>JADLZK010012430.1:0-374037 GCA_015847255.1 Hyparrhenia diplandra | reverse complement strand
AAAGGCACCCAAAGCTTGTCAGCTTCGGCGACATCGCGCAACCACGCAACATGTCCCTTTGCCGAACAACCGTCGTCGTGGGCGTAGCACAACAAAGCTTGTCCACCTGGTAGTTTAAGCGAGAGCGCTGCTTGCGCCGTGTTCACCGTCACCAGTAAGCGCAGCCATGGCTGCATCGGCCGGCAACCGGGAGGCGGAATCGCCCGCCGTCGCATCCATAGTGTGGTGATTCGTCAACCGAACCCAGCCGCTGCCGTAACGAGAGAAGCGACGTCAAATTCGGGTGGGCGCCGTGGTGGCGAGTCTAGGGAAGCACAACCACCGTGGAAGCCAACCCAGATGGCAGGTAGCTCTAACCTGCGCTGCCAATCCGACGACGATCTCGCCTTGTTGCTTGCCAACTGTTGCGGCGTTGCGGCGATCGATTAGTTTGATTACGACACGGATGGGCACAGCGAGAGGAAGAGGACGAGGACACCACGCGAAGCACCGATCGATGCAGCTGATGGATCGTGGATACACGTATGGATTTGAGCAACAATGTATTTTTATGTAACCAGACAAAAATATTGAAGTAACCGAGCTTCATAAGGACCCTATATTTTTAGACTTGCAGGACATGTATGGATTTGAGCAACAATACATTTTTATGTAAAAATAACCGGACAGGAACCGAGTACTTGTAGTATATGGAAAAGAAACCGGATTGTGGACAGGGGTTCGAATTGGCATAGGCCTTCAGGGCCACGGATAACTTCAAGATATATACCTGTACAACTGAGTACGTGTACTATATGGAAAAGTAACCGGGCGGTGTACTATATAGGCCCGTGTAATAAAATAACAGGTAGTAAGGGCAGACGGAAATTTGGGGTCAAGAAATTTTCTCTCTTTTTATTAAAGTAAGTATAGATAACCCAATTAAGGCTCATATAGGGGCGGGACGAAAAAAGGAGGTGGACAAAAAATTTTAACCAAAACAAACGGCGGGGAATGACTTGGCTAGCTGTTTCTCCATCACCGGCACCGAATAAAAATCACCTGAGCGGCACTGTCAGCGTATAAGATAGCGTGATTCCCAGGCGTTCATTGCATCTTCTTTTCCATCTCGAGGCCGGCAAACAAGGCATCTCAAACCCTGGACCAAAAGCAAGCAAACAGCTAGCAAAAGGATTCAGCAGCTGAGCATCACGTCAAGCTTTGCCGGCAGCCTTCATAGCCTCGTCCTCCATCCTTTATTTGCGAGCACTACTAGGAAACTGAGTCCCCCTCAAACTGTCTTGCTCGTCGACGATCAACCACCACGTAGGCACCTCGACGGCACGTACAGAGAAACGAAAGAAGAAGCAGAATGGGCAACTGCTTCACCAAGTCGTACGAGCAGGAGATACCAATCACCACGGACCCGCCGTATCATCGGCCATCGTACCGGCCGCCCCAAGGTCAGGCGCGGGACGTGCCGATGTCGTCCGGCTCTGGCTCGCGCCAGCCGTCCTTCCGGCCGCCGCCGCGGCTTCCGGCCTTCCGTCGTCGGGCATGGGGTCGATGGGCGGCAGCCGGCGGGCGCCCGCCGGCCAGATCGGCCCGATCCTGCAGCGTCCCATGGTGGACGTGCGCACGCTGTTCCACCTGGAGCGGAAGCTCGGGAGCGGGCAGTTCGGGACCACGTACCTGTGCACGGAGCGCGCGACGGGGAGGAAGTACGCGTGCAAGTCCGTGTCCAAGCGCAAGCTGGTGCGCCGCACCGACATCGACGACATGCGCCGGGAGATCACCATCCTGCAGCACCTCAGCGGGCAGCCCAACGTGGCGGAGTTCAAGGGCGCGTTCGAGGACACCGACGACGTGCACGTCGTCATGGAGTTCTGCTCCGGCGGGGAGCTCTTCGACCGCATCACGGCCAAGGGGGAGCTACTCCGAGCGCCAGGCCGCCGCCGTGTGCCGCGACATCCCTCACCGTCGTGCACGTCTGCCACTTCATGGGGTCATGCACCGGGACCTCAAGCCCGAGAACTTCCTCCTCGCCAGCCCCGCCGACGGCGCGCCGCTCAAGGCAATCGACTTCGGCCTCTCCGTCTTCATCGAAGAAGGTTAGCTAGTTTGGTGAAATGAAAGCGAGCGTGGATAATGATATCCACCGACCACCGCATGGTACAAAAAGTTGCAGCTGAAACTTTTTTAAAAAAAAGAAAAATGCAGCTAAAAAGTCAAGTAAATACTACTCCTATGTTGCAAGAGATCAGGGAATAGTATTCAATATATAATACGCCATAATAGGCCCTTATTTCCTCATCATTATATTCATTTAAGTAAAATGCAACTCTTACATGCAAATGATAACACCAGACAGTGCAATTTCCCCCAACAAAATGCAGGTAAAGTTTACAAGGACATCGTGGGAAGTGCCTACTATGTGGCGCCAGAGGTACTGCATCGGAACTACGGCAAAGAAGATTGATGTGTGGAGTGCTGGCGTAATCCTGTACATTCTGCTATGCGGGTCACCGCCTTTCTGGGCAGGTGAAGATCCGATCATCTTCATCCTGACAGACTACATACATTGCCTCCAGTATGATTGCCTGATGTCAGAATTTGCGTATTTGAGCAGAAACGGAGAAAGGCATATTTGATGCAATACTGGTCGGCCAACTTGATTTAAGCTCCTCCCCGTGGCCCTCCATATCTGAAAGTGCAAAGGATCTCATTAGAAGAATGTTGAACAGGGATCCTCAGAGCGCATTACTGCAGCACAGGCCCTAGGTAGCACTCTTTAACTGCCTTTTCATATAAAACACTTGATTTACGAAAGTAAGGTTCATCTGCATTTCCACTTCTATACATAATCCCTTATAAATGGATGACTCCGTGCGTAGAACATCCATGGCTCAAAGGTGGTGCACCTGACAGGCCTATCGATAAGCGCAGTCCTGTCAAGAATGAAGCAATTCAAGGCAATGAACAAGCTAAAGCAACTTGCACTCAAGGTGAACCTCCTTAAACAAGAATAACAGCTAGCTCGCCTATGTCGATTTAAGTTGACAAATTGTCTCCTGTCATTGTAAGGTAATTGCAGAGAACCTAACAGAAGACGAGATCAAGGGACTGAAGCAGATGTTCAACAACATGGATACAGACAAGAGTGGCACGATCACGGTCCAAGAACTGAAGGAAGGGCTGACAAAACTTGGGTCTAAGATTAGTGAAGCAGAGGTTCAGAAGCTTATGGAGGCAGTAAGATTGCTTATTCCATTTCACTTCCACTAAGTTCAGTGTATGAAATACTTCACTAATCATGCTTGATGCAGGTTGACGTGAGACAAGAGTGGCAGCATTGATTATGCAGAGTTCCTTACTGCCATGATTAATAAACATAAACTGGAAAAGGAGGAAGATTTGATCCGTGCATTTCAACACTTTGACAAAGATGATAGCGGGTAAAATTAATTCTGCCTAACCATGAAAGCAATATACTTTCCATGCATCACCAAAACAAAAGACTATACAGTTGAAAAATGCCAGAACTTGTAAAATAAAATTACAAGCTACTCAAATTGTTCATAATATAACAAACTAACAACGCTCAATACATGATACTGCCACATTACATCGTTTTGCTTGGTTAAACTCACTTACGAAAAACAAAAAGGTTTAATATAATTAAACTGAGATAACATACATAACAACCACAGGTACATAACAAGAGATGAACTGGAACAAGCCATGGCGCAGTATGGAATGGGTGATGAAGCAAGCATTAAAGAAGTACTGGATGAAGTTGATAAAGACAAGGTGAGCACATTCTTGCTGCTAATCAATCCATTTGCATGGATTTAACAGTCGTCCCTCTCTGAATTCACAGGATGGGAGAATCGACTATGAAGAGTTTGTAGAAATGATGAGGAAGGGAAGTTATACCTGAGGAAACTCTGTTCTCATGATGGAAGAGGTTGTATATATATGTTTCAGCAAATATGGCAAGTACAAGAAACAATGCAAGTTTAACTTAGTAGAAGTTGCTTCTGCAGCTATGGTCCAAGGCAAATATGTACAGCTATTATTAACCGAATATGCAACAAGGGAGAAAATGTTCAGTTACTTCCAAAACAAATGTTCAAACTTCATGGAATCATAAATATGCAAAAGACATATAGCCTACCAGAAAACTGGCACTAACCCTGCTGTTTACTTAATTCAGGATTTTCTTACCATATCGAAGGAGAGGTAGAGTGAGCAGAGCCCTCGTGCGGGGGGTAGTAGAATTCTATTCAAGTAAATTTCACTAATGGTACATTTTGTGAAGCTTTATTTAAAATAAGTATGTTCAAAATTAGGATGAGGAAAAGGAAAACGCATAAAACTTCAACAAAATTTCAAAGTTCATGGTAAACCATAATGGGTGCAGCATATGAACTAACAAGGAACACATGGTCTCAAGTCAAAGGTTGGCCACTAGCTCAAATGCACACAACAGAAAAAAAACTCCCTCAAATTCCCAATGTAGATCATTTTATACTTGTGCACAAGGATTAAGAAAAGTAGATTAAATGACCACAGCATCCTTCATTTATACTGCATCGTATAGAAGTTCAAGGCAACGAGGCAAGAAAAGGGTAAAAGATGCATAGAAGTTCTAGGGTAACTTAGATTAAGAGAAAAGTAGAAAAGGCTAAAATGACATACATTTCGATGGAAGAGTATTTTTGTTTTAAATATATAAATTAAATAAAATGAGAACTGGCTGACCTTTACATATGGGCCCTGCAACAATGGCATTGGTAAACAGACATAGGAAAATCCCAACCAAATTATTGGAGAAAAAGAATTCTGAGAATGGAACTTGTGACTTCAGTTCATTGGCTCTTCTGTTGAGATTACGCAATGTCTCTATATGGGGCTCATCTCCTTCAACTGCAATTATTTTGGCAAAATCCCGGTGTCAAAATAGTCTACCACCCTATTAGCAGCTTCAAGTCCAGTCACATATGCTTTTTCCTAGCATAGGAAAATATGAACCCATAAATACAAATTTTTATTATCACTCTGAATCATTTTTTGAAATATTATGCCTCACTTTAGAAAAGGACCCATGTCGGTTGACAATCCAATCACCAGCAATAAACAAATTTGGAAAGGAAGTTGATCCTCTCAGTGTGTACTTGTAGGAGCCTGCAAGTAATGCATTTCCCATGTAACAAAATAAATATTCCTCTGAAACAGCACATTTCTAAACTAGCACTGGTATGTACATATGCTACAAAAAGTATAATTTTGTTGTTATGATTCTTGATCCTTATCACAAATCCGCAGCATTCATTTACAACTACCTTTCAATAGGATAATATGCACTGAAATGATCTAGATTATAGCATTATCAAGCATCCTTTTTTTTTTTTTTTTTTTTTGAAATAAGCATCCATAATGATTAACAATAACTTGTTTATTACTATATACAGGAAGCTATCAAGAATAGTCATCCTTTAAGCATTTACATTGAAATAATATTATGATCTCAATTCACCTGGAAGAAAATTGATTACAGAATTAGGAGATCTTCTGATTGAATATCTTGTCACAGTAGCACCCTCAAAATCTTGTATGCATTTGATAAGATGGGATGAAGCTTCAGAGACAATATCATCGTCATTTACAAGTAGCAAATGGCTAGCATTATACTGGGAAGATAAGTTACAAGAGTAAGTACACCCTGGCTGAAAATGTTGTACATTTTCAAACTGATAGGTGGTCAGAACATACAAATTCAGCCTCCACAATTGTTATTGATTGTTCGTAATAATCATCATATATTGAGGTAAGGTCAAAGAATGCCCAGCCAGGTGAATCATCAAAACCAGAGCATACATTGGCAACCTTTGGAATTGTGATCTGTAAATGGATTTCATAAAATTATAGTGGGGGACACAATGTGTGAACAGTAATCAGACGAAGTGCATACTGGCTCACCTTTTATCAAACCATAATTTTATAGAGATCACATCGACTGTAGATAAATGAAGAAGATTCCTGAACTCCCGATCAGACCGTAGGAATGGACTTTACATGTCAGAAAAGCACACAAATTAATTGCAGAATTCAAGTTCTGAAACTTGTGGCTCCTTTAAGAGCTACAAGATTATATTTTCTCGTCATTCTTGGCTTCCAAAGTTACTGAATGTGGGCAGGGCAGGGCAGGGCAGGGCAAGGCAAATGCGTCTTAAAACTGCACCTAGACTCATGTGTGACCATATACAGTGTTACCTGTTTTTGACAATGGCTTGTAGAGAAGAGAGTCCCATGGCTGAAACAAATGCGTCTGCCTCATATACATCATCACCACAGACAATAGCAGAGATGCATCCACTATCTGCAACTGTAGTCAAACTTGTTGGGACTTTGTTTTCTACAAACTTTAAGCCTTTAAGCTCCAATGATTGCAGCCAAGGAGAGAAAATTTTTTCTTCTACTTCACCACGGCACAGCAAGAAGTCAGAACTCTCCTGCAAGATAGGGCATTCATTATAAAAACTAAGCCTACAAAGAGATGATAGGATGATAAATGTTCATGTAAGAAAGTATTATCTGGAGAGAAATGACCATTTATAATGTACAAGAGCATAGAACCTGATGAGACAGCATATAATAGTACAGCATCCCCAGTGTTGCAGCTGCACTACATTGCTCGCCAGGAGCAAACAGGGCAGCCTGAATAGCTGGCTCAAAGACTTCTTTGTAGAGCCTTTGAGAGCAACCGTACATCTTAAAAGCTCTTTTGCAGTCACTGCAGAGGAAGATACCAACAATAATTTGAGAAAGATAACACATTATGAAGACATGTAGTGCAAATGGCACATACTCTAGTCTGAACTAACTGGATAGACAATGGAACTTCCTTACTTGAATCATATTTCCTCCAAGCGGTGTCAGTGTTATCAAAATCAATGACTGGACCAAAGCAACACATAGTGGTTAGCAAATGAGCTGATTTTTAACAGAAGATCAACAGTTGAACACCCGTACCTGCAGCTATGACAGGAATTGATGTCAGCCTATCAATCAAAGGAAGATTAGGGAACTGCAAAGACAATTCATGCTATTATTACTAATTTAGAATCGGATAAACTGATGACCAAGATAAGATCTAAAGATAACGTACTTCTGGATATGCAAAGATTCCAAAGGGAGCTGGTAATCGGGGCTGGTTATGAAATATGGGGAAATCGACCTACAAGATGATGAGAACAATTTAAGTTAATCGGGATCAGGAGGGAGGTGCGTTATAAATCCACCAAAAAGAAATAAAAATAATCCATTGCAGCAATGCACACAAGCATGTGAGAGCACAAAATAAAGCAGAGAGAGAAAATTACAGCAAGGCCCTCTGTAGAATAGTAGGCTGCTTTTATTCCAGCCTGTGAAAGGCGAGATCCCCAGCTCATCGACTAAAGCGAAGATGTTGCGGTACGAATGCCAGAATCCTATGTGCAGCGCCACGATGAGCGAAATTACTGAAAACAAAACTGGCACGGAAAGGGACCGTATACGGACAGATAACGTATACTGAACGTTGACATACCTCTGAGGCCAACCTCCTCGGTTGGGCCGCTCTCCGCGGCGAGGAGCGTGACATCGTACCCCTGATCATCATCAGAAACAAGTTGTAATTCGTGAGTTTGCACATAGTCGCCACGCTCACAAGTACACGAATGCACGAGCTACGATACAATTCACGCGAGGCTAGGCCAACCTGTTTGACGAGGTGGTGCGCGGCGGCAAGGCCGGCCCAGCCGGCGCCCGCGACGGCGACCTTCTTCTTCTGCTGGGACTCGCCACCTGGCGAGACCTCCGCCCGGACGGAGCTCCCTCTGCGACGGCGGGGAGGGCACGCGGTGGCAGCCGGCCTCCGGCGACGAGGGCCGCGCACCCGCACATTCTTTCCGCGGGAAACTTCCGGTGCAGGAGGGAGGGGAATCGATGAGTGGCCTGGTTGCCCCTGGTTGCCCCCGTGAGGTGTTCGTCTGTATGCCCCACGCACACGACCACTCACCAGTCACCACAGCTTTGGGCATCTGGTCAGACACTCGCAAAAAAAACGTTGCAGCACATTGGTTGGTTGGCATGATCTCGGTTATTTGATGGACTATTATGTGCTGTTTTTTTAAGAACTGTAGGCTGATTTTGATTGATTTAATAATATAAGACAAAATAAGCAAAGCATCGAGTTTTACACAAGTCCAGAGGGGGCCCCCATATAACCTAGGCTACCTGGGGTTTATTAACCTAGCTTACTCGCTAATGGAGCATGTAACGATTGGCGGCTTTAACGCCACACACATCCGCTGCTCCCCAGCATTCACCAACCCAACAGACATGGCCTTTGGACCTCACATGATTCAAACCACAAAGACAACAAGGAGGCAGACAAGAGTCATGCTCTAGGTCTCATCTCCACTGTATCAACTTCTTCGCATAATCGCTACCAGGGCCTTTTGTTGAGTATACAACTTTTTATTTTTTGCACCGTGTTTGGTGAGTTACTACTAATTATCTAATTATATGTTGAATCTAGAACAAATTTTGAGATAGAAATGATTCTCTTGAGATTCTCTATGAAATGAATTAAGATGCTAGGTAGTAAAAAACGTAGCTTCTTCTCACTTTCAACCATAGAATCACTTCTCAGATAATTAACACCCGTAGAAAATCAGAATCGGGTGGAGGCGTAGAGCTCTTCCAAGCTCTATGTTCGGATCACCTAAAGGCTAAAAGCTAGATTAACGTGAACAAAAAGTGACTATGAGTTGCGTGCGACGGTGCGAGAGTGAGACTAAGAAAAAAAAAAAAAAGTACTACATATGCAACCACACAACTTGTGGTTGTAGCCCAGGAGTTAGGAGTAGCTAGGTTTTATTTGAATTTAATAAATTCATTCATAATTTCCCTTTCAAAATCGTTTATCTCTTTCATTTTGATGAATTCATTCGTAAACAGTAGTTTTTTTTTTTTTTTTTTTGATAGCAACATCGTTTATCGCTTGTTGCCGTCTTTCTTTTCAATCCGTGACAGAAAAAGCTGTTTGACTCTGAAAGTCACACTAGGCACGCCCCTTTCTGACGAAAATGGCAGCACTTCTTCCCCTGCTGCTCGCCCACCACCTACTCCTCTTCGCCCATGGCGCCACCGCCTCCTCGGCCGCGACGCCGCCGCCTCTCCCGGTCCTGCCCGTCCCGTCCTACGCGCAGCTCCGGTGGCAGCTCTCCGAGATGGCGCTCTTCCTCCACTTCGGGCCCAACACCTTCACGGACTCCGAGTGGGGCACCGGCCGCGCCGACCCCTCCGTGTTCGCTCCCTCGGCGCTCGACGCGGGCCAGTGGGCGCGCGTCGCGGCGCAGGGCGGGTTCGGCCGCGTCGTTCTCACGGCCAAGCACCACGACGGTTTCTGCCTCTGGCCGTCGGCGCTGACCGACTACTCGGTGGCCGCCTCGCCGTGGCGGGGCGGGACTGGGGACGTCGTCGCCGAGATCGCCGCAGCCGCGCGCGGGGGGGATCGGGCTGGGGCTGTACCTCTCGCCGTGGGACCGACATGAGCCGGTGTACGGGGACACCATCGCGTACAACGAGCATTACTTGGGACAGATGACGGAGCTGCTGACCAGGTTTGCTGGTGGTTGCTTTTATGATTGTCACTGAAGCTTTTGCAGGCCAAGTTCTGAATTTTGCGATGCAGATGATGTGAAGGTTGATCTTGATGTGGTTGTGTAACTGGGGAAAAAAAACTCAGCCTTCTACCTGTACCTGTTCAGTGCAGAAATTTGCAGTGGCAGCTGACTGGTCTACTTCCTTGATTGCATCTTAAATTTTGAAGCCATCAGTGATTAACTGTGATGCTGGATGCTAAGAAAAACTTTGGCTTTTCTTGTGGCTAATCCATCTTCCTTATGCATTACTTTGCATTCTTAGAGATATTGAAAACAAAATAGTACACTGCAGATTCCATAATCGTAGTTGGGCAGCATTCAGACACTCAGTTATATATTTTTTCTGTATTTAGGATAATCTAAAGACTCTGCTTTCAAATGTGCAGGTATGGAGATGTAGAGGAAGTTTGGCTAGATGGTGCAAAGGGTGACGCCAAGAAGATGAATTATATGTTTGATGCCTGGTTTTCACTTATACATCAGCTACAACAAAGGGTAGTTATCTTCTCAGATGCTGGACCAGACACTAGATGGGTGGGAGATGAGGCAGGAGTCGCAGGGGTATACTTGCTGGTCCCCCTTCAACAAGAGTTCCGTGACAATTGGGCATACCACTGCTGAGTAAGTAATGCAATGACGATTAGTTTTGTCTTGTTGTTTCTCAGCTTAGTATCACACAAGCTATACTATTTACCTCTACCAAGATTATAGCATGGACTGGAATCTTAGCTTGATATTCCTTTTATTTAAAAATATGATGTCCTCCACTAGGGAGACAATATTTATGTGTTTGAAAGGCATAGCCTTTTAGTTCGACAAATTGATTATTTCAGCTATGACTGCATATTTATTTGGAGCAAGACAGCTTTTCAGTTGTTGCTTTGAACCCACTCTTACTACCCTTTAATGTGAAGCATGGTACTATCTTCTCCGATTGCAATGATGACTTATTTGAGCATACCCTTGCAAAATTAGATATCCACAATATTATGATTAAACAAATGTTGTAGTTTTCTTCTATTTAAAGGTAAGAATGATACTTTATATATTTGGGTCACTGTTCTTGGTTTTAGTGTGTAGTGTGTACTTTGGAGGTGGCTGTGTGTTAGAAAGTGTCTAATGCAATGTCTGTAGCAAGTTAATACTCCTATCTAGTATGGTCCTGTAACAACCTAGTTCTGAAATCGAAAAGTAGACTTCGCTGATTTGGTGTATTGCGGTTGCACTGCATCAGGGAATGGAGAGGCTAATGGGTTATAAGAGTATAGAGTTACTTAGTCATAGAATTTTTAGAACTCACTAATACTCTAGTTAACGTTTCTTAGTAATAGTTCTGTATGCCAATATTGGCAATGAAAAATTTACATGTGACATATCCCGATGTCAGTGACATCTCATATAGCAACTCAATGAACTTCAAGTTCTGAATTGAGTGATGTTTGATGAAAGAGAAGATTTGTTTGTTATTGTCTCTTGAGAGATCCAATAGAATTTAAATGATACAGTACAAGTCGTTTGTTATTGATGAGCATTCTACTTTTATGTCGCTTCGCTGAGTCCCGTGGTTGTTGCTGTGGTGGGCAGGGTAGCTCTTGTTTGCCATTGCGGTTGAGGTTTCTCTGGTGGCTTTGGTCGTGTCGTGTGGGTGGGTGGTGGTGGTGTATGTGTGTTTGTTGTGTTTGTATTTATGTTTTACTCCTTCATTAATACATAGACCGGTAGTTTAAACTACCTACTTCTTTTTATATAAAAAGTGACTCAAAAATGCTAACTTTATCGCCAGATACTCAAGCAGTGGGGGATCCTTTTGGGCAAGACTGGGTTCCTGCAGAATGTGATGTTTCCATCAGACCAGGTTGGTTCTGGCATGCCTCAGAGAAACCCAAAAATGCAACAACTCTGCTTGACATATACTACAAATCAGTTGGTAGAAACTGTCTCCTCATTTTGAATGTCCCTCCCAATTCATCTGGCCTCATTGCCAATGAAGACATACAAGTCCTTCAGGAATTCACTGAGATTCGGCATGCAATTTTCTCTCAAAACTTTGCTGCTAATGCCACTGTCACAGCAAACAGTGTGCGTGGTGGGCAAGATAATCTGCAGTTTGCACCATCCAAAGTGCTTGAAGATGGCATATACTCCTACTGGGCTCCGCAGGAAGGGCAAACGTGCTGGGAAATGCTCTTCGACCTTGGGCAATCTACTTCCTTCAACATGCTCCAGCTCCAGGAGCCTATACAACTGGGGCAGCGCGTTATTGAGTTTCATGTGGCTATCCTCAGAGATGAACTGTGGCAAACAATTGTTGAAGGCACGACAATCGGGTACAAGAGGCTGCTACTGTTTCCAGTCACTGAATCTCGGTACCTGAAGCTTTCCATTGACAGTGCACGCGCAGATCCACTTATCTCGTTCTTTGGTGTCTTCATGGATCCCTTCTCGTCCAGACATAGTCTACAGAATCATGTCAAACCACCCCGCACAAACAGTAGCGAAGTTACAATGTTGAGGATGGCCCATGCTTCTGTCAACAAGAGTATTGCCTCAATGTAGTTGTTGTGAGTGTACTGCTATCAGTGTCACTTGTAGTCTGCCCTCCCCAATTCAACATGCTAGAGTCACTTGCACCTTGATTTGTTCTTTGGACTGGAGAAGGGTCATTATATGGTGAGCAATGTGTATATATCTTCAAATTTGCTTGCCAAAGCAATTGACACAAGGACTACTGTTTCTGCAATCATGCTTTCTTTGTGAGGAAATCATGCATGGATATGTTGTTCCCTAGATCAATTGTTTTTTTTAGCATCACGGAGTTTTATATTAATCCACGGCACGACTACAATTTTCGGCTGCTAGTTGAACTAGCCAGTCCGGGGAAATCATCAAAAAAGAAAAACGATCGGTGAACGACACTAAGGAAGCACAAACATGGGCCACAGTGTTTGCCTCTCTACTCCCACGCCACCGGAACTCCATGAAATTCTTGCCAAGGTCTGCAATATCATAACAAAGACCACCAATATATGATCTTGATGCCGAGGGATCCATCAGGAGCTTAGTTAAACCTTGGCAATCCACCTCCAAAATGCACTTGTCGACCCCCAGTTCAATCAGCAAGCTCCACTCCCTCCTTCGCTGCAATGGCTCCCTAGGTCAATTGTTGAAACTTCCTCTGCAGTCCGTACTAGTTTCTGTTGAATTATGTGCTAGAACTAGAAGTCAGGGCTGAAGTGAATGTAAACCTCCTTGGATGTTTGGAGAAAAGTTGTGAATTGTGATTTCTGTAGACTGAAGACTGAATTTTACATTCGAAGACGTAACACGCAATCTACGTATCCTTAGCTAGAAGGCGGAAAACGACTCTTACTTTTACCCCGGTGCTTCGCCTCCACGGCGGCCCATCTAAATCTCCGATTCATCGAGCAGGTGCCACTGCCGCCGCCGCCCCAGCTCCTCGCTGCCGGCGAACATGTCCGAGCAGGCGCCACCTTACGCTCCCCTCCCGCTCGTCTCCGCCCTTGCCCCAGATCCTAGCCCCGCTCCGTCACCGAACCCCACCCTTGCCCTCCCCAATCCTGCCTTCCCCAACAAGCGCAAGCGCACGGGATTCCGCCGCAAAGTACCCTCCGGGTCCCCGCCGCCCCCCCCCCTCTCCCGTGCAGCCACCTCCCCCCCGTCTCCGCTGCCGACGATATCATAGTGATCAACCGAGATCCGACCGCGGAGGCCGTCACCGCGCTCACCGCCGGCTTCCCGGCGGACTCGCTCACTGACGAGGAGATCGAGGCGGGCGTTGTCTCCGACGTGGGCGGCATCGAGCAGGTCAATTACATCCTCATCCGCAACCACCTCCTCTGCCGGTGGCGCGAGACCTACAATTCCTGGCTTGCCAAGGAGTCCTTCGCGACGCTCATCCCTCCCCAGTGCGAGCACCTCCTCACCGCCGCCTACTCCTTCCTCGTCTCAAATAGCTATGTCAATTTCGGCGTCGCCCCAGCCATCAAGGAGCGAATACCCAAGGAGCCCACCAGACCCACCACGGTCGTCGTGGTAGGCTCGGGCCTTGCTGGGCTAGCTGCGGCACGGCAGCTGGTGGCGTTCGGGTTCAAAGTGATCGTCCTGGAAGGTCGCAAAGGTGCGGTGGCCGTGTGTACACGAAGAAGATGGAAGGCGGTGGGCGCATGGCTGCTGCTGACCTTGGCGGCAGCGTGCTTACCGGGACATTTGGGAACCCGCTTGGAATTGTGGCTAAGCAGCTCGGCTTGCCAATGCACAAAATTAGAGACAAGTGCCCGCTCTACCGGCCAGATGGATTACCTGTCGATCCGGAGGTGGATAAGAAAGTGGAGATTACATTTAACAAGCTTCTTGATAAGTCAAGCAACCTGCGAGCATCCATGGGGGAGGTGGCAGTGGATGTTTCACTTGGGGCAGCTCTAGAGACATTGCGCCCAGACTGATGGGAGTGTCTCTACACAGGAGGAGATGAACTTATTCAATTGGCATCTCGCAAATCTTGAGTATGCCAATGCAGGATTGCTGTCGAGACTAAGCCTTGCATTCTGGGACCAGGATGATCCATATGACATGGGTGGAGATCACTGCTTCTTACCTGGTGGCAATGGCAAACTTGTGCAGGCCCTGGCAGAGAATGTACCAATTGTTTACGAGAAGACGGTGCACACTATAAGGTACGGAGCGGATGGGGTGCAGGTGATTGTCAATGGAGGGCAGGTGTATGAAGGGGACATGGCGTTGTGCACAGTTCCACTTGGGGTTCTGAAAAATGGAAGCATCAAGTTTGTACCTGAGTTACCACAGAGGAAGCTTGATAGCATCAAGAGGCTTGGCTTCGGATTGTTGAACAAGGTATCGCTGCTGTTTCCACATGTTTTCTGGAGTACTGACCTTGATACCTTTGGGCATCTGGTTGAAGATCCAAGGCGACGTGGGGGAGTTCTTTCTGTTCTATAGTTATGCAACAGTAGCTGGTGGTCCATTGTTGATGGCCTTGGTTGCTGGTGAAGCTGCCCACAATTTTGAAACCACACCACCAACTGATGCCGTCAACTCAGTTCTCCAGATACTAAGAGGTGAGAGCATAATTTCCAATAATCAAATTTGTGCTCCTTCAACAACAAAAAAACAAAGTTTGTGTCGTTCTATGAATGACACTTTGCTTAAAGTAGTATTTCAACACCTCTGATGAAGTAACGAGTTACTTTTTAAGGCATTTGTATTCTATTCACTTCCATAATAAATCCTAAAGCATATACAGTGACATTGATGTCATATAATGGACCTGCCTGATTAAACGCTTGGGGTTTTGTTGTGTCCACAGGTATCTATGAACCACAAAGGGATTGAGGTGCCCGACCCTCTACAGAGTATTTGCACTAGATGGGGCACTGACTCGTTCAGTCTAGGTTCATACTCTCATGTTGCTGTTGGGGCGTCTGGAGATGACTATGACATATTAGCCGAAAGTGTTGGCGATGGCCGTCTTTTCTTTGCTGGTGAGGCTACCACGAGGCGTTATCCAGCAACAATGCATGGTGCTTTTATCAGTGGCTTGCGGGAGGCTGCTAACATCACACTGCATGCCAATGCCCGGGCAACAAAGAGAAAAGTAGATAAAAGTCCATCGACAAACACACAGGCTTGTGCTGCTATATTAACGGACTTGTTTAGGCAACCAGATTTGGAGTTTGGAAGCTTCTCCGTTATTTTTTGGAGGAAAAGCTTCTGATCCAAAATCCCCAGCTATTCTAAAGGTTGAATTAGGTGCAGCACGAAAGAAAAATGCAACTGAAGGGGTAAAGACGGAACAGAACCACTCAAACAAACTGTTGTTTCAGCAGCTCCAGTCACACTTTAACCAGCAACAACAGCTTTATGTTTACACATTGCTATCACGACAGCAAGCTATGGAGTTAAGGGAGGTCAGAGGGGCGATGACATGAGGTTGCACTACCTCTGTGAAAAAACTGGGGGTGAAATTAGTTGGCAGGAAAGGCCTTGGTCCTGGGGCAGATGCTGTGATCGCATCCATTAAGGCAGAACGTAACAGAAGTCGAACTAGACCTGGCCCCTCAAAGCTGAAAAAATCTCGGATGCCTAATGTTGCTGCATCATGACCACTGATTGCTGATTTCTCTTGGGGCCTGATTGCCTTTAACTAATGAAGGTGTTCATTTGGTTGGAGCATCTGCTAGTATGTGCTGGCCAATTTACATTGGACATTTGCCAATTGTTGTAGTTTTAGGATAAAGTAGATTTGGATGAAATCTCACAGATCCTGTAACTTGCTCCCTTTTTTGGTGCCAGAATTAGGCATTTGTAATGTCACATCAGAAATCTGGCTATCGTGCATAGCTTACTTATCTGTGATGTAATCGCTAATTTAAGAAGCATGTATGTGGATGCTCTTTCGTAATCCCAAATTGGAAGAGCAATGTAGCTGGTGTACATATTGACAATCGGATGACAGTTTCCATCGTGTCCCAGAGGAGGGTCATCGAAGCTGCGAGCCGTGGCCATTTTTTCCTTCTACGGCTACTGCCTTTTGGTTCTTCGAATCATGATCAAGCAGTACACCTGATGACCCAACTTTGTCATTTGTTGCATTCACCACTAAACTTTTGAATGAATATGACTAGAACTTTTATATCATCTTAGATTGGAAGAAACATTGATTAACCGACCCCTCCCCCACACACCTCCACACCACACCACACCCCAACAAAAACACACTAACGCACAGATACCAAAGCACTCAGACAGTAAATTATCCATGACTAACAAATGTACATAGTTCTCCAAAACACTGGGTTTGACAATAGAATGTGTTGGTACTTGGCACATAGAAATTCGGGGGTACAGAGCATAAAATTGCATTCAGCATAAATGGTTCATGAAACAATGGAAATGGAAGCCTTCAATCAAGAATGCAACCATAGCCGATCATGTAGCCTTTCTTCTCCTGTGCCAAGCATCTCATCAACCCTTTCTCCGTCTCTGTAGAAGTGGAAGGTTGGGGTGTAGCGTATGTTTTGAGTTGTTTCAGGGCACTCGTCGATGTCCGCATAGACGAAAGTAAGATTCTTGAACTTATCACTGAACTTGCAGAAGGATGGAAGAATCTGGCTGCAAACACGGCACCTGCGTACAAGGAGCAGTGAGTTTGATTGATCACGCAGAATCAAATGGACAGGAAAACTGAATAAACATATATGGTTAGAATTTTAGAGTTGGCAAAGATATACTTATTCAAAAATCTTTTACAAATTTTCAAGTATGGAATGCATGTTTCAACAGAACAAATGCTAGCACGCAAGCCATCAGGCAGCCTAGAGACTTTAGGCCAAAACCTAACGTATGCGTAGCCTTCCACACAAGCAAGAGACAAAGGGGCATACCATGAGGCACCATAGTTGATTACAGCCTGCAAAAGAACACCCCAAAGAGTTTTGATCAAAACAAACATCAGAAAATCAAAATTCCTATCGACTAATAATAGCACATCCGTGTTCTGAAGACACTGCAAATGACATCCGTGTTTCTTCTTCTTCTTTGGCAAGTACAAAGGGACAGAGAGTCATTTTCTCATAGAGGCCGTTTCGATCATTCCATCGGCGAGTGCAGATGAGCAACTGTACTTACTGGGGACTTTGAGGATTTGAGCGAATCGAGCATCTGCCTCAGCTGCTGGTCGCTGCCAGCGCTGCGAAGGTTGCCGTGGGAGCCGCCTTGCAGCGGCAGGCCAGTGCCTTCGAGGCCTGTCCTCTTGGCGTCCCCTTCCTGTTCGCTGCCTCGGCCATACTTCCGGCTCACCGTCGCGAAAAGGTAATCAGGAACTGGGTCGGATGCAGACGGCTGGAGTCTGGAGACAGAGGATGGGCGTACAGCGGCGGCCGGCGGCACGGCGGTCAGTGACTTGGGTCTTGGGACTTTGGGAGCGATGTGCGCTGTGTCACAGCAGGGGGAGCATCGGCGGCGGCGGCGGAGGAGAAGAGGTTCGCGGTGCTGGACTGGTGGGGAAGGAGGTGTGGGGTGCGGCCGCGCGGGGCGAGCAGGGAGATGCGAGCTGGGATGGGATGAGGGAGAAGAGCCCCAGAAGGTCCTCTGCTTGGGCCGTTGGGCGTTGGGTGGGCCGTCAGATCCTCGACGGCCCTCGACTGAACTGGATAGAATTGACGCGTTGGAGTGGGCGTTGGGATAGAATTGACGCGTTCCTCCAATTTTTTATTTTTATAATTTTATTTCTTTATTTGATTTCAGCTGGTTTATCACTTCCTCTTTTGGATGTATTTATTCCAAACATAGTATCTATATCTACTTCTTAAGCTAGACATTGGACTAATGCATGGTACAGTGTTTTTCTTATTAAAAAAACATCAGTGACTTATGAGCTACATAACTGAACAGGCTGAAAATTTGTCTGATTTCGGCATTTGAAGGGTGTATTACTGATTCATATCGTCATCGTCAAGTATACCCGTTCCAAATTTCATTCCAATCAAATGATCCGTAGCGGCCAATACATCTCGTGGTAACAAGAATGTATTGTTCTGAGAAAAAGGTGATTCGTTCGAGAAAGGTTCAGAAGATGTTTCATAGTTCATGGTTGAAAATCAGACTACGATTAAGTTGGAGGTTGAAAATGAGATGCTCTCCCTTCTCTTTCAGGAATTGAAGGATTTAAGGAAAATAAGAGAAAAGGGATTGCTTGAGTTTTTCCTTTTCTCTAAGTACCATTTTACAAGAATATTGAAAAACGAAGCTTGTCTTTTCTCAACGTGATCAAGATGGTCTAGTCGAATGTTTTATGCTAGAATAATCTCTCGAGGCATTTCCAAAGTGATCGGTACTTGAAAAGACATCCAAAAACGGTTTTCCCCGTGTCTCACTAGCGATGGAGACAGGAGCACGTGAAAAAAAGGACTACCTCGGTACACCTAAGCAAGTATTATATTATGGTAAATGTAAAATTTGGCTAAATAATGATGTGGAGGAGAGAAGCGGGAGAGAGAAGAAATTTACTGCAAGCTTTGTTAGAACTGTGGACACAAGAACCAAGAAACTATGTGAGATGAGCCGGTGTGAGCCCTATATTAATTAAAAAGAGCTAACTCACTGCATTTAGAGTGTGGGGCTTTGGGAGAAGGCTTTTAGGAACCTACCATCGGGTCGCTGATAATAATACTTGCTCTAAGGCCGTCTCAATGGTGAGTTTCATTTTATTGTTTCCAAGACTGTCATGTCATATAAAATGAAATGAAACTTGCATGAAACCTCTACTCTCAATGGAGAGTTTCATCTCGTGGTTTCATAGGCATTTAATCTCATGACTGCGAGAGATAGTTGGTATTCGTCTTGAGAGAGTTTACTAAGATGAAACTTTTCCTTCTCTCCTCGAGTTTCATGCAAAAAATTGGACTTTGCTGATGTGACGTCCTATTTAATGTGCATGAAAACCTCCATTGAGGCTTGCACCTGATAAAAACATTGTAACTCTAATTTATGGATAAGTAACTTTTTCAGTTTGATTTATTTTAAAGAAAATAATAAAATATTTATTCTCTAATATGTTTAATACAAATTTATATTTAATAATTAACTTTATTTTATTTGTTCTCTACATCATAATTATTAGTAATATTCTTAGATTTAATAAACTTTAAACATATTTGACTATTCAAAAAAGCGAGTCACATTACTTTGGAAAGGAGAGCAATCCTCTTGCCGCAACGGTATCCCCCTAAACTTATTGGATCTTACTATGACTTTTCACGGCTGGCTCATCGAGGTCCGATTTGGATACAAAGTTTTTTTTTTTTTTTTTTTTTTGGAGTTTTAGAAAAATACCATGTTTTTTTGTGAAATACTTTGATTTTAGAGTGCCATGAAGTGTTTGGATGCAACAAATTAAATAGCAATTTCGGCCGGGAACTCTTCCTGGCAGCCGTTTATGACAAAGCGGACGGGGATTGCATCAAGCCCCTGGAGAGAGTTGAGACAAACTGATGGCTCACGACGAGGTATGAGCAGCAAAACATTCAAAAAGGTCGACTCATTCCAACCAAACTAATCTGCAGGCCGGTCTTTGTTCGAGCTAATCGAGCTACTACTACCGAAGCGGACGGGGATTGCATCAAGCCCCTGGAGAGAGTTGAGACAAACTGATGGCTCACGACGAGGTATGAGCAGCAAAACATTCAAAAAAGGTCGACTCATTCCAACCAAACTAATCTTGCAGGCCGGTCTTTGTTCGAGCTAATCGAGCTACTACTACCGCGCTCGGGCAAGGTTGGCTCAGTTGGGTGACCCGTTACCAACCCTCCATTACCTCCATTCCAAACCGTCTAAAAAATGGTAAACCAAGGTGCCTGATCCCTGCCTGTTTCGCTGACGCTCCCGTCTTCAAACCTCAGTACAGGTACAGTACGCTCCTCACTCCATCCGTTTCTGCGCTTCGTCAAACCCACCCTGGCGGCCGGCCTTTCTAAAGGCGCTCAGACCAGACCACCCGAAAAACAGTTGGCCAGCTTCATCCCCGCCCCGGTCGTCTGCCGCTTGACATGTTTTGTCCATTGCGACGAGTGCAGTGCAGGCGTCATCCCTCACCTGGCACGTCTCGTCGTGTTCGGCCGGCCTCGCCGCGGGCAGTCGCGCGTAGTACCAGTACGTCTTCGCCTAGGAAAGAGTCCATTTCAGTCGTGTTCACGCACGCACGCACGCACTGGACTGGATGGATGGCTTGTTGCGCGACCTTATTTACACTTACACGGTTCGGGCAAAAACAAGGCGCATTTGGTAGGAAGTAGCGTACCGACGGGCGACGATCGGCAGAAAACCAGCAATGGCGCCTGGGCTGGCTAACCGATCGATGACTCCTGCTATATGCTACGGGGTTTGCGCGCTGGTATTCAATGTGCCCCGTCGCGTCGCGTGCATTCAAGGGGCTCCCCCACAAGTAGGTGAGGGTGGAGAGGCGAGGCTCCAGCTGCCCGTCCCGTCCACACGTTGGGGTTGGAGCGGTCCGCTCGACCAACCAACGACCCCTGACGGCAATTTATGGGTGCCTTCCCGTTCCGTTCGACACGCCTGCCCCGCCAAGCCAGCAGGACCCGGCCTCATATACATACGGGTTGTAGCGTACGCTCCTCCCACTCGATAGCACGCAGCACGTACGCAGGACCCATCTCCGAGCCACTCTTGTGCATGCGGCGCACGGGATGGGATCGGATCGATCGCCCATGGATTCTAAACTCTAAACTAGGGCCAGGCCGGGCCAGGCCAGCGTGAGTGGAGTCGAGTGGGGGCGTTCGCGCACGGCACGTATTCATTGCCGTCCGTCCGTCCGTCTGGCTTGAATCGCTGCCCGTTCCGGTGCGACTGGCCGACTGCTATATAGCCTCGCCTGCCTCTCGATCACGTCCCAGCCACCCTGCACTCACTGCGGTCCATGTGACCTCACTTATTTCTCCTGTCAGCGCAGCGCAGCGCAGCACAGCACAGCAGCAGCGATGGAGGCCGGGGCGTGGGCGGTGGTGGCGGCGGCCGTGGCGCTGTACATGGCGTGGTTCTGGCGGATGTCGCGCGGGCTCAGCGGTCCGCGGGTGTGGCCGCTGGTTGGAAGCCTCCCGGGGCTCGTGCAGCACGCCGAGGACATGCACGAGTGGATCGCCGCCAACCTGCGCCGCGCGGGGGCACGTACCAGACCTGCATCTTCGCCGTGCCCGGGGTGGCGCGCCGGGGCGGGCTGGTCACGGTGACGTGCGACCCGCGGAACCTGGAGCACGTCCTCAAGGCCCGCTTCGACAACTACCCCAAGGGCCCCTTCTGGCACGGCGTCTTCCGGGACCTCCTCGGCGACGGCATCTTCAACTCGGACGGCGAGACGTGGGTGGCGCAGCGCAAGACGGCCGCGCTCGAGTTCACCACGCGCACGCTGCGCACCGCCATGTCGCGCTGGGTGTCGCGATCCATCCACGCCCGACTGCTCCCCATCCTGGCTGACGCCAAGGACGGCGTCATCGTCGACCTGCAGGACCTCCTGCTCCGCCTCACCTTCGACAACATCTGCGGCCTCGCGTTCGGCAAGGACCCCGAGACGCTCGCCAGGGGCCTCCCCGACAACGACTTCGCCTCCGCCTTCGACCGCGCCACGGAGGCCACGCTCAACCGCTTCATCTTCCCGGAGTGCGTGTGGCGCTGCAAGAAGTGGCTCGGGCTCGGCATGGAGACCACGCTGGCGCGCAGCGTCCAGCACGTCGACCGATACCTCTCCACCGTCATCAGAGCGCGCAAGCTCGAGCTCACCGGCGGCAAGCAGAACGACGCCACGCCGCACGACGACCTCCTCTCGCGCTTCATGCGCAAGGGGACCTACTCCGACGAGTCGCTGCAGCACGTGGCGCTCAACTTCATCCTCGCCGGCCGCGACACCTCCTCGGTGGCGCTCTCCTGGTTCTTCTGGCTCGTGTCCACGCACCCGGACGTGGAGCGCAGGATCGTGCGCGAGCTGTGCGCCGTCCTCGCCGCGTCCCGCGGCGTCGAGGACCCGGCATTGTGGCTCGCCGCGCCGTTCGACTTCGAGGAGCTCGACCGCCTCGTCTACCTCAAGGCGGCGCTCTCGGAGACGCTACGCCTGTACCCGTCCGTGCCCGAGGACTCCAAGCACGTCGTCGCCGACGACGTCCTCCCCCAGGACGGCACGTTCGTCCCCGCGGGCTCGTCGGTCACCTACTCCATCTACTCGGCGGGGCGCATGAAGACGGTGTGGGGGGAGGACTGCCTCCAGTTCCGCCCCGAGCGGTGGCTGTCCGCCGACGGCGCCAGGTTCGAGCCTCACGACTCGTACAGGTTCGTGGCGTTCAACGCCGGCCCGCGGATATGCCTGGGCAAGGACCTCGCGTACCTGCAGATGAAGAACATCGCCGGGAGCGTGCTCCTCCGCCACCGCCTCGCCGTCGCGCCGGGCCACCGCGTGGAGCAGAAGATGTCGCTCACGCTCTTCATGAAGCACGGGCTCCGGATGGAGGTGCGCCCGCGCGACCTCGGCGCCGTCATCGACGAGCTCCGCAGCGCCGGGGAGTACGACGCGGCGGCCAGAACCACCGCGGCCTCCGCCTAGAGGTTCGTGCAGGTCGTCGGACGGACAGTGACAGTTGGGAAACGGCAAATGGAAAGTTATGTAGATATAGACAGTAAGTAATTAAAGGAGTTGGGTGAGGTGGTATATTACTCAATTTGGAACAAAAAATGCATGTGTAGAAAGTCCATGTCATTTTGATTTGGATTTGAATGGAGGATTAAGAAAAGAGGGTGATGGAGATGGAGTTGGAGAGCGATAATAATCTCTATGTAACCTGACGCGGCCGGATCGGAGGCGCCAAATTCGTTTGGGTGATGGAGATGGAGTTGGAGAGCGATAATAATCTCTGATGTAACCTGACGCGGCCGGATCGGAGGCGCCAAATTCGTTTGGGTGGCTTGTGTTAATGGGCCGCCAAAACTGATGTTGTTTGTAAAACAAACCCAAGCATGATGGCATCAATCATTTGATCTGTTTCAAATTTCAATCTCTATAATATACATATATGGATATGAATATGAATGGGAATTTCGTTATTGATAGCAACGGCAGCGAAGAACCGGCTCGTTCATTCTTCCATTGATGGTTTGAATTTGCGCCGGTCGAGTTTGCCGCGTTGGCACTCTATTAGTCCTATACAAAATGATTTTGTATAGATAGAACGCCACCCCGCTAAGTCCCCTCCCGCCGCGGGGCGACACGGGCGGCCACCCACCCCGCCGCGGATCCCTCCCCTCCTCTCTCCTGCGCCGCCGCCCGGCGCCCGAGAGAAGCTTGGCGGCCTCCGGGAAGGTGGCGGCGAGGCCTCCCGTCCGGTTGGCCCACGAGCCCACAGCCGCGGGCGGCGCTCGGCGGCGGGGCGCCACCATGCCGCGACGCCGCCAAATTGCGGCGGTTACGGGCGCCGGCGGGCGGATCCGCCTCCGTCGGCCGGAGAATGGTCATCGACGGCCGTCGCGGCGCGCGGCATCCACGCGGCCGCCCCTCTCTCCCTTCCGCCTCCCGCGATCCGCTCCTCTTCCCGACTCCGCGGCCGGCGGCCGGCGGCGACGGCCGATCCGACCTCCCCCGACGACCGGATCGAGCCCCGCAAGGCCGGATCTCCTCCCCTCGGATGCGGCGGCTGCGATGGCCCGCTTAGGGTTTCTTGCCCCGCGCCGCGGCCTGGCTGGGCCTCCCGTCGCCCCGCCCCCGGCCGTGGTGCTCTCACGACGTCCTCACCCAGAGCCGGCGGGCGAGGTCTGGCGCGGCCTGTCGGCGGGCACTCCTCTCCCACGCCGCCGCCCTCCGGCCACGACACGCTGGCCCGGCCCTCCCAAATACGGCGGCGTGTCTGGCCGGCCCGGGCGGCTCGGGATCCGCAAGCCGCCCTCCCCGACGCTGCCGCCTGCCCGGTGCATACCGGCCGGCTTCTCGGCGTGGCGGTGCATCCTGAGCCTCGACGGCGCCGCGGCCCTCGGCTCGACCTTCCACGCCGATCCATCGCCCGAGAAGCTCGCCTCGGCCGGGCGACCACGAACGGCGGCCCGCGCCATTTGACCGTGTTGGTGTGGTGGACGCCGCCGCTTGGTGCCTCCGGAGCCGTTGATTAAATCTTCGTTGATCGGGCGGCGCGAGTGGTCTCGCCGGTGACAAGAATCGGGGTGAAAACCCGCCGATTGCGTCGGCCTGCCGGCGGTGGCGCGGTGTGTCATCTACCTCCTTGGGCGTCAAGATTCTTCGTCCGATGCGGGCTTGGGACGAAAGTCCCGCTCGTTTGTTATCCCAACATTGTTGGCGTCCTGCGGATGTCAATTCCCTTCTTGAAGGCATTGTTGGAGCACCGCCGCACTTTGTCGTCCGCTACCTTCCTTGGAGTTCGACGGTGGTTGCCGGGACGGCGGAAGTTTGCTGCCATTGTTTTTGGCCCCCTCTTTGACAATTTGCTTTGCTGCCGTGCGTAGAGTGTGTTGGCCCCGGCCGCGGCGTGGTTGGTTGCTTGAAGTGTTTAGGGGCGCAAGGCTTCATTCCTTGTTCATAAGGCGTCCTTTCGTGGGGGGTGTGGTAGTGCTTTGAATATTTGTAACACGCCCCCCCTTTTGTTTTCGTTTTCGTTTGTATCTTTGAACAATCTCCTTTCTTAATATAAAAAACGCGCAAAGCTTTTGCGTGATTGCGAAAAAAAAAAAAAAAAAAAAAATGCGCCGGTCCTTTAATGCCGTTGGTTGCACCGTTTTGTCTGATGATGAGAAGCCTCTGCATCGCGTGCAGCTTCAATGGCTACTAGCTCGCGGAAAGCTGGTGGATCGGAGTGGAGACGGTGATGCTGACACTTTGTAAGTACGTAGGACTGGAGGACTAGTGTTTCCATCAGTACAGTAGTACTCGATGATGAAATGACGGATTGTCACCCACCGTTTTGTGCTTGACCCTGTTTAGAGCCCCAAATTCCTCCCAAATTTCACTATGCAAAAGAAGATTCCCCATCACATCCGTCGGCCGGCAACATATATGGAATACGAAATATAGGTAAAAATTAAAATAATTACACAGTTTAGATGTACATTGCGAGGCGATGTACCGACCACCGATCAGTGCCTCATTCAATGGGTATCATAAGCTGTTGCTTAATATAGTTGTTGATTTGCCGTGCAGCACGTTAGATATAGCCATAGCCTCACTCACCCATGCCTCTATGTGGAAGTTGGATGTGGATGTCCAATGGATACTCTCTAGTTCAAAAAATAAACTAGAAAGAGATGGCCCCCCACCAAAATTTGAATTTCTAGGTCATTTGTCAAAATCCATGGATGTCCAAATTAGTTTAGCCTTCCACCTACCATGCCTGACTCACCCCGACTTCCCTTTGATGAATCGGGGAATCCATACCACCGTGATATTTCCAATCTTGGAAAAAAGATAAAATCCAGAGCTCTAACTGTCTAAAAGCCGCCGGACGAAAAACTACGAAGGTTTTTTTTTTTTTTTTTGGAATACACAAACTCATATCACGAGTGTGTGTATTTTTTTTTTTATTAAGATGGAGAAAGTTTATGTACAAGGCTGCCGGCTAAACAAAAGTTGAAGGGATTACATAATGAAAGTAAACAACAACAAACGGCTGAGCCAGAACTCAAAGCCCACTCACGGCTGGTTTCTGTATCAATTTGTGTCAAAGGTCCTAAATACATAACCACTTAAGATATATAATCTTACCGGTTTTCGTAGAAATCGTTAATACAATACTAGCTATAGCTAACTTGAGAGACCCCGCTGATATAATCTTATCGGTTTCCGGGGGATTTCGTGTTTGCATGAAGGTTGGATTCTAACCGTTACCCACGCCATTCACTTACTCTCTACTTCGGACAAACAACTCCCAAACATTGACTCGCCCTCTCTCTCTCTCTCTCTCTCTCTCTCTCTCCCCCCCCAACACACACCTTGCTCCTAGACTCAATCCCATGCAATATTTGAATAGAGAGAGATTTGAGAGTGGAAAGCTTCGATCCACACATCTTGAGCATGTGGATTCCCATTATAGTTGGCTTAATTTGTGTTTAGTACTCTTGGGTTCTTGGAACCCTAGTGGGCTAGGTGTTCTTCGTGGTTATTCATGTTGCTCTACTTGTGAGGGTGCCCCTAAGTGTTTGTATCACTCCCGTTTCTTAGTGGAAATCTCGGGCTAACCTTTGGGGTTGCTTGAGAGAGGCAAGGAGGTGGAAGAGACTCTGACCTTAATGGTCACCTCAACAACGAGGACGTAGGGACTCGTTGTTGGGTACCGAACCTCAAGATAAATCGTGTATCTCATGTGCCTTTTGTTGTTGCTTGTGATTACTTCGGATATTACATGTTCGCTGTGTTCTTCCTCTCTTCCTACCTCTCTCTTAGGTTGTGGGTGCCCGATCTACGAATTGGTGAAAGACCAAGGAAAGGGGAGTTCAACGTCTTCATCACCATCGGGAGCGTGTGGGGGGTAAAACATAGATCTAGAATCAAAGCTCATTTTACTCTAATTTCATATATGATGTAGGGGACCGGTAGTACCGGTAGGTTTGCATTGGTAGTACTTGGTTGATTCCAACCCGTCGTACGGTCCAAACCCGGTCGTATTTTTAACTTCCGCATTGAGTTTTTGATTTTCGTGCTTTTAGATATGCCTATTCACCCCATGTTGGCGGTCACTAATGACAATTTCTAACCACCAATTTATGTATAGAATGGGATAACTAAGCATATTTTACACACTTATACATTTACAGTTTACCTAGTTCCACTTGTATTCGAGAAAATATGTTTCATAGATCATAAATCTAGAAATAGGTGGAAACTACAAAGCAAGGAAGAAAGCGCGAGTGCAATATTCGTATTTTGAAAATATGCTATCAAAGAAAAATAGAGAAATCCCACTTCAACAACAAATCCGGGCAAAAGCACCACCATGGACAGTGTCTAGGCCCATCTACCGGGCCACCCGCCAAAGACGGTGGCAAAAGGAGACAGACCGGTGCGGCCACACCCCTAGCACCGCCTCTCGGCCCCAATCTTCTCTAGCGGTTGCATGCCACCATGCATAGGTGGTTGCGGGTGGTGCTTACTTATTTAACCACACCAAACCAACCATCCTATGGGTAGAGCTCCATTCATAACACACACCACAAAAAGGAGCTTCTCTCTCACACACTTTTATCTATCTTACTTTTTAGACTATATCACAAAAGATACATCCTCACAAATGATACTTTTCAGAGGAGCAAGAAAGAGAGGAATTGAAAAGACTATATCACAAAAGATATATCCTCACAAATGATACTTTTTCAGAGGAGCAAGAAAGAGAGGAATTGATAAGCTTAGAGAAAGAGGAAAAAGAATAAGACGAGAGTTAGCTAACAAATGGGCTAGTTGAATATGTCCGAGAGGGTTCCGAGGACTATATCACAAAAGATTCTTCCTCACAAATGATAACAATCAAGATAAAATTTTATCGTAAATGCGATTATGTGGAGGTGAAGAAGGGAACAAAACTTCAAGTTGTCATTGATCCGACACTTGACAAATATGGAGTGAGATCGATGATTGTTTCTTTCTATTGGATGGTGGAATGAAAGGATTAAGGAAAGATAAGCGCAGCTTGTAGATCAGTTAAGTGTTGATGTTCATATGAGCCTTAAAGATGGTGTCTAGACATCCGAAGAAGATCAACTATCTATACTTGAATGAATCAAAATTTTAAATCATCCGGATGATTGGTTTGACAAAATTTACATACCAACCGATCTGCGGAGGAAGCGTTCTAAAAGGATTTTGTGATTGCTCTCGGTCCCAGTGCACGACTTGTCCCGATAAAAGTGCTAGAGTGGTTGGAGTGAATACATAAACAAAAAGTCTTTTAGTGGATCTATCACATTAAGAGTTCTAATTTTCATTAGAAGCCTTGAAGTCATCACTATTAACCCAACATGTCTAATTGATTGGCAACCATGGACACGACAAAGATATAACAAAGATTATTGTTTAGTTGTAGATCTCATTGAAACATATTTGAAATATGAAGATGAGGATCATTCTAGTTTCATAAGATATCGATGTATGTTGAGCAATTGAAGAAGACTATTCAAAGAATCGAAATATTAAGGTTTAAAATACAAGTCAAAAAAATACTCGATCTTCAATCCTCTTGTTTGTAATATCAATTCCACAATAGATTGGGTTGTTTACAAATCGATGATGGTCCGACATAAGGTTAGAATCCGAGCTCTTCTAGAGCGGTATCTCATTGATGGCTTGGCCCCCGAAAGGGGCCCTTCTTCGCCTTCCACCTAAGCTACGCAGAAAAGCCCAAAGCCAACCCTAGGGAACAAAGAAAAGCTTCATAGGGTCTTTCTACCAAGCCTCTCTCGAGATAGTGCCCGATCGTTACGCCTTTCATGTGGGTGGGGAACTTACCCGACAAGGAATTTTGCTACCTTAGGACCGTTATAGTTACGACCGCCGTTCACCGGGGCTTCGGCCGCCGGCTTCCCCATCAATTCACCAACTTCCTTAACCTTCCAAAGATTTGGGCATCAGCCCCCATACATGGTCTTACGACTTTGCGGAGACCCGTGTTTTTGGTAACTGATCGCTCGGGCACAGTCAACTGCGACCCCTAAGTCACTACGACGTTCCCGATCGGTGCAATGGGATGTGGCTATTTATCTATCTCTTGACTCGAAATGGGAGCGAGCGTGGTTTGAAAAAAAGATCTTAGAGTGTCTAGGGTTGGGCCAGGGAGGGTCTCTTAACCCCTTCTTTTTTCGGTCATGGGAGTAATTTCCCAAGGACTTGCCATGGTAAGGGGGGAGAAGTGGGAAGAAGCACAATACAACGGGGAGTTGTATGCTGCGTTCGGGAAGGATAAATCGCTCCCGAAAAGGGGCCTCGAGTTCAGCTAGAGTTTCTTGGAAAATCTTGGTTTTTGATAAATATGCCGGTACTAAAATGGAAAGGGTATTTAAGTCGGGGCCAACTGGAGATGGCAACAAATAAGAATTTAGTGATGGGTTCCTAGGAAGATTGGACTTCTCTATGCTTGTTGACACATGCGAAGGTAAGAATTATGAGAAAACAAGCAACACATTGCACGCATATAGCACATATACATTTATTTTAACCTCCACTCCTTGCAGCCAAAGAGCTTGGAGATTTTGACTGCATTGTATGTTTTATGGGACACTCAAAGTTTGCTTGTTGTTGTTTTTTTCGACAACCTGACACCCCCTCAACCTCAGCGACTTCAACCACTTCCATCTCAGTAGGCTCAATGCCTGTAGAGTTTGGTGTAACTGGATATATCAAGTATGATACCTTTACATACAAGGATGCCATTCATATTAGTGAATTTTGGGATCGCTAGCCCTCTTGAGAGGTAAGTTTTGTTGTTTTGTAAATTTATGTCCATTCCATTATAAATATATTTTATGTTATTTGTCTTCGGAAAAAAAATATAGCGTTTTAAGCTAGATAATATGGGAAAAAGAGGAACACTGATTCATAATGTTTAAAACATGTTTTGCTACTAGCCTTGGAAAGTCAGTAGATAATATGACTTTAGTTAGAATTTTTGGCATTTTCTTATAAATCTTATGAATTGATCTCCGCAATCACTAATAAACGAGGACAGTAAATGTCATGGTTCTATACCACGGTCACAGTGATTGAGTGGCTCGTGTGGGACTCCGATGGCCAAGCTCAAGGGAAACAAGACACACAATGTATCTTGGTTCAGGCAATCGGTGCCCTAGTCCATTTGGAGTGACTATAACCGAGCTCGGGTGCTCGTAGAGGGGTGGCTACAAGCTGGTCGAGAGAGGGAGAGGGCTCCCAGGTCTTTGTGATTGAGGCTAGTGCCAATATCATGGGTTGTGTGTGTGTGTGGTGGCTTAAGATTGCTTGCCCTTCCCAGTGGCCAAGGCACCCCTTTTATAGTGCAAGGGGTGTACAAAATGGAGCCACCAGGGAAGGGAGAAGAAATAAAGGGTATAGCGGGATGGAGGCGTGCGCGCTACAACTATCGGGCTCCTCACGTCTTGTCGTAGCTGTCCTCCTTAGTAGGCCTGCTCTAGGTCTCGGTCGGGGATGGGAATCCCGGCTTTGAAGCTCACTCTCCGTGCTACTGGCGAGCTCTACAAGTCGTCTTTCCCCAGTTTGAAAAATTTATCATGGCCGGTGTGATCTGATGACGCCGTAATCGAGTATCTTGGTAGGGTGGAGTCCCGTCGATGGTTAGGGATCCGACCGTTCTGTCGTCTGCGCCTGGATTCCTCGCTGACCATGGCGGAAGCAGGCGGCTCTGACATGGCTTAGCGAGGGCGTGCGGGCGGCTGGCCAGGCGCATGCTTTGTAGAAGTCATCATTGTTCTTGTCGTTAGCGGTTGGCGGGAGGCGGGCTCGAGTGCCCCTAGCCCGGAACCGCGGCATTGGACTTTCCCTGATCCTTCGTTGAGATGGGATGCGCTGGTGACTCTGACACCGCGCAGTCTGCCGAGCTTCTACCCTTTCCGCGCTGGAGCTCGTGCGAGGCGGAGATGGCTATCCGGGTCTTTCAAGGTCGCGGCTCTTGGCCCGGTGGCCCACCGAGTTCTCATGAGCTCGAATCCACCTCTACCGTGGGGGGCCGCAGCCGGGTGAGCTCGGGCAGTCCTCGCGAGCTTCGTGATCCCAGAGCACTAAGCGCGATTGGTCGAGAGCTCGTGCGGCAATTCTCGTCGCCGACTCATGAGTTAAACGAGGCGGAGCTAACTTGGCGGACCGAGCTTCGAGCTCGTCTGGCGGAGTTAGCCCGCAACCGAGCTCCTCGAGCGTCGTGCGAGGCGAGTTTGGGTCGCCGGCCTTGGAGCTCGTGTGGGGACGGAGTTAGCTCGTGTGCCGAGCTCGAGCTCGTGCGAGGCGGTTTGTTGTCTGTGCTGCTAGGCTTTTGCCGCAATTATCACTTGAGTTGGGTACCCGGGATATTGGTATCCGGCTGTAAAAAATTTAGAAATCGATATTGTTGTGTGCACAGATCTAAATAACTAAAAGCCCATGTCATACTGTGCAAATTTCTTTTATCTTATATTTTTTTATTGAATCCACATATGTTTTATGGATTACATATGGTATGAACCAACGCGGGATGTGATCCACTGCGCGACAAAAAGTCACGGCAACATGGAAGGGGCGCTGGGTGAGATTTAGGTGGGCTAATTTATAAAAAAGAGAATTAGTTGGGATGAGTGGAGGGGTTTAAGTGCTAAAATAACCCACCTCCACCTCTGGCCATTAGATGAGCATCCTATGTTCTAGATTGGAGTTTTCATAGTTTCTATACGAAGTTGGTTTCCATAGAATACGCCGCCTATAAAAAAATTTCATATACATTTGTTTCTTCTATTTTGATTGAGTATTTTCTCACTTTCTATTGCATATCCAAAAATAGTCCTTAGAAGGCCACCATACGAATATTTTGTAGACACTAAAGAACCCATACAATATTTTTTTACTAAATTTGAAAAGAAATTGTATTGAGAAGTAATCTCTATGGGTTAGAGATACATTTGCAGCAAAGGTCCTAAATACATAACCACTCAAGATATAATCTTACCGGTTTCTATAGAATCGTTATGACATAACCTATAGCTAATTTATGAGAGCCCGTTGATTAATAGAGAACACATAAGACTAGGAGGCCACCGAAATATGCACTGGTTGATGTAGAGGTTGGAATAATTTTAATATATTTCCTTTTTAAAAAGAGGCCACCGAAACGGCGAGAGATAAAGTAAAAGTGGGAGAGCTGCAAGACAAAAAAACATGATTGGATTGGATAGATATAGTAGCTTTAGGTGTGTTTAGTTCCTCCAACTTCTCTCTAAAATTTTCAAAATTCTTATCACATCGAAATATTAAATGTACTAAAAGACGCATTTTTGAAGTATAAAATGTAGGAAAACAAAATAACTAATTGGGCAGTTTAGATGTATATTGCGAGACGATTCTTTTTAAGTCTAGTTATTCTATGGTAGGATAATATTTACCACAAACAAACGAAACCAATTTTCGTGGATCTAAACACATTTACCTACGGAGTACTATGTGTGTCCAAACAATAATCAATTCTCTTTTTTCGAAAAGTCAACCAATTTAAACTTTGACCAAAGTTATACAAAAGTACTAACATTTATAATACAATATAAATATCAATAAATTTGTGATAGAATATATTATCATAATAAATCTTGTTTGAGAGCCTATTCCGTCGATGGTTTTTAAGTACGACAAGTCGGATGATGTTGATTTGTTGTGAGAGAAAATTTTTATAACATGGGTGATAAGTCAGATTGACATTATCAAATTTGATCGGCACAAAAAGTCGGGACCGACTTTATCAAATTTGATCGACACAAATCTCATAGTTATAATTTACATGCATTATATAAGTTATGCCCGGAAAAGAAAGAAGCGATGGACACATAACAACTCCATCCATTTCAAATTATAGTTCACTTATGTATTTAGATATAATGTATAACTGGTTACCATTATAAAAACCAACGTGAATGCAATTTGGAATGGGAGTAGCCAATTTCAAAATAGAAATAAATATAAGAACCGTTAGTCTCACGCCTCTGTACAAGCTACAGTATCATTACGCGGAATAAATCCTCGAAAGTTTTCCGAAAAGGTACAGATCCCCGAACCCTCAGATCTTCTACACCTATCATATGGGCCATGCCGCCACAGCACACTTGATGATGTGAAAGCAGCACTAGCACACTACAGCAGCGCCCGAGCCGACGGAGCGTGAGAGCACAGCAGAACGGTGGCCGGTCACAGGAGCTCGGAGCCGCAGAAGATCACGCCACCGCCGTCGCCTCCTTTCTCCCCTCCGGGCTAGCGCACACGGCAACGGCAACGGCACGCAACTCTCGCTGCTGCTCCTCTCGCAGCTTTGTTTGCAGCCGCTTCTTACCGGCTTTACCGGAAAAAAGGCGGACGAACTCTCCCAAACGGCGGCGGCCACTTGTCCCGCCCGCGATTCTTCTCCACGCGGTGTTTCAACGTGGAAGCGGAATCGGTAGGCGTCCAGGCGAGGCGCAGTGGGTGGGGAAAATCCAACCGATTCGCTCGCCCCTCCGCTCGCTCGAGAGGCACCGGCGCCGCCGACTCCGGGCTCCTCCTACCCGCGCGCGGCCGCTGGTTTCCTCCTTCTCCCAGCGCGGCGACCGCCGCCGCCTCCCAAACGGTACGCTTCGACTTCCTGCGCTTCTTAGGGAAGCTAGCTTTTAGTTTTGAAGGAAACGAGCTTCGAATTGAAGCTGTCCCTATATTCCGTTGCCTTTCTTTTTTTTTTTTCTTCTTTTCCTTCGGGCTCTGATCCTTTTCGTCCCGGCTTCCATTCAGCTCAGTTGCTTTTGCTGCTGAAGTCCCGCGGCACCGCCTCCGGATTCCCTCCGGCTTCTGCCCGGCGGTCGGATCTCGCGCCTTGTCGCCCCGGTGAGCTTCCCCTCCTTTGCGTCTCTCACTCTGCACCGATCGCTTTGTTTCCCCTGTTGTTACTAGCCTGCTACCAGTAGATGCTGCTGCCTGTGCTGGTTTGGGCTAGTAATTTCGCAGGGACAGGGCGCCCGGTCGATCTGGAACGCGTGTATTGTGCTGAGATCTGCGTGGGCTGTACAGTAAATAGCTTGCTTGCTGGCTGGCGAAATAGGGCGTGCGGTGCTCAGCCGCGGCCGATAGCAGGAACTCAGTTTTTGATAATAGGATTCCCTTTCAGACGTATTGAAGTCAGCAATGAGATGGTGACTTCCAACTTTTGAACTTGAATGCCGAGGAGTGATGTGCCAGGGAGGTTGACCCTTAGCTCGCCAGGTTTTTGCTAGATTGAATTTTTAGGACACAGCTGACTAGACATTGACCCTTAACCTTGCTACATACTTTTTAGGAATTCAACTGCATCAAGTAGAGTTTTCTCTGGTGCAGATTAGTCAACACTAGAGAGTGGGCAGCTCTGTCGTGTGTGATTTTGTCCCCCTGTACCATGTTATCGCTGACTTGCTGCAGCATTCCAAATTAGCAAGCACATTAAGGGAACTTTGCAAAGTGTAACGCCACAAAGTAAAAAAACCACTATATGAAGTGCTACAGGATGTTGCAGTTAGTGTTGGACCATATTTTGATTTTGAGAGAGCCACGAGACCATTAATTTTGCTCTCGTGAGTACATGGTTTTCTTGTACTGTTTGTTGTTGTTCAATCAAATTGTACCTGTTATGTTTAAAATTTTAACTGCGAGGTGCCATCTATAGATGTCCAAACGGGTGGCGCGACATGAGCACGATTAAGCACGGCATGGCTAGGCACGAGCATGATAGGCACAACTAGCTAGCCCTGCCATACTCACCATCACCCTGTAATTGCCGAGTTGCCGTCAGTGGAGGGGCACTGGTCCAGCGGGAGGAGAGGTGAGGCATAGGGGAACAATGAAGCAAGGGCTAGGGAGAAGGAAGTGGCTGGCAGCAGCCGGAGGAGAGAGTGTAGCCGTCGGATGCGGGATAGTGCTCCCAGAGGCCGGAGTGCCAGGCCGACAGCCTTGAGTGGGGAACAGGATGGGGCCATGGCGGCGGATGGAGTGAGGAGCGGCTGGTGTGCTGCTGCGGCAGATGGGGAGCGGATAGGAGAAGAGTGGACTGGAGAAGATCAGACTGGAGGGGAGCGAATGGGGGAAGAGGCATCCAAAGGGGAGGAGAGCAGATGAGAGAGGGAGTTGGGACTTCAGTGGCGGCCGGGGATGGGATGTCAGATGCATATGATTAGGGAGATTTTATAGCTAGCACTAGAATACGTGCCTTAGCGGGCTGACTCCTTAATCAGGCTGTGCTCAAGCCGGCATGTCGTGCACAGGGGGCAAAGCCTAGGCATGGCAATACAGCCGTGTTGACCCGAGCATGACTATTAATGGGCCGTGCCTCGTGCCCCTGTTTAGGCCCATCCTGTTTGGACATCTATAGTCCCATCCCCATCCATGGCAAATAAATAAATAAATAAATAATAATTTTATGAAATTTACTGCTGGAATAAACATTCATTGTGGCAAAACTAATCCAAAATGCTTCAGAGTTCAGACTCATGGTGCATTTGGTGATGAACATGTAATGGCTGCTCCTTCGGGTAAAAACTGGATCCAAAGAACATCACAAATACATTTTATGAATTATAAGTCTGGCCACAATGCTGAATAGCAGGGGAAAAAATGAAATGGGAAGAAACAAGTTGTGCTATCAGCATCTATATGAACCAACCTGATTCCTTTACTGCATAGTTCTAAGGAAATTTTAGTCGCATGTAGATAATGTTCAGTTAACAATTTCTTGTCCTAATGATATCCGCTTGTGTATTTCAGCCTTTGAGGCAGAAAAGGTGTACAACTCTGTTTCCAATTGACTGGATTGTCTGTACACCCATCGCTAGTGCATTATGGAAGATGATAGTACTACATGAGGTCAAATGAAAGTCATGCATATACCTTCCTTCTGATGGCCAGGGTATGTTAATTGTTCAGTTTGGTAGCTGTCTAGATACACCAGTACACCACAAATTCTCTCACACTCAATATGCCGACATGGTGGGGCAAATCATCGTCAAAAGATGTTAAGAAAACCACCAAGGAAAACCTGATCGATACATTTCATCGCTTGTTAAGTCCAAATGAGCAGAAGGGAAGCACAAAATCAAAAACGGAACTGTAGGCGTGGCAATAATACAGCAGCTGAGAAAGTTTGCAAATCAACAACAGTGTCACGTCCAACTTCTCCTTCAAAAGAAGTTTCTCGCTGCCAAAGTTTTTCGGCTGATAGGCTGCATGCCCAGCCACTTCCTATTCCTGAGTACGCCCTCGAGTAACTTTCGTGCAGTTGCTGATGTCAATGATTCAAAGCCCATACTGGAAAAACGTGGCAAACCACCACTGCTTCTGCCACTTCCTAAACCCAATCCGCTTCACCGGGGACCTGGAAGCAGTGATATTCCTTCAGAAATAGTGGTTGCTTCTGTCTCTAGCAATTGTTCTGCTGATAGTGAGGATCGTGCAGATTCTCAGCTTCAGAGCCCTGTTGGCAATGATACTGACAATGTTACAAAGGTTTCTTCAAAGAACAAGTCAAGGTACTCTCCTGAGGCCATCGTTTTATTTGTGTGCTTCTTGATCTAAACATTTCTAACATTTCCTTTTCTCTTTCTGAAGTAATGTTCGCAAGGATCACTCTGGTGCTATTACTACCAAGACCACGAAGGAAATACTGAAGCCAGCTGCTAATGCATCCCTCAGTAACCATACACAGTCCACATCACCAAGAGGTGTTTCAGCTGACAATAATCAACCAAATTTACAAAATCTCCAGCCAGTAGTTTTTTGAGTGCTCCCAATAGTTTGATGTCTAGTCCTTCGAGAAGTCCAAGACCAATATTTCCTGATCATATTCCGATTTCGGCCTTTTGGGCAGTGAAGCCTCATGCTGATGTAACTTTCCTTGGATCTGGTCAGTGCTCCAGTCCAGGTTCAGGACAAACATCTGGACATAATTCAGTGGGTGGTGATATGCTAGCCCAGCTTTGTTGGCAACCCACCAGGGGTAGTCCAGAGTGTTCACCAGTTCCTAGCCCAAGAATGACGAGTCCTGGCCCTAGTTCTCGTGTGCATAGTGGAAGTGTTTCCCCATTGCATCCAAGGTCTGGAGGAGTGGCACCTGAATCTCCTACAAGTCGGCATGATGATGGAAAGAAGAAGCAAACCCATAAATTGCCCCTTCCACCATTGAGCATCTCTAACAGTTCATTTTTCCCGAGCAACTCCACACCAAGTAGTCCTATTTCAGTACCCCGCAGTCCTGGAAGAACAGAGAATCCATCAAGTCCTGCATCACGATGGAAGAAGGGCAAGCTGCTTGGTCGCGGGACATTTGGCCATGTATATGTTGGCTTCAACAAGTACGTGTTTTCCTACGTATGAATTTCAAATGCGAAGTTTGACTTTTCTATAAATATATGTTTAACTCTTTAGAAGTTTCTGGGGGTACTTTATGTTCGACTCACTTTCCTCTCTTCTAATTATTCCACTATGAAATTCTTCCTTGTGAATGGAGTTATATAATAGGCCTTGTTTGCTCAATGTTTCCCAGAAATGACAGCAATATTTGACCTGTAACAATCTTTATCTTTTGCTATCCCTACAAGAGAATAGACTAGGTAGGTTAGGTAGTATATTCATGTACCTTTATGGTGTAAGGTGTATTGTGCTCTGTTTTTGTCTTGAAAAGCTGGAAGCACATTTTTTTTTTCTGAGAAGAGACAGATTGCGTCTACCTCATCTTGTGTATGCCGCACTTTACAAGCTCAAATGGTTATGTTCCTCAGCCACTAAGATAAGAGGGTGTTCATATTGTACTCCCTGCTTATTGTGCAAAGTGCAAGCAACTTTGTTGAGGTAGCAACAGCAAAAGGGGCATGTGGCATCTTGTACAAACTGTTAATACGTCCCAAATCCAAAGCATCAAATGTAAAAGAACAGATCACGTAGTTAATAAAACTAGTTAGGACCATAACACTATATTTCTTGCATAAAACTTGTGAGTGCCATACTGCTATTCATAGTAAATGGCGTAGTTGCATTCTAGCGATGAGAGGTGACAGCTAAAAAAGACAACTCATGTTGATGGTAAAGTTACATAGTCATAGGACACTGAAAACTATATGTCCTATTGTGTTCAAAAAGACCTTATGGTTCAAATAAAGTCAAGAAAAAGTTAGTTTTTTTTTTTTTTTAATGTTGGGCCTGTTTGGCTGCGGTGTTCAGCACTGCTACACAGACGGCGTACAGTGTTTTTGTGTCATGCCTGAGCCTGACGCGGCAGCCACAGCGACAACATGGCGTTAACAAGAAGCCGAACAGGCCCAGATAGTTTCAAATAATAGGATGTTGTCTGTTTCAATTGATATAATATGCTTTCCATTTGAGCGTTTTCAAATCATGCTTGAGTTTTCATAACCTTTGCTTTGTATCCTCTATCTTGATATCGTCATATCTATTACTATTAGTGATAGCGGTGAAATGTGCGCAATGAAAGAGGTTACCTTATTCTCAGATGATCCTAAATCAAAGGAGAGTGCAAAGCAATTGGGGCAGGTATGCTATTTCAGATGTGTTTTGCACCACCTACAAAAATTTAGTTTATAAATTGGTGTGTTTATTGTTTTACATTATCTTTTATCTTTGCCCTTTCTGTTTAACAGGAAATATCACTCTTGAGCGCTTACAGCATCCAAATATTGTACAATACTATGGATCTGAAATGGTATAAACTGTTTCCTTCAATTACTAATTTGCTATCTGTGTATGCTTGGTTTTGCTTGCTTCCTTAATGCCTCTACCGTTCTTGCAATTTCAGAAGATTGTGTTTGTTATTTAATCTTACTTAATTCACAATAGCTTGTCAAATATCATTAATAGGGCTATGCATGCATTGCTTTCATTTTTTGTTTTGAACTTATGAATTATGTTTGCCCATAATCAGGTTGACGATAAACTTTACATATATTTGGAATATGTTTCTGGTGGATCCATACATAAACTTCTACAAGAGTATGGACAGTTTGGTGAACCAGCAATACGCAGCTACACCCAACAGATACTCTCAGGCTTAGCTTATTTGCATGCCAAGAATACGGTCCATAGGTAGCATTTCAGGCTTTGTTTTTTAGTCAATCTTTTGGGTTGCACACTCAGCAAATTCATCTATTTTTACTTTTGTTTTTGTGGCTGCCATTAATAATTTGTAGGGACATCAAAGGTGCAAACATACTAGTTGATCCAAGTGGCCGTGTTAAGCTTGCAGACTTTGGAATGGCAAAGCATGTAAGTCTCGAGAGTCTCGAAGCCATTCTACTTGGTTAAAAGTAGTTAATCAGGCTGATGTTTTCTCCATGTAGAAATATGCATTTGCTATCCTTACATTTATTTTCCCCTTCTAGTTTTTTTTCATCCATCCCCATAAACCATGACCACTTGAAAATTGACATATTTTGAAAATGCTTTTAATGTTGAATCTAGTAATTTTATATTAATATTCAAACTTCAAAGTTTTAAAAGGTTTATTCATCAGGAGTCCTAAATTGGCTTATATCTTGAACCAGAGGGAGTAGTTTGTTTGTTTGGATTTTTTTCCGTTTTCATTATTAGTATATTTATGTGGAATGTGGGGAAAGGTAATACAATTTTGCTTGTGGTTTTCTTTCTGAAACCATAAGTCCATAATCTCCTCAACTTGTTAATTTTGTTCTCCTTTTTGTGTTTGTTTCTTGTTTCTCCCAGATCAACGGGCAGCACTGTCCTTTTTCATTTAAAGGTAGTCCATACTGGATGGCTCCAGAGGTACTGCCGAAAATCAAGCTCTTACTTTAGTCTGTATTTTTTGAATTCAAAATTTGTGTCACATTATAATTTCTGTTAACTAAAACCATGCAACACAAATGCAGGTTATAAAAAATTCTAATGGATGCAACCTTGCGGTTGACATATGGAGTTTAGGCTGCACTGTCCTGGAAATGGCTACCTCAAAGCCACCATGGAGCCAGTATGAAGGGGTCAGTATTAGAATTTAGACATCAAAAACTGATATTTATTCTAGACTGTCGATTTCTAGTGCTCATTCAGAGTTAACCATCTGCTTTTATTGTTGACTATTGCTGCCTACATCAGCAATCCGCATTTTACTTTTTACTTTTCTAACTGCACAAGCAGTTCAGAACTTAATTATTATCCCGTATCTATGCAGATGTAGCTGATTTCTTTCTGCCTTCTGGGTGCATCTGCATTCTTTACCTTTTTATGAATACCTTTACCTTTTTTATGAATACCTTTATCTTATATATATATATATATATATATATATATATATATATATATATATATATATATATGTATATATATATATATATATATATATATATATAAAAAAAATAATCATAACAGTGTGAGATTGACTTGTCCACTTTCTACTGTTTTTGGAGGACAAAAGCCCTTGGTTTAGCATGAACTGGTTAGAACTTTGATTTTTTGTGCATTTATTATAGTTCAAGCACTGGGTGGATGTCATGTACGTATTGATTCTGGAAGGGCAAGTAGGCAGCCCAGGATCAGGATGCAGAACATACAAGTGTTTTGAGTTCTCAAGGACAAGGAGTCAGTCCTAGGTGATTTTGTTTGGGAGATACGTTAGTTGGCTTTAGTTAGATGTATTAGCAGATTGGATTAGAATTAGTTAAAGTCGTATTAGAGGGAGGACTTGTAACTTGTCCTTATATATATAGGCCACGTGTATCTGGAAAACCTCAACAATAGATTAAATCTAGTTCCCTGTTAATTAAATATAGTTCCCTGTTCCCTCCTGTTCTTCTCCTACCTTTTGTTCCTGCGCATTCTTTAGCGCCTAAATCTCAACATCATGGTCCAGGTTCCCGTCGTACTACCTTGTATGACTACACCCTTTGCAACTTGCCAGCAACCAACCAGCCACCGCCATCCCAATTTACTGAAAAGATACATTTTCTCAAAAAAGAAAGATGCATTTACTGTGAATTAGCTTAATATGCTATATAATCCCCACTGTTTCACATATTTCCTTCGTTTGAATGAAAATATTGGTTCAGATAATGGGCCATTTCCTCAAGATACTGAATTGTAACATTTACTGAGAGCACAGATAGGATGTGCCATTACATGGACATCCAGGGAGCGAAGTCCACACCGGGTCAATGAATGAAAAGTTACTTTTTTTCCTGAATTTTTACCAAGAATTTCTTGCAATCTGAAAGCGGAAATCCAAGCTCATGTACCTTATGATTTATGAAGTTATGAAATATTGTCTGTTAATTGTTAACTTAATCATAAATGCAATTTCATTTGCCAACAGATTGCTGCAGTGTTCAAGATTGGGAACAGCAAGGAACTTCCGCCAATACCGGATCACCTCTCGGAGCACTGCAAGGACTTCATTAGGAAGTGTCTGCAACGTGACCCATCTCAACGTCCAACGTCAGTTGAGCTTTTGCAACACCCATTCATACAAAATGGAATTTCACTTGAGAAATCTGTTATTCCTAATCATTTGGAGCATTTGGCTGCCATAGCATGCAGAACAAAACCCAAGGTACCACCTAAATGTATCTCATTTGATTCTTCAGCTCAAAACGGCATATCTTCTCAAATTAAAAACTGATGTATTTATCTTCAGTGAATTTAATATGTTTCAGTAATTACGTGCATCAGAAATTGATATGTTAGTCTCTTTTGAACTTCTGACGCTTTCTGTTAGTTTATCCATTGTTGTCAAATTGTACACCTATAGGAAGTTTCATGTTTATTTTATTTTTGGGGCATAAAAAACAATTAAATCTAATCAAGATTGAGCGTATCCTTGGTACCTGGCAAGTGGGCAGTGGCAAATTGAATTGGAGAGTGTGACCAAAGGCGAAGGAGAAAAAAACTGTCGACTCAGCTTACTCAGAGCAACAATCAGTTGCTTAAGGGGAGTAGGACATGATATGAGACCAATGGAGGCCAATAGTTATAGCTCATCAGAAAGCATGTTGGAACTTGGTTTTGTGATGCTTTGTGCAGCTTTTGGCATTTCTCTGGTTGAGTGTCTGTTTCTTTTGGAGAAGATGGTACCACAGGATCTGGAAATTTGTGGGATCTGGAAATTATCAAGGGCATATAGTAAAGTTTCCTTGTTGATTTAGCTCAACTGAACTGATATATAAACATACATGTCTACAATTCCTGAGTGTTAATTTGTTGAAACAGACCATGAATAGTTGGGTTTTCTTTCATTTAACATTCTTATAATCTGATCTCCTTTTGGGACTTGATTTGCCAGGTGGCTGTGCAGACAAGAAATGCCTCCTTAGGTTTTGAGAGTCAGACTATTTACCAAAGAAGGGTTGTAAAGTTATCTTCAAAAACACAGGTACAACACTACAAGTCTACAACATATCTTACTTCCTGCTACAATTTTTCAGAGAGGAAGTTATGGAACCTAACACAAAATTAGTTGTAAAAGTGTTCTATAACTAACCAAACTGCAGCTACTCTATTCATGTATGCCAGTATTTATGCATGAATTCAGTAAGAAAAGAAAAGAAAAGAAAAACTATCTATGCATGCACGCCTCTGCTTTCTAATTCATATCTGCTTGCAGTGATATCCATATAAGAAGCAATATATCCTGTCCAGTTTCTCCATGTGGAAGCCCCCTGCTAAAGTCGAGGTCCCCCCAACACACAAGTGGCAGAATGTCACCCTCTCCTATTTCAAGCCCCAGAACTACATCAGGCACTTCCACACCCCTGTCTGGTGGTAATGGTGCTATTCCTTTTAACCACCTAAGATATGCAACTTACAGCAGCGAGGGATTTGGGAGCACATCAAGAGGCCTAGATGATCACTTCCCCAACCGGCATAAAGATCCGATCCTTGGGCATTTCGCTCAGGCTCATCAAGTCCCACAGGGACCTCGGGAAAGAGTAGTGTCTGAAGCTGATATTCTGAGCCCTCAATTTGGAAAGAAACTTGGAAATGTTTTTGACTTGCGGGAAAGGCTGTCCCCTTCTGAACATTTTACCCGTCATGCCTTGGTGGATCATGTGGAGCTAAATCCTTCACTAGACCTGACATCTGGCTCTCTAAACCCTGGACTAAAGCGTGGTAGATAACCATTGAGTGTAAAAAGCAGGGTGACATTTTTTGAAGTTTGTTGAGGTAACTGGTGGTTTTTGGCTGCTATGACCATTCAATGACTGCAACTGTATCATAGTATCAGAAAGATCGACAATTTCTTTAGAAGCTAATGGTTGGAAATGGATGGGATCTTTGTTGATCAATACAATTCAAGTCAACAAAGGTACGGCCTTTCTCCTAATTTACATCTATTCTACAATCTGCATTCATTTACACACCTACGAGGACGTGGGTGAAACTATTCTAAATCACTTGCAGATTCAATGTCATACCTTTCTAGCTGCTAGGAGCTTGTAGTATCAATGCAACACTGTTATTATGTTTTTTCCTAGGCTTTATATCATTTGATGATTCTATTGTTTTTACCGCAGTAAATAAAAAAATAAAAAAAACTGTTTTCTGCTCTGAGATTTGCATTTGATGTTAGTCTGATATTGTCTTATATGTGTGGTTCCTGCAGCTATGCACCTGTTTGTCATTGCTATATTTATCTAGAATGTGCAGAGATGTGCTTGCCCGGCTTTGCATTTCAACTTTAGGTTATTGGTCATGGTAGTTAATGAAGATACCAAAGTTTATTAAGAAAAAAAAAATCTCATCATATTTCTCTGAATTGCAGATTTCTGCCTGTTCCAACGTGGCTGAGCAACTCTCTTTAGCATACTAAACTGGCGTGCTAACAAGTAACAAATGCCAAATGATGGGACTGTATATTGGATTCCCAGACTGCATGACTGAAGGACCCAAAGCAGTAACTATCCATTTGTATACCCCTCACCCCAATATGTAACCTATTCTTTCTTCCATTTTTTTTTCCCCTTGGCGTCCTGATGCCAGTGTACAGAAGGAATCTCATCTAGGAGCCTAGTTTTTGCACAGGAAAACAGTTGAGCTAGTGATTCAGCAATCAGTATCAATTTATCTGTTCATCACCCTTAAAAAAAAACTATCTGTTCATCCAGTTACATATTGTTGACGCGAAACCGGGGCCTCACACCAACACACCGGGAGGGCCTTGGGCGCCCACGAAGGTCGCGATCCGACCTTGTAGCAGCGAGCACCGCAGCGGCGTGGCAGCCGAAACCGATCTAGGGATCGGTGGGGGCGCGTAGAGCTTCGGTGGCGAGGCTGAGATAACCTCGAGAACGCACCTCCGGAAGACCCGTCGGGAGGGCGCACGTGAGGGGTGCTCTAGGACCGGCGTGGCCGCCTAGAACGCCGACGAAGAACGCGGAGTTCGCCGCCGAACAGCATGATAGAGGGGTTGAAGGAAGAAGATGACCTACAAACGGGACATGAGGTAGATTGATTGTCGATTGGATGTAGATGGGATCAAATCGGCCATAAACCTCTTTATTATATAGAGGGGGGTGGTCTTATCCCTTTAGGAAACCATCCTTGGGCGTTTCCAAGTACCAAAAACCGACCTAAACACGATTGGAAACAAATCGGTTCGGATCTCGTCGGACACGAGCTGCGTCGGGCTGACCGGACGCCGGTCAAGCCCCCCGGCCGGGCCTTCCGGTCGGGCGTCAGCGAGAGAGGTCCGCGGTAGCTCAGCGCCCGCCGGACGACGGACCGGACCCGGACGGACGCATACCGGACGCGGCTGCTGCGTCCGGTCGGTGTCCCGGGCGCGACCCGACCGGACGCTGGCCGACCGGACGGACCGACAGCGCCCGATGAGTCCGGTCGATGAGTCCGATCACATTCCGTAGCCGTTTTTCGATCCTCCTCGAGAATTTGGCTAAGTCGGAAATTTGCGGTGACTTGGACCTCCAAAATATGGCTAAGTCCGGATTTTTGCGGTGGTTTAGCCTATGCCATTTTGGGTGTCAACACATGCCCCCCTGTTTTCAGGTGAGAAGTGCACGAGCCTGAAAACAAAACAAGAAAAAACTAAACAACACGAATGCCCATCGTATCGGTTGTCCAGTGACTAAGGGCGATACTATGTATCGGCCATTTTTATTCTAAGGGCGATGCATGCATCGGCCATTGTTTGGAGAGCACTAGGCCTCTTGCCAAACACTAGGGAAATACTTTTTCAAATACCTCCCGTTAATCGCCTTATCTTGGCGTTTTCCATCACTCGTTGACTCAAGCACATAGGAGTTTCCAAATATCACCCTGACCACCTTAAAAGGACCTTTCCAATTGGGTGACCACTTGCCAAATTGATTGCTCTTCGACCCTATCGGTAATATAGTTTGCCAAACTAAGTCACCGATTTGGAACGATTTGCTCTTGACTTTCTTGTTGTAAGCTCTTGCAACACGGGCTTTATCTTTCTCAATCTCCTTTAGAGCTTGTACCCTCTTGTCGGTTACCTCGTCGATGTTGTCCATCATCAAATCATGATACATAGTAGGAGATAAGTCATTTTGTTTAGCAAATCTATATGCATCCAAATTTACCTCAACGGGTAACACCGACTCTTGGCCATACACCAACTCATAAGGAGTGACTTTAGTTGCACCATGCCTTGATATGCGATGAGCCCACAAAGCTTCTGACAAGACCTCATGCCACCTTCTTGGATGTTCTATTATTTTCTTCTTAATAAGCTTGATCAAAGTTTTGTTAGTTGACTCTGCTTGACCATTGGCTTGAGCATAATATGGAGATGAATTGAGCATCTTAATCTTATATGATTCGGCAAAATCCTTCACTTCTTTAGCCATAAATGACGTCCCTTGATCCGTAGTTAATGTTTGAGGAATGCCGAATCTATGAATAATATGCTCAGTAATGAACTCAATTACCTCCTTGTGTGTCATGTTCTTCAATGGAACCGCTTCCGACCATTTAGTGAAGTAGTCGGTAGCAACCAAGATGAACTTATGCCCCTTCGAAGATGGAGGATGAATCGACCGATGAAGTTCAAGCCCCAACCACGGAAAGGCCACGATTTGATTATAGGATGAAGCATAGCGGTAGGCACTAGCTGAATATTCTCAAACCGCCGACACTCTTCAAAACCTTTGTAGTAACGAAAGCAATCGGCCATCATAGTAGGCCCGGTAGAAACCACCCGCCTCAACAACCACTTCATCTTCTGAACCGATTGATGCGTACCACAAATGACTTCATGAACTTCTCCCATTGTCACTCGTGCTTGATCGACCCCTAGACACTTTAGCAACAAGTCTTCGGCGGAGTCCTCCTATAAAGCTCACCATTGTGCAATGTGTACTTGAAAGCAAGCCGCCGAATATTCTTGTCAACTTTAGTACTAGGATCACGCAAAAAGACAAGAGAGGAGTTCTCCAATCTTCTAAATCGGTGCTACCATTGTCCAAAAACAGAGATAGACCGATTTAAAAAGAACTTTACATTGCTGTCCCAAATCATTAGTAACATCGGTTTGTCCAATTATTTTTGGTTGAACCGAATTCTTACTAGAATCTGAAACAAGCAAATTTTCATGCATCGGCAAATGTTGTAAATGAAAATATTTTCTTTTACCTCAAAGCCGGATGCCTCTTGAGCAAGCAAGTTTGCTCTTTGCATATATTTTACATGCAAGTGATCTTCTTCTTGCCCCCGGGCCTTAAGTCATCGAAATAAAATTCCCTAGGGGCCTTTCATATAGCACGATGGTTCTAAACATTCATCGGCTATATTGCATCTTGAGGGCGATAATAAAGTATCGGCCATATGAATTCACACGGGAATATGCATGACCGAAATAAAATATTTCGGCTCTTGATCATTGATAAAGCGTGATAATTCGACATCCCTCCATAATATAAAGACCCATACCAAGGATCAACATAAGAACATGAGGGATAACCATGCATACCTTGAGGTGAATTCCACATATGCACAGTGCGAGAAAATGGATGATGCCATGACCAATGATTCTCGATGATTTGGTGCAAACCTCCAACTTGGCAATTGTGTCCTGCATCTTTTCCTTCTATTAGTTGTTTGTGATGCACCACTTGCCTGATCATCATCCCTTTTTAACTTCAATGCTTCTTTTTAGAACCCATGCTAGGCCCCTTTCTTTTTAGCTTCTACGCACCGAGCTTACGCAATTCTTTTTCTGCCACTTTGGTAAACCGATTAAGCATGTCGGTTTTGTCTTCATTGTGGACGGTGACAATTCTTTCTTGTTCTTAGGTACTTTTATCTACTTTTGTTCAGATTTAGTACCTACAATATAAATGACTGAATTTTCAACTTGTTTACCATCAATAGCCGATTTTTTCAACAATGTAATCGGCTTTTCAATGGTAACATTTAAATCTGAATTGTTCTTTTTACGTCCATCATACTTCACGCGGTAAACTTGTTTTACCACCTTCCCTTTGGCACAACTCGGACCGATTATGATCAAATCGGTCTTTGTAAGATAATGACTCTTTCAAGCTTTTCGGTTGCATACTCCACATGTTGTGGCCCGAAATATGACGGAACATAAACCTTCCTTTGCCAATGTTGTTTTTGAGGTTTATGTTTTGGAGGCAACTTTGATGCTTGGGCTTTCTTCAATCGATTCGCTTCCCCTATCTTTGTATATTTGGCTAAGAGCTCCTCGAAGCTAAGCTTCGGTCTCCTATTGCCTTTTTCTTTGTCATGCTCCTTGCCTCCATTAGCTTTATGAGCATCCTTCTTTTGATGAACATGCTGCAACAAATGACCTCCAGCCGATTCCCCTTGCTCAATGGAATCAATCGGCTTTTGGTGGAGATGGAGAGATTTTATTTGCCCCCCAAGCATGTTCTCTAACATCGAGCAATATTGCTATCCTTTAAAACATCTTCAATTTTAATTTTATGGACAACAATTACGTCTTCACTTGAGGGTCTTCCATCTCTCTCTTGAGCGTTAGAGCCTTGATCTTCAAGTGAATCGGCTAGTAGTGCAAGCCGATTCAAAACTTGTTTGCCATCGGGCCCGATTGAATCTAATCGGTCCATTTGTTGAGCTTCAAAAAACCTCAATCGGTCATTATCAATGTCCGATTGGATCTCATGATGAAATACATTGCAACTATGAGTATTATGATCAAATGATTTACACAACTTGCAATATATAAGCTCTTCCAAGTTCTCAATTGATGGCAAAGCCTTGTGATCAATATGCCTAATAAATTTACCTTTTTCAAAGAACATGTTAAAGACATGATCACAAATGGTAGAACCAAAGGTGAGCATTAAATTTGCAAGCCGATTTACTTGTAGAATCGGCTTCAATGCTTGGCAAGCGAAAAGATTAACTTTAACACCAATCCATTCGCCGCACCTTTACAATCATCTTTCATGCCAGAATTAAATGTAGAACAAACATCGGCATGAGCAATATTCTTCAATCTTAGCCCCGAATTATAAAACCCAAAGTAATTACATATCTTATATCTCATTCGGGACCAAGTATGAATTGAATTTAAAATAAGTAAAGCAATCCACATATATGTATAATTCACATTAAGCATTGGGAAAAGCTTTAACTTTAACAACACATTATCATCGGCCTTCCAATTGAAGACAACATGTAGGCCAATGTAATCGTGTACCTTAGTGACGAAAGATGTAGCAACCAAGGTTCTGCTCTGGATGGTCTCATCGTCAGCAATACCTTTGGAAAGAGTTTGTGGGCTCTCTCTAACGTCACTGATTTCCTCCTCAGGCTCTTCTTGTGTCTCGACGCCCACCATAGTAGTGGTGAAACTTTACAAGCACTGCGGAAACATCTACAATAATAGGAATCGGCTTAGCCGACTCGAAAAGTCGTCAATGCCGATTCATACTCAATGGCGACAACCTTAACCATTTCGGTTGCCTTTGGGGTCGGCTTAGCCATCTCAAGTAAGGTAGTTGGCCTAGCCGACTTAGTTGGCTCTTTCTTATCGAAACACGATTGGCCATGGCTCAATCGGCTACAAGGTAAGTATCTTGCTGCCCAATTTGAGTTTCATTAGCACACGCTCTCCTTTGGTGAAGATCTTGACACATTAATGTGCGAGGAACCAATACTCCACCTTTATGTGTGTCTGCACTTTTTGCTTATGAATAGCTTGACCGATTTGAGCAATCGGTCTTGCTGATTTTTGCCCACTAGTTCTAAGAATTGATTCCAAAGAATCCCTTTTGGACAATGACACTAGTGGTTGACCTACGCTTATGAATGGGAACATGAGCTTGTTCCCCAAGCCCGAAGACTTAATAGTGATCTTGAGGCTTTCTCGACCGTCACCGGACTTTGCTAGCACCACCTCACGATCTGAATTTTGCTTTCTCTTCTTAGGCTCTCTAGGCTCGCCGATTATGATATTTTTTTCCAATAGCGGAATCGGCTTGCCCCTGGTCGAATTAAAATGGCGGATTATTTTCCTCTAAATTTCAGCCATCGAAGGTGTCTTTTTGCAAGTTGGTGGATAGGTTTTTGCACCATAGAACCGGCCCTCTCTAGTGTTTTTCGATTCTTTTCTTTCATTGCAATCTCAACCGCTAGAAGTGCTTTCACGCACATTATAGAAAATCGAATCTTCTAAATTGGCTTTATCGGCTTTGGGTGCCGAAGAGACCAATTTGGTTTGATTATGAGAGGCAATCGGTTTATCCGACTGACAAGTCGGTTTGACCGATTCAATGTGGGTGTCAGGAGTAGTATGCTTCTGATTTTTCTCACACTTTTACGTAGTGAGGTATGCCTTTTGATAATCGATTAGCCATCCTGCCTCAACCATTGTCCTAATTTTGATTGGCCTTTTTTCTGTGCTTCTTCTTCCAAGAATTCATAGAACAATTTCTCTAGAATAGACCATGACCAAACAAATTTTCGGGTAAAGATGTAAACCATGCAAAGGCAATACCGGTGAGAGAGATAACGGAAAAATTCCGTATTTTCATGTAGTCTTCTTTTCTTGGCGAGAACCCAATTGATAGAGATATGCATCAATATGCTCCATGGCAGTCCTACCACTTTCTCCACAAAACATATGAAATTTAGGTACCCGCCAATCATTAGGATATTTCAAGTAATCATAATATAGCATATAAGGCCTGGTATATGCGGGCACCCTCCATTTAGAAGATCCGGGTGGATTTCTGGCATGACCTGACTGTTGATTAGCAAAGTTTGCTTTGAGGAAGTCAAATACGGCTGAATGATAATCAACATCTTCTCTGTATCTTGTTGGATTTTCATTAATTCGGCTAGAATTAAATGAAGCCGAATTACGAGAATAATCACTGTCATAGGGCACTGAATTTTTATTGATTCGGCTATGGTTATTATTATTAATAATACGAATAGCGAATCATGAGCATCAATACCGCATAAGATGTTGATTTTGTAGAGCAATTTATTTTATCATGCATCGGCATGTCATGTTGTGAACTTATAGCCGATGAACGCGCATGTGGCAAATTGCTAGAGGAATTAGAACTCAATAAATTCTTAGCATACATTGACTCTTTGTTAACGAAGTCATCGATGATATATATCTATCATTATTATAACTAGCAATGCCATCATGGGAATTTATATTACTTGCAACATAATTACTAAAATTATCATATGAATTTGCAAGTTTTACCTTGGACGTGGAGTGATGATACTGAGATGTAATGTCTTGATACGCCTCCATGGATCTTTGTAATTTTCTTGGAGTCGTTCAAATCACAAACACGACACGCCCAAATTTGCTTCACTGTCGTGCGTGATAAACACCAAGCGACAAATTGATAGATCAATGATGAATTAGGGCTAGGGTAAAGATATATTCGGTACGCAAAGTAGAACCCCGACAATTCTTTCCCCAGCGAGTCGCCAAAAAGTATGTTGACGCGAAACCGGGGCCTCACACCAACACACACCGGGAGGGCCTTGGGCGCCCACGAAGGTCGCGATCCGACCTTGTAGCAGCGAAAGCACCGCGGCGTGGCAGCCGAAACCGATCTAGGGATCGGTGGGGGCGCGTAGAGCTTCGGTGACGGCTGAGATAACCTCGAACGCACCTCGGGAAGACCACGTCGGGAGGGCGCACGTGAGGGGTGCTCTAGGACCAGCGTGGCCGCCTAGAACGCCGACGAAGAACGCGGAGTTCGCCGCCGAACAGACATGATAGAGGGGTTGAAGGAAGAAGATGACCTACAAACGGGACATGAGGGTAGATTGATTGTCGATTGGATGTAGATGGGATCAAATCGGCCATAAACCTCTTTATTATATAGAGGGGTGGTCTTATCCCTTTAGGAAACCATCCTTGGGCGTTTCCAAGTACCAAAACCGACCTAAACACGATTGGAAACAAATCGGTTCGGATCTCGTCACGGACACGGAGCTGCGTCGGCGGGCCGGTGTGGTCAAGCCCGACCGGACGCTCCGGTCGGTCGCGTCCGCGCGAGAGGTCTGCGGTAGCTCGCGCCCTTCGACTGACCGGACGGTTTGGCCGGCCGGACGACGTTACGGGCGGCCGCGCGTCCGGTCGGTGTCCAGCGGGCGCGACCCGACGGGACGCGCTGGCCGGACGCTGACCGGACGCGCCCGGTGAGTCCGGTCGATGAGTCGGTCACATTCCGTAAAAGCCGTTTTTCGATCCTCCTCGAGAATTTGGCTAAGTCCGGAAATTTGCGGTGACTTGGACCTCCAAAATATGGCTAAGTCCGGATTTTTGCGGTGGTTTAGCCTATGCCATTTTTGGGTGTCAAACACATATGGTTGAAGCTGGTGCTGTGGTGCTGCGAGTCAGATTCAGGGATGATGAAATCTTATTTTGTAAGTACCAGTTACTTGACTAAATGAGCCCATTCATCCACTGTAGGACGTCAGTGCCAGCTACTCGAATCCCTTGGCAAAACGCATGTCGTCCATACTAACATGAACTTGTTTTCCACTGCTGTTGGGATTCTGAAAGTTCTACTCGAGCAACAAATTAAGCATGGGTTTGCTGCTTGCACGATTGCAGAAATAAAATGCATAGGTTGGTTGGTGATTTGCAGTCTGGTGGACTCAAAGTGTGAAGGCATTCATCAGAATTTCTGCCCGCTCCATGAAATCTTACTGCATCACGGTTGAGGCAGTTACGGGCATGTCTTTGGTGCTTACTAGCTGTCACAAGGCGATGATGGTCCGGTCCCTGTTGGCCTTTGCGGTTTATGGCGATCTGATCTCGTGCGTCCGAGGCCGCGGTCGCCTGTCCTTGCCGGTGGCCCGTTTGACGGCATCGCAGCTGTCGCAGTGGTCTGTACCTTGGATGCTCCGGAGCAGATCGATCGCGTATGGTGGTCGGTCCTGTGAAACCACCCATCAACTATGATCGCCTTGGCTCACGCCGCAGCCTAGGCACCGCGAGACCGGACCACCATATTACGCAGTAATGGCAGGAGCAACCAACCCTTGGCGGCTGTAACTGAAAGGCTTCTCCGGCATCGCGGCCCGCGAGAAGAAACAACAATCAGCCACGCGCTGGTTTTTGTAGCATTGCGCCGGGATCGGGATGAGAAGGACCAGTCCTCCACCCTGGCAGCAGAGTGGCAGCGGGCAGGCTGCTGCGAATATGTGGGGGTGACTCATCGTCGTCCTTTTCGCCGGCACCAACGCCAACTTGAGAAGAAAATCGCTTCAACCACAAAGATACATTGCGCTGCGTAGCCGTTGTCACGGTGCTGTAGCTAGCCTGTGCTGAGTTGCTGGTGCCTGCTGGCCGTCGCACAATGGGTTCGGCGGTTGGCAATTGGCCACATCGCAGGAGGGGGCCAGCAGTGGCCAAATGGATGAACTCTTGAGGCTCGACTGGACTGTCTCATAACTCAAAAGTTCTTTTTTTCTTGGCACATAACAACAGAGGTGGCATATTACACAATCAGGTACTGAATTACAAGCTTGGGGTTCAGATAAAAGAAGAGCGAATTTGATGAGGAATGGAACTCCACGTAACATTGTAGGCATTGGAAACAACCACGAGTAAGAATAACTCCATCAGAACGCAGGTTGTGCCTTCTTGAATCGGCGTATGAAAGCAAGCAGCAAGAGCTTAAGACCTGGTCTTGAATGGGATGGCCCTGATGATCACCTGGTGGTAGATGGCAGCCAGGGCAGCACCGATGAAGGGGCCGACCCAGAAGATCCACTGCAAATTAAGGCAGAAATTGTTGAGGTCAGCATTCCATTCCATGCGATGTGAGGGTACATAATAATGCGTTAATACAGGTCGTTGTCCTAGAAGGATTCGTGGTCGGCTGAATGGCTGCTATTAAAGCAGCATCACCCTTCGGGTAAGGGCAGGTTTCCATAATCTAATCAAATTAACCACCAAATGCTTATGTGAGATTATATCCTATCTTATCATGCTTGGACCTTCAGAAATTATGCAACTGATCAATGGTTTCTAGCTACTTTCAATCAGTTCTGCAGTTGCATGGTGTAGACATTTTTACTTCGTAGTTACTCGCCAGTTTTACTCCAGCTGTTCAGACTCCATCTCACTATTTCATTTCATGTTACTTCTAGCAGTAAGCTAAACAATTTTTGTTAAGGCAGTGGAACCATGAAGTGAAGGGAGAAGAGCTTTGTTCTATTTTCACTCACGTGGTCAGACCAGGCATGGTGCTGGTTGTAAATGATGGCGGCGCCAAGGCTCCGCGCCGGGTTGATGCCGGTGCCGGTGATGGGGATGGTGGCCAGGTGGACCAGGAACACCGCGAACCCAATTGGGAGCGGGGCAAGGATCTGTTGAAATCATCGATCGATAGATAACCATGTCAGCCAAGCTTCCACGGATCGAGGCATGAACAGGTAAGTTTGATACTAGCTAGCTCCGAACGCTCACCGGCACATGGGAGTCCCTGGCGTTCCTCTTGGCGTCTGTGGCGGAGAAGACGGTGTAGACGAGGACGAAGGTGCCAACGATCTCAGCGCCGAGGCCGTCGCCCTTGGTGTAGCCTGGCGCGACGACGTTTGCGCCGCCGCCGTTGCCCATGTAGAGCCCCTGCTGGAACCCCTTGACGACGCCGGCGCCGCAGATGGCGCCCAGGCACTGCATGATGATGTAGAAGACCGCCCTGGTGAGCGACAGCTTCCTCGCCAGGAACAGCCCGAAGGTCACCGCCGGGTTGATGTGCCCGCCTGCATCAGCAGCACGCACGCACGGCGAGGTTAGGCAAGGCAATTAAGCAGAGGACGAAGGAGGTGGAAACCAGAAGAAAAGAAACAGAGGACGAGGCGGGTACCGGAGATGCCGGCGGTGCAGTAGACGAGGGCGAAGATCATGCCGCCAAAGGACCAGGCGATGCCCTGGATGCCGACGGTGGCGCACTTGGAGGTGGACTTGGAGACGCCCATGACGGTGAGGATGGAGATGTAGAGGAAGAGGAAGGTGGCTACGAACTCGGCGATGCCGGCGCGGTAGAAGGACCACGACTTGAGCTCCCCGGGCTCGAAGAGCGGCGCCGGCGGGGGCTCCTTGTAGTCCTTGTCGTCGGTGCCCTGCGCCGCCGTGCCGATGGGCTGCCGCTCCGAGTACTTGTTGGCGCCCAGGCGAACGTCCTTCTCCTTCCCCTCCATGCCTGCTTGCTAGCTTCTTGCAGCAACCGAGAGCCTAGCTAGCTAGAGAGCTGGTTGCTGAGCTGAGATGGTGTGGTGCTTGTGTCGCACCGGTAGTGAAGAGTCTTATAGTGAGCAGCAGCAGCAATGGTGGCGAGGAGGTGGTTCTGGAAGGAGTGGGAGCAACGGGTGATGTGAGGTGAGGTGTGGTGACGAGGACGGCGCGGTGGGGACGGTGACAGCCTGACACTGACAGAGGGAGGAGGAGGAGCCGGATGATGCATGGTTGTTGGTATCTGCAAATAGTTAAGGTTCAATAAACCATACTATTTTCTGGAAACTAAAAGATTAGTATAGGGTCTGCAAGATAATTCAGAATAAATAATACTCCTACTGCTCAGCAATTAGCAGTTGTGAGTTTGTCAAAGAAGGTACCAATCATACAACCAGGTTTTTGCAACATGGCGCAAGAGTAGGATACATGAAACCTGCTTGTGCCTCGGTGTCAGATCATCGTGAAACATGCACGGAATTTATTTCTCCATTGCCTTCTTGTTCAAAATCTTATTTAAATTCTTCGTTGACAAATCTTTCACTGCAATTTTGCGTGTTTGGTTTCTTTGCTCCACACTGTGACTCCACAGTACTCTTTTTGTGCCCTTCAAGGATTTATTCAGTAAGTAAGTAGAGCTCACAAAAGGTACGAGTACAATGATTTTTTTAGGGAAAAAAAAAACAGGATATAGTACATACACGGATGCACTATATATATCACAAGTTCAGAAAAAGTGAAAAAGGCAACCCTGGGTGGGGTTTGTTCAGTCGTCTGATTAAGCCGCGCTATCTGTTCTTTTTGTCACAGCAGCCGTCTGCCGTCCTGCATGAGTTGTCATGGCATTTTTCTATGCTAGCAATGACGCAAAAAGGAGGGGAAAATAAGATGCAATTAGTTTAGTTTAAGCCAGTGGCTGCCTTTCCTGCCACGAGGGACAACGGCATCTTCATGCTTTTCTGTTGCGCGCCGATCGACGTCATTTCATTTTGTTGGGCACTGAAGACGATTTTCTTTCGAGGGCAAGGACTAATCGTGACTCTGAATTTGGGCCGGTGATGTAACGTGAACCTAATCGCCAGACTCGCTCGTCGGTAGACTCCCATACTCGCTCTGAAAAAAAAAAAAAAAAAATCGGTGGCTCCATGGGGTATCCTTGACCTTGCTAGTACGGAGTACTCGTTTACAGCACATCAGTACAAGACCGTGCAGTCATTCCTCTGGAAAAAGATCATAAAAGATTCACTGTAGCTTAATGTCAAAATGTGGCAAGGAAGAAATTATTGCTAGTACAGTACATCATCATGCAGAACGCAATAATCGTGCAGAGATCGACCGTTGGATCGACACAGCTGACTACCTCCTCAACAGCAGTAACAGCCGTTTTTCCACGCCGTACGTCCGTCTCGCCAACGGTCGTCCGCGCGAACCGTCCGTCCGTATCCATCACGTCACCCCGCGCGCCGGCCATCTCATCAGGGCCACAAGTTGCAGCACAATTCAGGGCCACGTCGCTCCCTCCGGCTCATCATTCTACCGACCGAGCCGAGAACCGAGAGGCCAACGGGCCGGGGTCGGCGCGCACGGCCGGCGGCCTACGTAGACGGGCGGCGGCCTCCGCTATGGCTAGCTCGTTCTAGCTAGTTTGCGCCCGACAAACGTTGCTTTCCGGCGGCCGATGATGCTTGCGAGTTGGCGACGACAATTTTGTTGCCTTCGACTCTAAATGAACATGTGTTGACCTAATAATCGCCGAATGATTGGTCGGTTAGAATAATCCAGAGGGAGCTTAGCGGAGGATTGCGAGCGAGAACTCGTAAACAAAGCTATCCGAAACGATTGATATATACTCCTCCGTCCCAAAATAAACGACGTTTTGGGTTTTTCGTCACAAGTTTGACTCGATTTGTAGAAAATACGTAGAAGATTTAAATCTCCAAATAAATTTGTTAAAAAACTAGATCAAAAGATCTTTCCAATGATACTAATTATGTAATATAAATATTAATCCTATTTTAAAATATAATTGCCGGTAGATGTTTTCGGGAAAAAAAACGTCATTTATTTTGGGACGAAGGGAGTATGGTCTACAACCACAGCTAGGGCCAAGACTTGGAGCTTGTTAACATTTTTTTTTTTTGAGCTAGGATGAGATGAGCTATTATCAGAAAGAATAATCTTATCCAATTTTTTTTTTTTTTTTTTTGACACGAGACAACGTGGCCGCTCACAACACGCACGTACACTCACCCTTATGAACACACGTCCCCTATGAACACACGTACGCAAACCCTACCCCTATGAGCACCTCCGAAGGACTGGGCAGCCGGCGGATCTGGAGATTCTCGAAGTCACCATAGACGCCTCGTTATCGACGGGAACGTCGCTTACCACTTAATGCATAACGCCGGTAAATCCTGGAAAAATCCCAGGAAAATGTGCGAGCACCAGGATTTGAACCCTGGTGGGTAGCGTCCCACTGGACCGTCCTACCATTGGACTACAAGCCAATTCGCTCTTATCCAAGTATTAAGTGATGCTAGCAGCTCACGAAGAAGTTATGATGGGTCGTCGTGGGCGAAAAAATAAGCCTAAGGTGGGGGAGCGTGGAGGGTTGGTTGGAGCCTAACTTCGGTCGTATTATGTTAAAAAAAAACTCCTAGTCGCGAGGGACGAAAGCCAGCAGTGGGTAACCCGGGCTCGAGCCTCCTACTACTGGTGAGTCCATGGAGAGTCCCATGAGCCCTCTAAAAATTTCCACCATTATTGCCTTCAAAAGAAGGTGTTGTATGTCTAAGATGTGTTTAGCCCCTGTAATATTTTTTTGTGCCTTGTCGAAAAAAAAAAAATGCCTTCGTCACCGCCTGGTCGGGACACATTCAAAATCCCTAAAGAAAAAGACGAAGGATAGTACATCAGATGCTAGCTCACCTCTCATTCAACCAAAGGCCAGCTCTCTTGATTTTATTGTGTATTGGAAACAAGCTTACGAAGAGGTGAGTGTTGTTAAGAAGTTTAAACGAGTTCACGAGATCGCCATTAAGAGAGGTAGTTAAAACCAGTATTCAAAAATATGACATCACGATTCACGACTCAAATAATCTTCCTCCTCCGCCACCGGTGCCGCCTCGCTCCCACCGGCTTCTCCCGCACATCCGTCCCCTCGCGTGAAACCCTAGAACGCCGCCCTACGAGCCCGGGACCCGGGCTCGCCCGGCCCGGAGCCATGTCCGTGTCGGGGGGCACCGTGTCCGGCAGCCCTCTCCTTCACCACCACACCATCGTTCATTCTCCCACACTCCTCCCTCCTCTTTTTACTTCTCGTCCTCGCTAACTCTCCGACCCGTTGTCCACTCCACCACCTCGCCGACGTCGCCGTGTCCGGCGGTGATTTTCATCATATCTTAAAGCATGACAAAGAATTAGCCTTGGAAATACTCGAAAGATAAATAAGCATTGCATGTCGGTCCCTCCTTGTTCATGGTACTTCTATTATTCTTCTAAGCCTGCTCAACACCTTTTCATTTATATATGAATTATTATTTTAAGTTCTCTGTTTTTTTATTTTTTTCATCGTGTGGTGCGGTAGATATTGTAAAGTAATAGAATACAACGTGCTTATGTGCATATGTTTGGCTTTGTTAGAAAAGTTGAGAAATGTGATGAGGGAAACTGAGGAAGTCATGTGAAGAATCTTATTGCTCAACTCATCAACATAGAGATGCACTAATACAATTTATCTTATGTTCTGCAAGACAGTGCAAATTTTTATTTGCTTTCTAAAAAAAAAGAAGGATGATTTTCTTTTGTTTCTATATAGAGTGAACAATGTGATATTGAGGTGTACTGTTGGTGTTGTAAAAAACAAAATAGATGGACGAAAATAAGAGAGGAAAGACTTGAATGATCAGCCTCCTCCTCTTCCTCCTTTCTCTCCTCTCCCCTTTATAGGTGAGGTGAGAGGAGAGGTTCTTTTTATGCTCTCGGTGGGGTTCATAGAGAGAATTACACTGGCGGTCCCTGAACTGTTTTCGTCGTGTCATCTAGGTTACCAAACTATGAGAGTACACCTTTGCCTCCCTAAACTATCCCCCTATGTCATGTAGGTCCTCAAACTATGAAAGTGCACCTCTGCCTCCCTGAACTATTCGCGCTATGTCATCTAGGTCCTCAATCTATGAAAGTGCATCTTTGCCTCCCTGAACTATTCCCCCAATGTCATCTAGGTCCTCAAACTATGAAAGTGCACCTCTATCTTCCTGAACTATTCCCCCTATGTCATCTAGGTCCTCAAACTATGAAAGTGTACCTCTGCCTCCTTAAACTATTCCCCCTATGTCATCTAGGTCCCCAAACATTGAAAGTGCACCTCTGCCTCCCTAAACTTTTCAAGGTGTGTCATCTGGGTTCAAATCTTCCCATACCATAGCGGGAATAGTTTAGGGACCGCCAGTGTAATTCTCTCTTTACAGAAATACCATTATGAGTTACAAATAGATCCAATGGGCTTATATTTACAAAAGATGCCACTAAAGACTATAAATGGTCCATAAATATTGTTGTAATGAGATTCAGACAATCCAAACAAGCCTAAAACATGACGACGGGAGCTTAGCGGAGGACCATGAGCAGTGGCGGAGCTAGAGCAAAATTAAGGGGGTGCATTTGACTTTGTGGGTGCTATAGTTTGTAATATGTGAGTGCATATATGGTGAAAATTTAGGTCTTTTCAGTGTTTTTTAAATTTTTTGTGGGTGCAGCCGCATCCAGAGTCTTCTACATAGCTTTGCCCCTTACCATGAGGGGCTGAGCTCGTAAACAAAGCTATCCGAAACTATTGCTATATGGGCGACCGAGCATCGCTGCAACCACCGCCGGGGAGACTTGGAGCTTGTTAACTATTTTTCTCTCCATTTTTTGTTGTTCTTCTTCTAGTTTCTCCTTTTTGTTCTTTTTGATTGAGCTAGGCCCTGGGGTGATGAGCTATTACTAAATAAAATAATCCCGTCGAGTATTCAATGATGCGCTACCGGGCACCGGCTCGTGAGAAGGAATGTCGTCGTGCTCGTGCATAATGAAGTCACGCGATCGTTAAACCGCAACTCTCCTTGTTGGAGCAGGCAACGCAACTATCTGAATTCATGTGGAATCATCCATCCCTATTTGATGCACAACAAGAAAAGACTCGTCTACACAGCCTGTGTTGTATATCATACGATCGATATGGAGATATGATACGGCACGTCGTCCTTATCGGTGTTAAGAATTCCTCAATTATAGGAATGATGGGCTCATACCATATGGGCCCTGGAGGTTACCATATATGCCCTGATGGCTACATCTATATAAAGGGACTATGTGTGTACCTATAATGACTAATGAAGAGATAGCTCCCCCTCATACATCTGTGTCTCTCGTGTGTTCTTCTTGGGATTGGGTAAGGTAAACGGGATCTATCTACAACTCCTACACGCCTCTTTCTTGGATCAGGAACGGGAAAACGGATTCGGTAATCCGTGAATAGGCCGATTCTCAACACGTTATCAGCAGCTCTACCGCTGGGTGAGTCGTTCTTGATCGTCGCGTTTAGATCAATTTGTATTTGCTATGGATATTGATGCATCGATCTCTTTCGTTTACGATCTACGATGCGTCGTCGGTTGACGCGATACGTGGAGCATCATCCGCAATCCGGCCGAAGCGAATCGATGCGTGCGTGATGCAAGACGAGATCTCCAACGGTGTGGACATGGCCATGGGCAACGTGTGCGCGTGTCTCGATGCTTCAACGAGTTCGACGACAGCCCCGTCGTGTTACGTCTGCTTGGGATGCCTGACGGTGCCGCAGAACGCTTTGATCCCGTGGCCGTCGAATGGACATGTCTGGCCGGCAGGACCTACGGCGCCGCTCCCGGGGCTGGGTTCGAGCAGGATACAATATGCATGTTCGCATGCAAGAAGAAAGTTCACGATCTCAGCCATCCTGTCGCCCGGCTGCATCGTCGTCCACAAGTTTGGAGGCCACGGTTTGCCTTTCTATTTTTTCCATTCAATCGTCTCTACCAGATTAAATCCCGTAGATTAATTTTAGTAGATGGTTTATACTGGAGACCTGGAGTTCTCAACAACGTCATGGCAAGGCAAGAAGCCAATAACGATTTCCCATACGAGATCAAGGCAAGCGTATTAACAAGCACATGCCTACAGCCGTACATGGATGCAATCTGCATCTTTGTGCATGTTCGCACGCAAGAACAAGGCAACAACGGTTTGTCTTTGATTTTTTTTTCTTGCAAATAAGTCTCTAAGATTTAATCCTGTAGATTAATCCTAGTTCATGGTTTCCACGAGGACGGCAACTGATTTCTTTTTCCTTGTTTAATTTGCACTGGATCGTTTTGTGTCTAATCACGAATTGTTTTCCGATCTATGTTTGATTCACTGGGATGAATTGCTCCTGACGCTGCCTATGGCTGGTCAAGTGTCTGGCGGCGACCTCTACGTGATCAAACTCAGATTTGATTAATCAACACACGCATATCAGCGTGCACGGATTGCCTGGTGTCTGCGTGCTGGTCTAGAAGCAGCGTGCCTGGTGCCTTTGAATCAAAGTAATCCTTATTTGGATTTTGCTAATAACAGATTGATTTTCCTTTACATGAGATGGATCACGTGCAAGTGTGCTCATCGTGTTCGGCGTTCCTTGGAGACATCGGATGTCTCCACCACGTCATGTGAACAAGCCTGACAATGAGATTCACGGCGTACGTATGGGCTGCTTCCGATCATGGAGCATCACCGAGTCATACGAGCAGCATCTACGCCTGCTGACCTTGCTCCACGTAGCACCCGGTATGTCTTCACGATTACAGTTTTAATCTACTTGATATAATCCTGCAGATTAGTCTAGTAGATTGGTTATCTAGTATTTCTTTCTGCTAGCTTGTGCAATCAATAGATTGTTTTATTGCTAGTATACTAGAACTTCGCATGCCACTAGAATGGTCTCTAATTTTTTTTTATTTGTCATGCTCTTTTTGTCTAATCGTGAAGATGATACATAATTACACGGTGGCTATTGAGCTGGTCTGAGTGCATGCCTGCATCATATTACTGGTGGCCTGAAGCTGCTATACTGCCACGTCCACAGAGCATAGGCAACAATAAAACTTGATGTTGCAGTCATCATCGTTGTATTCCAAGAGTTCGCCGTTGAACGGCAAAATTGTGGACTCATGCTAAATTTTTGCTTAGACCTGCAGATCGAGCATCTCCCTGAAGGAATTTTATACACCAATCTACCTACACGAAAAAAGTCATAGAAAGATTGAATCTGTAAAAGGCTCATCCCGTGTGCAAACTTTGTTGCTGCTAGATCTTGAAGATCTGTTGCCGCTAGATCTTGAAGATCTTGTAATATGTCTCTCCAAATTGCAATATATGCTTTATATATTGATGCTAGCTCTATAGTATATCTAGAAACTGAATTTTCTAGGTTTATGAGCTTCCATAAAATTTATGTTACATTGGTTTAGATCCTTTGGAAGTTTATATGTGGCTTTATATTTTTTTTTTTTCCTTGCAATGTGTGTATATATGATTATATGTTCTATGGGGTATATAATCCCGAAGTATTATTCTTAGACCACTATAAATATACCATGGAACAACACATATGCTTGGAAAATTCTGGGAAATAAATGAAACATATATGGCTATGTATATAAGACCATTCTCTCTCTCTCTCTCTCTCTAGTGTTCTCTTTAATGTTTTGGTTTATTTACCTGAAGTAACCCGAAGAAAAAAAAACCATTGCATGACACTTGTTGAGATAGCAAAAATGCATGAATTTCAGATTCACTTGTATCTTTCCCGAGGGGAGATTATATCGTTGTGGTCGGTATATTTTACCAAACATGATAATATAGGCATACAACACTAGTCGGGTTAACAAAAGACCTGAAGTCAACATGTTGCCCTTGTCTCTGTGCTGCAGAACCAGCATTAGGTGTCATCCTAACTGAGGTTTGTCTCAAACCTACGTTTCTTGACTTTAAGGTAATATATAGATAATACATTTCCCTAGGCAACATGAAGTTGCTTCAATAAGATCGAGAAGAATTAATATACTGAGTTTATTTTGTGTGAAAACATAATACTTCTTCACGATGAAGAAAAACTGTTTGTCCTTTCTTGGACTAGTGAAGCCCCGAAGTGCATATCAGGACTCAGTTTAGCGGTATCCGTAGTCGCTGAAATGACAATGGGTATCATAGAGGGAAATCATTGTCTACAAGTAAAGTAAGCCAAATGATACGGTGGAGTGACTACTCTATGCGACAATATGTTGCCTAGTAGCCCTGTATATGCCACACCAGAACAAATGTATTAATACTGACTTGTCAACCGCCAGAAGATGGAAATCAGGCAACAAGTATGAATCTCACATCACAATAAAGCTGGAAGCTAATTTTGATATTAATTAATTATCAGTCATAGTAGTTATCCTAGGCTCTAAAGTGTCATATGGAATTTGATAACTACATATGTTTCCTTGATGTATCTTTTGCCATATGAAATTTTCGCTATGAGTTGAGACTTGAGAGTCTATCCCAGAAGGATATCGGTCTTTGTTGCTCTCGCCAAGCAGCCAAAATAAGATTTCCCAGATAAATAAAAAAAAATTCTTGGTCTTATCTATTCTATTAAAAGCTTCTCTCTTCATGCTGAAAAATGAATTGATCCAAGCCATGCTTTATATAGAATACAAATATGTTGCGATAAATATAATGACTCAATTTTTTTCTATGGTATGAGTAATTGAGTCACTTTTTGGGCAATAAAAAGAGCTGGACTATAAACTAACTCTACATCCAAGGCTTTTTGCTCTACAACCATGGCTAAATGCCACATTCTTGCTCTCCTATGCACACCAAGCTAACGCGCCTGAAAGCGCAATGCCACCATTAGTTGTCTTTTCTCATGCATATGACCTAGTAGGTCAATATACACAATGGACGACCGACCGTCAATTGTATAAGAATTGGTGAGCATTAGACCCCGAAGGATTGTTTTTGTCTAAATTATGGGTTACGTCAAGAACTAAAAGGTGTTAAGTCCGGATGACTACATATGTATTTTGTTGAAAACCAAGAACTTGCGAGCAATAGTTTATACTTGATCGAAGTTATGGCCTCAACAAGAAGTTGAGGATATATACTCCTCCTGTAGAAGGAATTATATGATAAAGTCCAAGCTCACTGCATATAAAAATAGTAATATACCCCCTGTGCGTAATATTTCCCAAATAAATCACCACTAAAGCATACATACACCACTTGAAGTTGGTGATTGGGGATTTTAGTATGCTATTAAATATCTCGGCATTAGGGGGAGATGAATGCCCATTTAGTGGAATGCCTTGATATTTATGAATCAAAACGCACAAATCCAAACTAAACTAGTTGTTTAGTTATACTCTGTTGTATAGCACGGAGTTATGCCAGATAACTGTATTGATGAGGAGAAACCAAATTGGTTAATAAATAAATGAATGCTTCTACCCGAAGTAGATGTGGATATACCCGGGATTAATTTCATATCCACTTGACATTGGCATATTGATCAAATTATGCGGGGACGCCTGTAAATAAGATCTAGTGGCCTATGTCATAAGCATATGCTCATGAAGCAAGCTCACATTGTATGTGATAAAACTCCTCTCATACTCCTGTAGAGAAATCACCCAGTTGGTGAGTTACCTCATGATGAGGTTCATCCTGGAGATGAAAATCCTAGCAATGCGCGCGTACTATAATGCTGGGAATATGGAACAACAATGGATCTATCATTTCGGGAAATAATGAAGATCATTATTAAGATGTTTAAAGTCAGAGAATATGTGTCGACACTTGTTTACCTCTATAATTGCTAAATGAATCTCTTTATGAGAATCCGGATCCGGAACAAAGTCCATGGCAAGAGTGCTTGAAGCTCTCATATCGGGTCAAATGAAACATGCAATTGAGGTTGAACCAGAAATCGCTAAGTGAATATCTAGAACCTGATGTTCGGATAATTATGGGTCGTCATTCAAAAATGTGTGGTGAAAAGCGATGGTTCAAATGGTCATCATAGACCAGCTCTGACATAAGTTCTATAAAATATGTTCCGCTATATAATGAATCTGGCTAATGGCATGAATTAAATATGCAGTAATGGGGCTCAAAATCCATGGAAAGCAACATTAAAATCTCGTACCAATATTGTTCTTTATGTGAAATAACCTCTCCATAAAGACAACAACTCCCCTGAAGGATTTTTTCCCCGAAGGAATATGGTTATAAGTCCAAATGCACCAAAAATATGTGAATTCCTTGAAAGGGATAAAGACCCATATATGACCCAAGAAATATAAGAAGGAACCAAAAGCAACAAAAAGTATACCATATAAGCACATGTGCATTCCATAAGCTTTTTTGCTATGCATGTATATACTTAATAGATAGCATTATCCACCAAGATTTGGAATTGAAATGTCCTCTGAAAAGTTATATGATATATTTGGTGCTACTAGCAATACGCCACATTCGCAAGTTTTGTGGACAATGATGTCTTATTATGTATTAAAGATTCTTGAAGAATCGTAGTCAATCCCCGAAGGAGTCACGACTATTATGAATAGAGAAAATTATCATGTAAGGAATAATGATTATTAATCACATCTCGAAGGTGTGTCTTTGCAACTTTGCGTTGCACAAATATGCACTTTAATATATGCATGACACTTTGCTCTTAGCATTATTCTTTATTTTTATTGTTCTTGAAGAGCGATGAAACAAATGTCATGAAGACTAACTATTGTGACATCACATCTTGTAATCTCCGTGGACTATTCATGCCTATGTTTATTTGCAAATAACGACTAATATCGTGGCAATGGATGACCTCAATGAATGTTGTCATCGGGGGAGTATTTACATGATATTGATCATAATTCATGAGACTTGAAGATCTCAAATAATACCTAGAAGGTGTTATTCGAAATGGTGAGATTTGAAAGCTCTATTGAATTGAAGCCTCTATCACGACACCATTTAAGTAAGCGGGCTTATTGTTTATGTATAATTTTATCTCATGGGTTCGAAGTAACATGATGTGAAGGTTATATATCCTCTGCTATGCATACAATAAACTTGTTAAGTCTCGTATGTGGATATTCTTCCTGTAGAAGGTGTTTTTTGGCATAGTGGGATAGTTATGCAAGATTCGGGGGAGAATCCCTAGCCCTTGATCGAGAATCCTAGAGAATTCAAAATGATACGATCTAGAAGGTCACAATTTATCTTGAAGATATATGTTGTACTCTTTTCCTTGATGAGTTTTCTGAAGTTTCTCATGTAAGGTTTTTAATGAGGCAACAATGTGTAAATGCATTTAATGACAATAATGTACTCTTTCTCCATATTTTTTCCCATTGGGTTTTTGGAGTTTTAACGAGGCATGTATTTGTCATGGTATTCGCCTAAGGGGAGTGTTAAGAATTCCTCAATTATAGGAATGATGGGCTCATACCATATGGGCCCCGGAGGCTACCATATATGCCCCGATGGCTACATCTATATAAAGGGACTATGTGTGTACCTATAATGACTAATGAAGAGATAGTTCCCCTCATACATCCGTGTCTCTCGTGTGTTCTTCTTGGGATTTGGTAAGGTAAACGGGATCTATCTACAACTCCTACACGCCTCTTTCTTGGATCGAGGAACGGAAAACGGATTCGGTAATCCGTGAATAGGCCGATTCTCAACAATCGGGATCTTTGCCGAATCAAGGAGCATGTGCGGACAACTCAGCGCTGCCTCGCCTCCGCCTCGGCCCCCTCTCCGGAGTCTCGTCCTCTCATCGATCCCCGCCACGTGGGGTGGGGCCGTCGACCGCTTCGGCGGCCGATAGGCGTCTTTTTTTTTTTTTTTTTTTTTTTTTTTTTAACCTCTTTCGACGTCCTGTCCATCGCGCACGACGAGAAGCCAGAAGCATGCCGAATAATCACCAGGTTCAGAAGAATTTCACGGTTGGTCAGGCGCGGTGCTACTAGCAGTAAGGCCTTGTTTAGATGGTTAAAATTTCTAACCTTTTCTCACTTTCTCTCCATCACATCACATTAAATACACCAAAAGACATATGTTTGAGGTATTAAATATAGGTAAAAAAATAACTAATTACACGGTTTAGATGTGCATTCTTGAGACGATTCTTTTGAGCCTAATTACTCCATGATAGGATGATATTTACCACTAACAAACGAAACGTCTTTACGATTAATGCGATGTGACATTCGGTTCTGATTTTTAGCAATCTAAACAAGGCCTAAGTCAAGTGCCACCGCTAGACGAGACCAACCAACCAACAAAACGCTAGTAGTGGTAAAAGCGTAAGAGGACAGCAAGTTGGATATATGAAAACGAAGCCCGGCACTGATCTGATTTGATCATACCGGTGGACTCCACCGACGACAGATGCATGATGCATGGATCGATCTTTCGGCGGGGAGGTGGTGCTGGTGCGCACAAAAAACGTACGGGGTACAACGCGACTGGACGCACCACCACCGCCCATGCGCGATGATGCGTCGTCGGTCGCTCGTGTGGTCGTGTCCGCGCGCGGACGGCGTGCTGCGCGCCCCGTTTTTTTCAAAGCTCTGCGCGGCATGGCACGGCGCGGGCAGCGCCCGCTGACACGAAGCACCGGTTCGTACGTGCTAGCCGGCCAGCCGGGGCTGGTTAATTTCGTGGGGAAATCTGGATTCTGGAGGAGAGAGTACGTACGCCGTAGCACGCGTACGTGAGCCGCCCACAGGGTTCGGACCACACACCACGTACCACGCGCGGAAAATCCCAATTGACCACACTGCACACGTACGTGCAATAGTCCCTCTCTTGGCTGGCTTCTTTTTTTTTCACGAGGCACGCGAGTCACGGCGCAAACCATCGCGTGCCAAGATTGAACGGCTAGCGCGCATGAGTGTGAGGTTGAGGTTTATCAGTTCCTTTGCTTCTTGATTGATTCCCGTACAGTCGTTTTCGACCTCACACCTGTATCCAAGAATGGTGCCAAATCATCCGCCGGATCTCTTGTCCATGCCGGGCACGTGGCGCCAGCGCCACAGCTCACAAAAAAGGAATTATTTTCTTTTACTTTTTTTAGGGATGCATTGGATATTTGTTTTTAAGGGCGATCTCAATGGAGAGTTTCGCTCCTAAGCCAAGATGTGAAATTTTGGCGTGAAATAGGCGTATTTCTCAATGTACAGTTTCATTGCACAGTTTCATAGGTTCAAGGGTCCCACAACCTCTCTCTCATTGCATGGTTTAATTGCGTAGTTGCATGGTGAAACTCTATTTGTGTCTCAATAGGGGTTTTCACGCGCTTTCAACGCGTGTGAAAAATGATCTTGCAAAGGTTTTACCATGGTGAAACTCTTTCCTTCTCTCTCCTAGGAGTTTCATGCAAAAGTAAAATTTTTTCTGATGTGGCGCTTGCATTTAATGTGCGTTTAAACACTCATAAACTCCCGATCAAACTGCCTAAGAGTACTCTTGTTTTAATCATTCTGTCTCGTCCCTTAGGCTCCAAATGGACCACCCGGCCCACACAAAACCTGGCTGGACAGATAGATGATGATGTGCTGTTACTTGACGGGCCGAATTCTAATGGGCTGCTCTGTACGAGACAACACATATGGAGCACCCGGCCCACAAAACCTTGGCTGGATAGATGATGTGCTGTTTACCTGACGCTGACGGGCTGAATTTCGTTCATCCAGTTTTCCTTTCAGTTTATTGAGTTACGAGTTTCATTTTTTCAGTTTTCGTGATCCTGTCAGTTTCAGTTATTAATTTTAGTTTGATTTTCTAATAGTCATTTTCAGTTTCTAGTAATATGTTTGTAGTTTTGTACTAGCACACAAAGCCTATATCTTTTTGAACAGTAGATTGCAATTCTCTTTCAGCATTCTGCCGTTTATTGTATTCCTATATATGTGACTTCTGTTTTCAATATTTTGGTGAGAGTTTCCTTAAGTGTGTGATGGACCATTAAATTTGATGTATCAAATACCTTTGGTCTAAAAATTTGATGTATCAGAATTCACATGCCATTTAGGACTATGAACACTAATCTCCTCTATTTTTTTTTACAAAACGAGCTTTATTGATTAAGAGATATTACATCATTAATCATAAATTCAAGAATGAAACCATGGGGCTCATCGTTCCAGATACAATTAAGTTTCATCTGCATGCCTTGCGTAGCCAGCTCATGTGTCGTCTTGTTTGCTTCACTACTACTCGCTCGGTCCCAAAAAAAAAAAAAAAGTGTCGTTTTTAGGTTTTTCATACATCATGTTTAACCATCCGTCTTATTCAAAAAAAGTTTCATAAATATTTTTAATTTTGTTATGAGTTATTTATCATTAAAGATACTTTAGTGCTAATTTATTTATTTTATAATTTACATAATTTTTTTAAATAAGACAAATCGGTCAAACATGATGTTTAAAAGTAAAATACGATACTTTCTTTTTAGATGGAGGGAGTACCATGCTCAATAGAAATCAACTGAAACGAGCTCCAAACAATATTACACTCATCATACAAGTTGAATATTACCAGTTCCTTGCATGGACCAACTTCCTGTCCGTGCCGTGGCCCCGCAGGACCGTTCCATCACCGCCGCCGCCTGATAAAAAAAAAAACAAAACAAAAAAAACACCGCCGCCGCCGGTTTTGCATGCTCCCGTCACCACCCTCACCGACATGGTGGACCCGAACGCGCGTGCCCCACGCGTCATACACTGGACACTATCGTGGCCCCGGACTCCAGTTCCCTCGTCGTCGGACGGAGAGTAACAAATCGGAAATAGAAGCAGGCGACGAAAAATCAGCAATGGCAGCGCGCCGGCGGCTCTGCGGCGTCGAACAACCAACTTCCAAGCAGCTGCTGTGGCCGCGCGCGCGAGTCTACCTCCTCATCCCCACCAAACCTGCCAGCAAGCGGCTGACCTACCCCCGGTCGCCGGCCCGCCCAGACTACAAATGGAGCTCCGCACCTGCGCGGCCCGCAGTCCTGCGGCCCCCTCTTCTGGCCGCGGCACGGTGCCATCCCCGCGCCTCCTCTACCGTCACGTGAGTTACCTTGCTCAAGATCCCGACCCAGTATCATCTGCTCGGCCGGGCCGGTTCTGACGCCACAACGTTTATACTGCAGATTTGGAGCCGATCGGCACACTGCACTGTCTACTCCACTCCATCAAGCCCTGTTGCTAGAAGCAGCCGATTCTGTACTCTGATGGCGACTGTATACAAGTATGATTCGACAATTCCCTCTCTGTTTTTGTTATTGTGTACCATTTTGCTTTGGGATAATTAATGCACTGGGCCTAATATTAATTAGCTAAAAATGACTGAATAATATTTTAGTTTTTCAATGGTGATACAATTGGAAATTTGCCGCTGTGTGATACAACTGAAGTTTGTCCCCGTGTTATGACTGCCACTGAGTGAATGAGACGCTGGTTATGGGTCCAGTACTACTCCAGTGGTAAATTTGAGTATCCTAACTTTTACGGTTGCAGTGGAGGGATCCATTCATGATGTATCAATACTACACTAAATTACATGAGGTAAAACTAGGTGGGAAAAACAGAGTTCTGAAACACGTGAGTTACAATTCATTTTCTATGACGAGGTACACAAATTGACAGCATAGATCATAAACATGTTAGGCTTGTTAAGGAAAGAAAGAAACAAATGAAGATCAACTTAGTGACTAGAAGTTGTTATAGTACTCAGTACTTGCAGACTCGCAGTTACAAACAGCTGCAATACTTATTATCCCGTTGATGTTTCAGCTTCAATATGGGTTCCTTTGTTCATGCAAGTTGCATGTTTCAGCACAGGGACACCGGAACTAGCTGACTTCAATTGGGATGCTCTTGGGTTTCAACTGGTTCCAACGGACTTCATGTATTTAATGAACTGTTCTTCAGATGGGGTGTTCACGAATGGTAAATTGGTGCCATATGGACCAATCGAGCTGAATCCAGCAGCCGCAGTGCTGAATTATGGTCAGGTTTGATAACTCTTCATATTAGTTCAAGTTTTTCAACATTATGTTGATATGCTCTAATATGCTTATAAAACTTCCACAGGGATTGCTTGAAGGTCTACGAGCACATAGAAAAGAGGATGGATCAATCCTTCTTTTCCGTCCACATGAAAATGCACTGCGGATGAAACTTGGTGCAGACCGATTATGCATGCCTGCACCAAGCGTAGAGCAGTTCCTAGAAGCTGTGAAGTTAACTGTTCTGGCAAACAAGCATTGGGTGAGGACGTTGGACATGTCTTGTTGAATAACTATATGTGATGCATCTCTCATTTCTCACCCATCATGTTCTCCGTTACAGGTGCCTCCTTTTGGTAAAGGTTCTTTGTATATCAGACCACAGCTAATTGGTAGTGGGGCTATCCTTGGTGTGGCACCTGCCCCACAGTACACATTTATTGTATTTGTTTGCCCAGTTGGGCATTATTTCAAGGTCAGTGATCTTATTTTGTTTCTTTTATACATACAATTGGTGGTGTATTTTACTAGATCTGTAAGAACTGTCTTGCTTATTTTCAGGATGGTCTATCTCCAATCAGCTTGTTAACAGAGGAAGAATACCACCGTGCTGCACCTGGTGGAACTGGCGATATAAAGACTATTGGGAATTATGCCTCGGTAATGCACAAATGTGATTCAAAGTGTTCTCCTGTTTCCTCATTTTACTTAAATTTCAGTACCCTACAACAGGGTTAAGAAAACCAGTGTTTTTCTTATAAAGAAATATGATAATGAACATCATCCCGTCAAGTAGCTGTGTTTTGAATCTGAAACACATTTGGAATTTTAAAACTTTTTTCTGCCCATTTAAATCCAGTTTTTCGCTATAATATTGAACCTAGCTAGTTCAAGAACACTGTCCTAGATGATACAGTTAAATTTTGGTTTTCTACATATGATTTGGCTTTCCACTATTTGTCCTATTTATTTATGTTCGTCTCAACCCTCAATTTATATCATGCTAGTGCTGTGCTGTTCAATGCAACCTTCTTGACATTAATTAGGTTTTCCTTGTGTATATAAATGTATAATTTAGCTTCTCTGGTTATAGGATACACATATAACAAATAAACTTGTTTTGCTTAATGCAACCTTTCGTCTTGAGAAGCATTAGCACATTTATGTGTGGTTCTTGATAAGTGATGCACGTGTCCAGGTTGTCAGTGCTCAGAGAAAGAGCCAAGGAGAAAGGCCATTCTGATGTTCTATACTTAGATCCAATCCATAATAAGTTTGTTGAGGAAGTTTCTTCTTGTAATATATTTATGGTGAAGGTATGTATGCTAAACTTTGTTTAGGTGGCTCATCTTTGCAGCTGCATCTAATACAATGATGGCATAAGGACGTGCGACCAGTTTCATTATAATATTTTTTTTTCTCGAATACTTCATCATAATATTTTGGAGGGAGTTTAATTGTGGATTCTTAACAATGAAGTTGCCACTTGATTCAAGTATATATGTGTAATTTGCTAAGGGACTTGATCTCTAAGCAACCTTGGGAGATCCTTATAAGATTGGATTCTCCTTTCCAACTAACAAACTCCTCTGATTTCCTTAACTAACCAAGCTTTATCCAAATCTCCTAGGACTCCATATGGTAACGTAGATAGCTAGCTAGTCCAATACCCCAATCTCCTAGAACTAACCAAACTCTATCCAAACCTCAAGGCGCCGCTGGAGGTGCCAGGTGCCCCTCCCTGGCCCTGGCCACCCCGTTTGCTCCATTAAGGGGGGGGGTGGGGGTTCATTAGGCGTATTACATTCACAATTTCTACAAAATGCCTAGATGGTATTAGAGCTGTCATCACTTTTTCCTGGCAGGACAATGTTATTTCTACTCCACTGTTAACGGGAACAATTCTTCCTGGAATCACAAGGAGAAGTGTGATTGAAATTTCTCAAAATCTTGGATTTCAGGTAACACAAACAGGCATAGGCATCTTTTTGATCATGCTGAATTTGTATCGATGTCATTTGACATGTAACAATCTTTTCCTTTTTCTCTCTGTGTCTGTTACAAATATTTTTCAGGTTGAGGAGCGCCCAATCACAATAGATGAACTGCTTGGGGCTGATGAAGTCTTTTGTACAGGAACAGCTGTTGTACTGTCACCTGTTGGGAGCATCACTTACCGTGGAAGAAGGTATGTACTTCAGCCAAACTACTTGTTTTTCAGTAGTTGTGCTATTTGAGTGTATGAGGAATGCTGACGCTCCACTTAAGTACTAGTCTAAGTTATAACTTAAAAGTGCCTACAAGCAGCATTTGACGAGACACTAGCATTATGGACCTGCATTTTCACTAAATAGTTGATACTTCCATTTATCTGACCACTACGATTATCCTTGATTCAATTTACATATATAAAAACTTGGTTGCTAGCCTAATGCGACACTAAAAGAAAAAGAAATGTGCTCCTCAATTCGATCAAATAACTGATGAAACCTGAAACCAATAAATGCTCATTGTCTATTGATTCCCTGTCCATTGCAGAGTGGAGTATGGGAAAAACCAGGAGGCCGGAGTCGTGTCTCAGCAACTCTATGCCGCATTCACAGCTATCCAGAAAGGTGTCGCGGAGGACAGCATGGGATGGACGTTCCAGCTAACTTAGCAGCTTCTATCACATGATTAAGTTCTACAGCCCCCTTAAATAGGCAAAAGATTCACACATCATTGTAATTAAGAAGAAGAGTTTAACCAAGCTCTACAACTCTTATTTCCGTTTCCTCAACAAGTCTCAGTTCTGTCAATAGCCACTTGTGGTGCAGCCCGCGCACACATCATATCATTCTTACTCTGGGATCACACGTATTGGCCACACTGTTAGTGTAAATAAAGTGGATCTATCTTACCTGTGTAGCCTTGTCCCAAACCATATATATTTCCTTGCCATAAACACTGTGTAGACATGTGGCTCTCTGATGTGTTGATGTGTAAATTATTGGCACATTTGGATTGGTGGGCTAGGCAGAAGTACGGGGCGTGCATTCAGGGCCTGGTTACATTTCGTCAGGTTGCAACACGGCAGACATGAGAGCATGTTGCCAATAATGGCTACAGGAGGCAGAACAATGAACAGACTTCGTACACCTGTGGCCATCTGGTCATCTTCCTCAGTACAACCACAGGACCATCAGGCGCGTGATGACGCGCATTGTCAATTCATTAGGAACCTTAATCGGCAGCTCCATTATATATTTCAGCAGCAGGTCAGAGGAGAGGCCGGCCTAGCAGCTTCTCTCAATTTATTTCTCTTGTGCGTTTCTATGAGAAACAACCACCTGTCGAATTGTTGGCGAGGACGCATCACGCCCTGTACGTTGAGAGCAAAGCTGCCTTACCTGCTACTGTTTCTGACCTGTGATAGGAGATTAGCAGTTGCATGGAGATTGGAGTATTGGAAGTGACTAGCTAGCTAATAGTGCGACATCAACATCTTAACAGTCAGTTCTTATTATTCCAAGCATGGAAGTACAGTTACTACCATCGAAGTTACTACCAATTATGTCCTGTGTACCCGTTACCGTTCGGTGAGATTTTTTTTTCACTGCAACCTTGTCCCCAGACATGCATCAAGATCCGTATTTTCCCCTAGACGACACGTTGGAGCAAGTAAGAATCTTCTGACAACAACAAGAACAACGCCAGTGGTTCAGAGATGTGTCCAGTAAAAATAAATAAATAAGGCATACATGTTGGCACTGATTAGCACTAAACCGTGGCTGATTGGTGACGATCGATGCACGAAGCAATAGAGTTTTCTGTGTAGTTGGTGGCGTGCAAAATTAAAGCAAAGGGGGTTGATGTGCATCGCCCACCTAGATCTCGACGCAGCCGTCGGCGTCGCCCATGGAATCGCATCTATCAAAGTATCAATGCTATGCAACACGACGGCATGGGCGCATGGCTATCCAAGCAATCTAATCTATCCCGGCCGAATTTGCCGCTCGCTCGTACGTATGGCGCTGCCGGCCGGCTGCGGCGAGAGGGAGGAACAGGCGACGTGACGTGGTGGTGGTACGTGGACGCGGGCCACAAGAGCTCACGAGAATCATATGGTGTAGAGTATGTTGTATCCCTTTCATAGCAGGTAGAATATCTTAATTAGCTTTATTTATTTATCAGGCTATATATATATTTCCTCTACCATAAACTATATTCGTATGCATTTTTTTATCACTCTCTGTTTTTTGTTATTTATTCAGGTCTGGTTGTCTGATTCGCAGACGAGTTACATACGACACCTCAACTTGCAGCAGCTGAAACTAGCCCTTTCATGAAGCGTGTGGACATTACTACCAGAGATAAAACCATCACCAATTCTAAAATCCATTCATGCCACTCATGCATCGCTGACTAAATCTGTTGCAAAATTATGAAAGCGAACTACGCGGTTGAGATGTCACAGAATATATATATATATATATATATATATATATATATATATATATATATATATATATATATATATATATATATATATATATATATATATATATAGGGTGCACTTTCTATACACCCGGGTGTAGTTACACCCATATTCAAAAAACATTGTGTATGTGTTAAATACTTGTTTATTGGTTTGAGTATGTTTAGATACTCATATTAAGATACTCTAGATCTTACTACGAAAAAAATTTCGACGGAACCCATATTTTTTAATATATTACATAAAATCGCCACCTACTTCTTGTATATAAAAAAGTATATCCATATACTCAAAGTATGAATGCATACTTAACGTATATACCACCATAGATGGTTTAGTATGATCATATACTTCATCCATATGTACTTCGTTCGGTCATATATACCATAAATCTTGAGATATACACATGGGTGTAACTACACCTAGGGTGTAGAAAAAAATTTACACATATATATATATATATATATATATATATATATATATATATATATATATATATATATATATATATATATATATATATATATATATATATACTATCCATCCATATATACAAAGCTTGCTACTTTTCCTCTTGAGAGAGTTGGGAGAACCACCAGCACCAGCCGAGTCTGTAGCCGACACACACGACGAAAACGATCACTTTTCCCACGTTAATTTGGACCAGCGCCCGACCGACAACTCCAATAGCACGTCGTCCTCCCGCGTCGCGTCTTCAAGTACGTGTACGTGGGATACACGCGCAGTTGCGCACCTTTCCCTGCCACCTGATGCCTGATGGCCAAATGCTGGAGGAAACTATGCCGTTTGTTTGATTCTTAATCGGACGGCTCTGGAAGCACCCACGTGTATCTGGGACTACCTACATTGTACGTATAGCGTATAGCCGTATGGGTGATGTACCATCTTTGGCATGCAGATTTGTACGTATCATGTACTTGTTTTAGATAATGACGTATCAGGTACATAGGCCCGTACACTCACTCTACGTAGGACGGTAGTAGTATGTCAGCGTGTGTGTGTGTGTGTGGTGTTTTTTTTTTTTAAAAAAAGTCCGTATATGTGTACTGAGGATTGTAGCGTCTACGTACCTACGTTGGTACGTGTACGTATGTTTACTGCAGCCACCGTAGTTAGTTCCTTGCAAGAAAGCTGAAAGTATAATAAAAACATCTCTACGAGGGAGGTACTGTAATGGGGAAATGTTCAAGAATAATTTATAATTCTTTGATACTGTTTTGCAGAGATTAGTTATTGACGAAAAGCGTGTAAACACCGGGGAATTGTTTAGTGGTTTGTTATGCATCCTAATCCAACTGATTTCTGGCGAATCTTTTCAATCGGTTGGTTTGTCACATCGATCCTGGCAATTAATTAATTAATTAATTAGAGAATTTGATTTGACGACGACTGTTTCTGGCTGTTGAGGCTTTCACTGGATCAGCGTGTGCACTACTATATATTTAGGGGATATCACAATTCTCCCTTTAATTTATTCTTCGGATTGATTAGAAATTGATTCATGAATGAAGTGTATCAAGCATTTTATTAGCCTAAATAAATATTGCTGCACACCTCTTCGTGGTGTATGTATTGCAATCCTTTTCACTTCAGGTAAACCAACTGGCAGGTACCAGCATATGTTCAGAAACTAACCCTGGCAGTCGCAATTCAATTGAGACAGACGAAACGATCTGCAAGTTTAAAAAGGAAGTCAGAAAGATTGAGAGTAACGTTTGCCCTAATTTCAATCCAGCTTTCTGTATCCAAACGAGAGAAATATATATTGTCTACAATAATAATAATAATGATTGCTCATTCTTGTTCGGTACACCGATAATTAATGCTACAAGGACATTGTGCTTGAAAAAATTGTCTTCCAACAGAAGGAACAATGCGAAATAAGAATTCAAAGCAATCTTATACTATTCCAACTTAATAATCCTCCTCTAGAAACTAGCACACGTTAATTAATGCACATTTGATTTGATACTCAATCCATTTTGCATACATGCAGCATTAGCTGAGTGTTCGTGACACACTCTCGTGCACACACGTGGCGGTTTTGTATGCACGTTTACATTATTATACTTTGAAAAGAAGATATCAGTATATCCATTATATTTTTTTTGATGAGGCTTTTTTTAAATATTCTAAAAATCAAGAGGTCCTTTTTAATCTGTATATTTCCAATTCAGACCACCCAACTGGATTCTTCCGAACGGCGCCCACTAGCGCGCAATTCCTCGCCAAGATTAAGCGGATCGCCGACCTATGGATAGAGGCAGGGGCGCCCACTTAGAGAATTAGCAAGCGAGTAATCGCCATGTGTAAAAAGCGACAAGGGAGGCAATGCCTATTGTAAATCTTACCCTTCCCAAAACGCGCCGGTGCGGTGTAAAACTCTTCTTCTTAAATACAAAGATGCGCAAAACTTTTGCGTATTTGAGAAAAAAAAAAAGACCACCCAACTGGCACAAGCATTAATTAATTGTAATATATTCAGGGTTGTCTTGTATATGTCGATTAGCCGAGCGAATAACATAGCGCTCGCTGTCCGTTCTTGTTCTCATCTCCCATTTTTTGTTGGCAGCCACTTCGTGCTGAGCTTGATCTTGATCGCGCACCTGTTGTCCTGTTGACGTAGAAAAGAGGGCGGAGGCCAAAATAGAGACAAAAGACAAATCCAAATCCCTCCCCGTGATATATATATATATAAATATAATCTACAAAACCAAGGCCACCCTCCAAATCCTACCATCTCCATCCATCCGCCATTAGAGAGGATAGCAGAGAATGCCGAGAATGAGAGAGACAAGGTAGCGGCAGCGGAAGAGGTTGGCGCGGCCACAGTGGCAAAGCCTCCGTCGTCGGCGAGGAGTGCTGCATGCGCTGTCGCCGCGTCTTGAAGGATTTCAAGGAAGGGAGGATCGGAAAGGCAACTACGATTCGGTTGCATTCATACGGTTCTGTAAAAAGGCAGTTTTTTCTGGCTGTGAGTATCCGCTGGTTTGCTGTATGCTATTTATTTATTCTCAGTTTTGGAGGCCGAAAAATCGATCTTCGCGCTGGCCTCAGTGTTTAGAGGCCAGTTCCTGTGAAGAACCAGAGGAGCATCAGAAGGGAATCTCGTCGGTTTTCCTTGTTTTGGGTTCTGAATTTTGAGATTGTTCTGAGGCAGGGGTCTGTCTTGCTCATCAGATTCTGAAGTTGATGGAGATGAAGATGCAGATTTTGGTGTGCACTGCGTGTTTGTTTTGGTGAAGAAGACTAGTAGCTGGAATAATAAAAGGAAGAAGAAGAATTCCGCTTCTTTTCTTTTGCATGTTCTGATCCTTCTGATATATCCCTTCCTGCCGCTTCAGAGTTTCTTTGTTTCCGACTTGGTATCAGCATCTCGTGGAAACCGAGGAAGCACGGCAATCTCAAGGGCCTTCGTTTTCTTGGGGCTATCAGAGCATCCTAACCTGTTCCTGCCTGCAATTTTTTTTTGTTCTGAAGACTCAAAGATTGGATTGTGTGATCTGTGAAAACAAATCTTCATTTGGTGTTTTTTGGCGTTCTGGGCACTGTCTGTGGAGCGTAGCAGGACCGCCTCTGCTGTTATACTTGGTGAGTTCTCTGATCAAGTACTGGTAAAAGGTACTCACCAATTTGGATGACTCATTCATCTGAATGGTCGATATTTTACTTGGTCAATGTAGGCAATGTTTAATCTGTTTCAGGCTTATGATACTCTGAAATTTGTTCTTAGCAGTTCTGCGTATTGGAGATTTTTCAGTGCAACAGGAATTCGAGGGGTAAAGATTTTTCATAAAATTGGCCCTTTGGATGCTCCGAGTTGTTCCATTTAGATAATTTTAGTTGGTGTTTACAGTTCTTATCACATCTTGTCTCATATGTTTACACAAAGGAAAATCATGTGGCATTTGCATAAGTGGGGTCCAATTGGTTTTCTTGTCTCTTCCATGTTTGTTTTCTTCATAGGCAACTGTACTTTATGAAACTAGAGTTTGAAACCATTCATTGGAGCTTGGAAGATATGAGAAAAAATATGAGTAGTGGGAACTTATGAGTGCATCTTTTCTGTGTTTGTATTTTGCATCGTCCATATTACTACAACTGTACTTTTATGGAACTAGAGTTTGAAACCACTCATTGGAGAGATATGAGCAAATATGAGTGGTGGGAACTTGTGAGTGCAGGAAATGGGAAGCTTTTCTGTGTTTGTATTTCTAATTTGCATCGTTCATACTACTACAACTTTATTCTTACTCACAGCATGCATTTCTTGCTTTCAGATTATAAGCTTGTCTAAAGCAAGCCCTTAGAAGGAAAGTAATCTGACTATGTTATCAGCTATCATGGCAAACAAGAGTTACAAAAAGCATTCCAAATCTGAGAAAATCCAGGTGGGCTGTATGTCTGGGCTGATTCGCATGCTTGACTTCCGTCGCAGTCCAAAACTTCTTTCAGATGGGATAGGTGAGGCCGATCCATCAACATTCAGTTTTATTTTATTTTATTGTATTTTACAGAGGTAAAACCCTGCTTCTTAAGAGAGCATGTCAACATTAAGTTTTTGTGAGTAAGATGAAGATGTTAACTGCAATATAGCAGTATGAGCTAATTTTAATTGAAATAATATGAGATTCATGATTTCTCTAACAGCGATTTCTGTGCTTCGTGCAGTCAAAAGAGATCCAAAAGGTTTCGAAGATATCCATGGAAACAAATCTGCTATTGTAAGTTTTTTAAGATGAAACCAAGGCTATTGTATCTAGTACTTTTATGGTACCTACAAAATCTTCTGGTCACTCTAACTAACAACTGATAATGAAAAAGAATTTGCAAGCTCATTACATATCTAACCTTCTAGGGAATGCATTGAGCTGAAAATCTTTTTCCATTTATAAAGCTGGTCATGATGCTGCTTGTACTACAGGCTCAGACTGGTATAATGCGTGCTTCGTCAGCATATGTCTTAGGCTAACATCATTGCGCTTTCGGCGTGACCAAAAAAAAAAAAAGTTCCGTTGATTAACTTTGGCTTATAAAAAAAAATGATATGTATTTCCTAAAACCCAAATTAGCCTAGTAAACAGCAGTATATAGTATTACAAACCTTCTCCTTAGTGCAATGATTCACAACTTTCCTGCATATTCAAGAAAAAATAGTACTACAAGCCTCTGGATATGGTAGTTTAGAATTTTTTATAGCCATGTCAAGTTGAAGACACCTCTCTACGAAAAAAAATTAAGTAGAATTGGAAAGTTTTTAATGTCAAATATAAAGTAATAAAGTTATGATTCTACAGAATATTTGAGTATGGCATGCAAGATAACATAAGCTTTTCAGACCTTTGTTCAAGCTGACAAGTGCAGTAATATAAATTGAATTTATTGTTCTTTTTTTTCTCAGAAAGGAAAAGACCACAGGGTTCAATTGATTTATGCTGGTAGATCAAGTATTAGAACTTTGATGGAAGAAGAGATGGCCAGCAGCACACAGCCCTTGAAGCAAGCACAAAGCAATGTAACTGGGATATGCTCTGAAGATATTGATCTAAACTTGGCTGCAAGTCTCATGGAAATCTACAGATCTCGTACTGAAGGCCAGGAAATCAGGAATTCAATTGAGTCAGGTCGCAGTTCCATTTCGACTGACAAAGAGAACAATACTGACCCTCCTGCTCATCTCCATCAGATCCCATCTAGCATCCAGAGAGCTCTAGAAGATGTTGCTGAAGCAGTTATTAGACATCAATCTGCAAACAAAAAATGCATAAACAGAGGTGATGAAACTAGGTCCAAAGAATTCGTTGATGCCCTACAGTTACTGAGCTCAGACAAGGGATTATTTCTGATGCTTATGCAAGACCCAAGCTCTAGGTTGTTAGAATGTCTCCAAAACCTTTACATGTCACTAGGAAGTACCAAGTTAGACTCTGAAGAATATGACGAAGAAACTGAGTTGCAAGGTATGACAAATAGTCTAGAGCAGTCAGTGACTTCTCCAAGTAAGGTGCAAAGAAGGCATAATTCTTTCTTGAAGGAGGATATGTTGATCATGAGGAAACCACCAAAGTCAAATGATAGTTCTCGTGGCCTTAGCAGAATTGTAATCTTGAAGCCAAGTCCTGCAAGAGGTCATAGCAGTCTTATCTCACGTAGCGCAACTTCATCACCACTATCGAATCATATTGGTTTGCAAATTCAGGAAGCCAGTGATAAACCTGATTGTCATTTCTCACTTAGAGAGCTTAAAAAAGGAGGCTACGGCTTGCTATTAGCGATAATCAGAAGGATCACCAGTTAAACTCCACGAGTAGTAATTTTCATAAAGCTGAGGCTGATTGTGGCAAACTGCTTCCAGTCACAAGTATGTCGGAGACTGAGAGTCTGGCAAGTACAGATTCTTCTGACAGGGCTAAGGAACCATCTATTGTTGACAAGAAAAACAGTCACGGAAGATAGTGTAAGTGGGATGAGAAATGATGTCGCTCATGGTGTCGGTGTCAGCTCTTTCTCCTATGAAAAAGCTAAGATGTATATAATTGAGAGATTAAATGATCAAGGCGAAGAAAGTTATCAAATTGTACAGAAATCTGAATCTTTTGAGAGATTAATTTCACTGCCCGAGAATGATAAATTTTCTCCAAGTGATTGTCCTCATGAGGAGAAAATTAGCATGGCACATGAAGCTACAGAATCGTTGAACTTGCATACTACTGGGAAAGAGGATGGTTCAGCAAGCCCTCACTCAACTAGGCTGTGCCAGGAGACAGAATCAGCCGACACTAGCAACTTAGGTACAGAAATATTGATTGAGCCCACGATAGATCATGTTAGCCATCCACAAAATGTGGGCTCTATCTCACAGGAATTGATCTGTGAAGGTAACTTGTTCATGTTATTGTACTGTAAGATAGTTGGAGGCCAGAATATTTTTATTCCTTAATCTAAAAAAATGTACTGTAAGATATGCTTATGTTAGATTTTTTATCTGCTTTCTTGTTCTGTTCAAAATATTCCCTCTTTTCATTTGCAGGGGTTAAGATCATGCTAGATACAATGGAGGACTCACCGCTCTGTGCTGAGGCTGGAACTTCGCAGGAAGGAGTGGGAGAGACAAATCCAGACGAAGTAAGACATATTTTGTTGCAACTTCAATAAAGTTGATGACATCTGTGTTTAACACTGTTTTTTTTTTCTTTTGCCTCCTCCGCTGAAGTGTTCATTGGAGGAACCACAATCCATGAATTTGTTACCAGAACTGGCAGTGTATTCTCCAGATGGCTCCGTTAATGAACATGAGAACCATATTCCATCAGAAGTTGTTGAATTAGTCAAACCATCTGTATTGACATTACCATACTCGCCGGAAAATACTAATGACAAAGAGGAGAAATTGAGTCCACAATCTGTTCTTGATCCCATTGTAGGAGAAGTTACCAGTCCTAGACACAAAACTCCAAAGCGAGGTGTTGTCCTCAAAACAAAAAATTTCTCATCTGGTACCTTCATCAAATTTGATAACCTGAACATAATACAGTTAAGCTTTATGTTGTTGCAGATGAATTCTCCATGCCTACTTCCAGAGTGCTGTTCAAAGAGGTTGATGCTCCTTCAACATCCCCAGCTGTGTGGAATGAACCACAAGTAGCCATTTTTGGATGACAAAGCCGCAAGGGTGTCCTTCATCAAGGCTGTGCTAGAAGCTTCAGAATTGCTGTCCGAGGAAAGTTCGCAGAGATGGTACACAGAAGAGCCACTGCTTGATGTATCTGTATTGGCTGAAGTAGGAAATTCGTACTGCCTGACAGACGATGCAGTGCTTTTGTTTGACTGTGTGGAAGAAGTTCTTCTCAAGATAAGGGACAAGTTCTTTGGTACCATCCCTTGGGTTAATTTTCTGAAACACAATGTACAACCAGCTCCAGTAGGAACACATCTCGTTGAAGAGGTGGCTAAGGGAATCGATTCCCTTGTCGGGAAAGAATTTTCAAACACTTTAGAACAGGTGATGATGAAAGACTTGGACAGTGGGTCGTGGCTGGATCTTCGAGGCGATACTGAAAGTGTTGTAGTTGAGTTGTGGGATGGTTTGCTTGATGACTTACTGGAAGAAGCGGTTTTTGATTTGTGGCTTTGATACTGTACTGCTTTGTAGTAATCCATGCAGGCAGATTCAACTATTACTGACATGGGGTAAATAGATACAGAAACCGTTGTGAAAGGATAGGGGAAAAGTGAGTTCGGCAGGTTGCCAAATATTGTAGAGCTAGGCAGTTGATCAATATAGTTGATTTCCAATTTCTTTTGAATTTGTGCTTATTGTAAGTTTGTAAGTCTGATCCTGATTGAATGTTGATCTTAACCTCAGAATTATTCAATTTCTTTAAGATCCTTTTGTTCTCTGTAGAAGTATGGCAACATCAAAAAAAAGTGCAGCTGTATACCCCAGTATCTATGGTAAATCTTTGTTTTCATGGGAGTATAATATAGTTTTCCCTTTTTTATGAGATGCACTACTATTGCTCCTCTATTTCAAGAATTACTTGAAAAAATTTGCGAATATATCAGATATGAACTTGTGCCGATTACTGGGTCAGGACATGCCCATGCCCTGTATCAAAGATTCACTGCTACTCCAATCAGCCAACCACACAGCTGTGGCATCTGACATCCATGGTGAATTGGTGATGACAGAGGAAAGAGGATGCAAAGGCACTGAGGGACCATTGTGATGAAAACCAAGACATGGCTGCCTACTACTAGGTGAGTAGAGTACTGTATTTAACTGTTCGTGCTATCATCCATTGATAGATCTTGGTACTACTGCTACAAGTTACTCCTATGGCATAATGTACATTCTGTGGATGGATCATGCATATGGACCCCTTATTTTTAGTTTCCCGGGTCATGCAGTAAGGATGAACAAATGATCCTCATGCTATCTTTCTAGCGGCTTCATCTGCCAAGAGAACATCATCTGTACATGTTAGGATGTTGTACGCCAGGCTCTCCAGCACCCTCGAATAACTCTCTAGTATTGCTTGCCCAACATCCTGCAAGATTCATTCACACCACGAGCTCAGTGAGAAACTTCCATGGCGATGCAGATGCTGCATCAGCATCATTGAGGTTAGGTTTGCTCACCTTGTTGTACTGGATCTTGCTGGCGTCGAGCGTGGTCTGCGAGAGGCCGGGGAAGCGCTGCTTGAGGCAGAGCAGCACGTCCTCGGCGCGGCTCGCCAGCATCACGTTCTTGTCGGACTCCATCAGGTCCTTGACCGCGCTCCACGGTGACCTCGAGTGGCTCTGGCTCGCCTTCCGCCGCCACACGTGCATCGCCGCCTCCACGCGGTCCGCCGCCTGTAGGGCCTCGTGCTCCGACGAGATCTCCAGGCAGTCCAGGAGGTACTCCGGCGAGAACTTGCCCGGGAACGACATGTGCCGGTAGATCAGGTCGCCGACGCTGGCCCGCCCGCACTGAAACCAGAATTCAGAATAGATTCAGCCATGCTGTGATGACTCGCAGTTCTTGGGATCTGATGGTACGCACCTTGGGTAGTGCTTGCTTGTACAGGTCGGGGATCCGTATCTCCGCAAGAACGGCATTGTTGATGGCCATGGCCGCCTTGTGGATCTGGCTCGCGCAGTCGCGCTTCTGCTGCAGGTCTCGCCGCGCCGTCTCCGTCAGCCCGGGCTTGGTGACGCACGGCACGGGCAGCCACCACTTGTCCTCGCCGCCGTGGCTCACCGGACGGCACGGCGTCGCGACGGAATCATCTTTCTGGCCCTTGTCATTGACGTACCAGAATTCAGTCTTCTGAAAGCTGTCCAGAATCTCCTGCCAAGGCGCACAGAACAGTAAATTTCTACGGAGTATGGCTCAAGCTCACGGCATGGCCTGGCCTAGTATGAAGAATCTTACAAGCAACATGTCGTCGAGTTTCTCGAGGGCAGGGAGGTTGACGTAGATGTCGGATCGCGGTCGGGTTGCCATCACCTGACAGAATCGATCAGAATGCGTCAGTGACCCAATGGCCGGAAAGAATCGACCATGGTGATTCATCAGTTGTCACCTCTCGGGTGGTGCCGTCGGCCAAGATCTCCTTGGAAGGGAAGAACTCGACGATGTAATCGCAGACGGAGAGGAGGCAGTCCATCTCCCGCCGCCACATGGACCTGTTCTCCGGCGGCAGGGGCTCCAGCCTGTGGCAGCTCCCGAAGACAGTCGCTGTAAGCAGAGGAGGCGACGATCGATGAGCATTAGCATTGCTGCATTAGCCTAGGGGAGCTCAAGATTTGATCTCGGGAAGCTGGATAAGCACGCTGACCATAGAGGTTGGTGATGGCGTTGGAGATGGCCACGGAGGTGGAGACCCCCTTGCCGCTCCCGGACATGTCCTCGCCCAAGAGAAGCTTCGAGAACCTCTCCTTGATCAGCTGCAGCTCTGCGAATCCACAGCAATTTCATTTTATTTCCGCGTCACCTCACCCAGCAACAGAACTTGGAAGCAGAAGAAGACATTTACAGGAACAGGATCCTACCACCGTCGCCGGTCTTCCCGTCACGCGCGCCGCCACCGCCGCGCCGCGTGGTGCTGAGCCTCTTGAGCAGCGGCGCGGCCGGCGGTGGCAGCACCCTCGTGGGGAGCGTGCACACCGGCCAGCGCGGGTACGGCGAGGACCCGTAGGGGCTCCCGGGCTCCCCGCTGCACTCGGAGGACACGTCGGAGGACGGCTCCCGCCTGTGGCGGAGGCCACGCGGCAGCGGCAGGTCGTCGAAGTCGGACTGCGAGCGCGCGTCGAGCTCGGAGCCCTCGTCGCACGTCGACGATGGGGTCTCCATCCTGGCATCGACCGACCGACCAGACCGGCGGTGGGTGGTCGTCACTGGTGGCCGGCCGGCTGGCCGGTGCACGCTGCTGTGCTCGCGCAGTGGCGGACAGGGCTGGCAGCACGCGGCGAGAGTGGCAGGCAGGGCGAGCGCAGGGAATGTAATGGAATGGAATGAGCAGCAGAAATAGTTGGCGTTGCGGTGGCGAGCGGATGACGGCGATGAGGTACGCCCCGGCCCCTACTTTACGGTGGAAGGGAAGGAAAGGGAAGCGTGGGATTCCCTCGCTTTTCTCGATGCCGATGATGCCCCTCCCTCCCTCCCTCCCTCCCCGCGGCCTGTGCTGTGCTTATCTACCCGCCAAAATTTTCTTTGAAAAAACGTGTGCTACTACCATAGTAGCATCGGCATGAGTAGGCTCAGATCCAATGCGTCTGACAGAATTAGCAGTCGCAAAGCGACAGGGGCTCTCACTCTGCCGACAGACGATCATGGGCTCCGTTACACAAAAAGCACCGCGGTTAAGCACGCTGATGGCTGATCAAGAGCACCATTTGTCTCCTTAAACAGTGCACGGACCATGCTATCAGGCAAGTGTCAGCGGTGCAGTAGAATAGGAGTACGTACTAGCCACGGGCGCTCTGCCCGAGCTGGCATTTCGGGCCCGGCAGGGGGCTGGAGCTGGACGACGGTCGAGACTGCTAGTGCTACAGGGAAAAGAAGCCCTCCTCTCTGAGGTCTGACACAAAGTGATGTCGAGCATGCCGGTCGTCAGAATCATGGCGACATTACGGACGCCAAAGGTGAAAGGGGAGGGGAGGGAGGGGCCGCCGATCATGACCCGTCCGGCCGGTCTGCGTGCGCCGGGGACCCCCCGCGGATTGCCACCGCAAAGGGGCAATCACTGCCGTCTTTTACCTCGTCGTCGTCGTCCCTCTCCCTGGCATGTGGCATCCATGGACATGGACGGAACGGAAGGAGGCGTCGCTTTCATCTTCATGTCAATTTGTCTTCTTCATTCAGCTCTTGTAACATGCAAACTCCCAATTGCTGCTGACAGAATTTCAAACGGGACCCCAGAATGATTCTAAAGAGGAAAAGCAGGGCATTTTGGGGTCTCCACATCTGCTCGCGGGTCGCAGCTGACAAGCTGTGACAGTACGGGCAGAGTACTGGCCGAGTGGCCGTAGGGAGTTCATGCAGAGGAGAGGCTGCATAATGATATATATATAATATAATCTAATCAACTAGCAGTCTGGCGAGCTTAGCTGTTGAGGCTTCTGTTTAGATTATCCTAAGCAGAAGCACGCTTATGCCAACTCTTTGATTGAGCTGTGTGGGCTCATCATAGCCTACGGAATAGCGCCACGTGCCTAGGACCTTAGGCTTGTTTATGCTCATGGATTTGTGTAAACTGTTAATTATTACTACCACTCTTACTATTACAGACTAGCCTTGCTGGGTTCGTGCTGGATTCTGTTGTGTGTTTATAAAATCCAATGGACAATGGATTCAGTTTGAGTTTTTTTTTAAGGGGGAAGGGGGGGCGGTAATAAAGTTCAGTGAGTAGCTTGGACAAGATATGACTGCATTATTAGCAATGAGTTTATACTTCTATTTGACTGGGGATCAAATCAGATCAAATGGAAGAACATATATATTGTGTTAGATGTTAGTAATGTTGTGATGTTTACCCCCAATATTTTCAGTGAATTAGAGAAGAAATTGGCATCTTCATTTTGATTCACAGCCTCAACCAGAGCAATTTCTCCAATAATCCAACTGTACAATGACAAGCTGGGTACAAGCTAGCAGACGTCATTTATTTTACATATCCAGATTGCGATTAGGTTCAGTACGTGTTCTTCATATTTCTATGCATCCATGCGCCACCAGCAGTAGTTGAGATGCCAGATGCTAGGCATGCAGCCACCGTGCGTCTCGGTAGTGAGCTCTGTGTGGCCTGCATGACTACCTTCTAATGCCAATTTATTAATGCTCTAATAGGCATTCAGTCTTTTGCTCGTTGGGTGCAAATAATAAATGTTTAACGCGTATTAGCACCCTATGACTAAGCTTACAGGAAGCAAAAGTGGAACCAAGGATAATTTGACATAATGAGCTAGTAGGAAGAAAAGTCATTTTGAAAGGAAAAAATGGATATTTTTGAAATAGAAAAAAATGAGAAAATAAAACAAAAATGAAAAGTGTTCAGAAAGTGGGGGTATGGCTTTTCAAGTTCGTCGACTCTTTAAATGTACTTCCCAATCCATAGGACAAAATCTAACTTTATACAATTAACGTGATGCCTCAGTTGCTAGTAGTATAATAATGTAAGCACATTGGTGTCTTGTGGCAGCAATTTCACCCTAAAATGAAAGGTACAAAATTACAGCTTGTAACTGAAGTCCAATAGTGGGGTTGTGAATTGTGATTCCATGTGCTCTTGTGTTAAACATGGTTAGCTTGAATAGCTAATTCCAACATGCAGCATTTCTTGATATTATTCATTAGCATAATGTTCTTCGCAAGCTACAAGAAGCTAGCTAGTTGAACATCTCGGTTTGCTAATATGATAAGTGATTCGCATGCAGGCATGGGCGATATATAAATTTGGAATCCTAAGTGACAAATAACACTTATTAAATTTTTTTTTTAGTGAGTACTACTTGAATAGTAACATGAACTGAACAACACCATGACACATATGATACCTGTGATACCCTTTTTTTTTTTTTTGAGATTACACAGTACAACGTAGACGCTCAACACACACGCACACACTCCTCCCTATGAACACACGTGCGCAAACCCTACCCCTATGAGCACCTTTGAAAGACTGCGCCGCAAATCTTGAAGTTCCGAAGTCATCACAGGCGCCTCGCTACCCTTTTTAATGTGCACACATTCGTGTTTTACGGTTATAATCATCAATAGCATGCCCTTATACCCATAATCCAGTAGTTATATATATTGATTCCAATATCTTGTTTAAAAACATGTTAAATAGTTGAATAATCTCTCATGCAGCATCTCTTGCTAATATAATGTTGTTCATCTTGAGCTCTCTAGAGAGAATGCAGTCCCTTCAAGCACGGTACAATGGATGGCAATCATTTTAGGTACGGTGTGCAGAGATAACATATATAATGTTCTCCATTAGCTAACATAATATTTTTTCATTAGAGCAAGAGATAATGATCCATGTGCAGGCATAAATGATACAACCCAAATCCTAAGTCCCAAATAGGACGACGTTTTAAGGAAGAATTATAGGAATTCTTTTCTCTTGAATTTGTATACAAAAAGATTTGCACATCTATCTGCTCTTACATTTAGTGCACCGCCTAGTACATTCAGGACAGAGGGTACTAAACGGTGCACTAGCACATACTACCATGCGTATTTTTTACAAAACATTTAGGCGATAGAACTTCATGAGATATCTCTTCTCAAAAAAAAAAAAACTTCATGAGATGTCTAAAATTTGACATCTAGAGGTGAGTGATTTGTATAGATGGACTATATTTTCTTACTAATCAAAAAGCCTTACTTAAGGTAACATAACTTCATGAAATGTCTATATTTGACATTTAAAGGTGACTTATTTTTTAGAAGACAGTTAAAGGTGACTAATTTCAATATAATATCAACTATGTTTTGTTACCACTTAAGAGTCCTACTTACACAAGTGCTTATGTTTTCAAGTATTCCTTCCATCCAAAATAATTGTACATCTTGTTTTTTTCAAGAAGCCAAACAATTTGAAGTTTAACTGCATACATACAAAATAAACTCATTTACGAGACATAATTTGTATGACACATTAACAGTGGAAAACTTTTTTATAATACCCCTTTAAAAGGATACAAATGTTGATAAATTTTCTATAAATCTCTAATCAAATCTCTACAAAAGTTTGACTCATCAAAAACATTTTTTTGCGACCATGCCGTTGCGTGTTTTTTATTATGCAGGATAAAATTGAAAAGGCACAAAATGGGGCCAAGTAACCAAGGTTACACAAGTCCCATACACACACGCAGCCCTGAAATGAGCGACTACATTGTTACGAATTTTGCTACGAGGACAAAAATACCCACTCCCGGACCCCATGTCCCAAGACCCGTGACATCAAGGTCTAAGGCTTGCACGTCGAACTTGCCATTAAGAAGCACCTCCAGCGCATACTGCTTGCCCGCCGTCATGTTTCCCCGTAAAGCAGCTGTCACCTTGTCATCCACAATTGCTTCGGCATCGTCCTCGGCTACCTCGATGCCAAGCTTCGGACGGCACCAACCGGGCCCGAACGTCGCGTTAGGCGCCGGGCTTAAGCGGCGTGCGGCGCTCCATCGAATGGAGGCGGCGTCCTCGCCCGACGCAACCTTGTCTTTCCCTTGATGAGCGGCGTCTCTAATAGAATGCAGAGGTCGGCCTCGATTATCTCTAGGATCGATCGCGCAGTAGTGCCTCCACCGGTCGAGTCTTGGTCCAAGGACCGTAGCGGCTCCAAACCCGAGGGGTCTACATCGCACTCCTCGACCTGCTCGGTGGGATGCTCTTCGGGTGGATCGTGTGCGGGCGTAGCAGCCGCATCCCCGGGTGCAAGAGCCGGCGGGCACGGGGGTGTTGGCGAGACCCCCATGGCCGCGTCCTGCAGTGTCACCAAGTCGGCGGGGCTAGACACCACCACCACCCGGCGGCGAGCGGTGTTAAATAAGCCCATTAAAATGCGGCGGTGGCCGCCCACCGGGCGATGCTGGACCTCCGTGAGAGATCGTCGGAGTAGATAGGCACAACACTGGAGCACCGATTGGCCATCCCGCGAGATAAGAGGCAGTGAGCTCATCGAGCATAGAGTCAACCCAGACGGGAGGCCTAGTGCCCTCACATATCGCCAGCGGTAGAAGGGGCGTGTGAAGTGGCGGCGGAGGCAAGTGAGCACCGGTTGGCCACCCCCACGAGACAAGAGGCAGTGAGCTCATCGAGCATAGGGTCAACCGTACGGGAGGCCCAGTGCCCTCACACATCGCCATCGCCAACCCTCAAACAATATTTTGGCATACAGGCAGTAAGTATTTTTTGTGGACGCATATACTGCTACAAAATAGCTAGGTAGTAGTACACTAGTATTACACCAGTGCTTACGTTTTTTTCCTTCAGATTTACACTTTTCTGATGTCAAATTTCTGTCTGGATGCTGATTTGTTGTGGAAAAAAAAAGGCCGCTAAATAGCTGGCTGATAAGCGCCACAAGCGAACGGCCTGTCGCCGTCAAAAGACACTTGCTAGCCTGTGCCTGCCCCGGAAAACAAAAACTGCTGAATGCACTTTTCACAGGTGGCTGTATGTTCAGAGGGCAAAAGTTTGTCGAAGCCCATGCCTCTTGCTGTCTTGCACCATGTTCAGAGGAGACATTTCCGTTTGCACTATGTTCAGACTTGAGAGTACAAGAGTTGCAGAGAAGCCCATGCCTGTTGAACCAAGCAAGAAGACATCACGGTCACGGGCGGCTGCCGCGGTGCGCCTGCAGCCAAAGTCCACTCGTGAACTTCGAGCCCAGTCCGGCAATTCCCAAGCAACCAATACAACGGTTTCTTCTCGCGATTGCATCAGCTCCCGGCTTTGACATCGCACCAAACGCGCGCGATCGATGACCCTGTCATCGTTAAGACCGCCATTTGGATGTCGTCGTATACGAGAAAGTAGCAGCTGCAGACTGTGGAAATATTCAAGTCTCGATGGAGTGCGTATGTAGTCACGCACGCTGAGTACGCTATAAATTCGATGCATGGAAACGCACGGAAACCCTCAGGACGAAAAACAGCCATGGGAAGCTTCAACCTCTCCTCGCTGAGCCCTGTGTTGCCGTTCCTTCTCCTTGCCGCCGTTGCCGTGGTCGCCGGCGCTGAGCTCACGACGTACATCGTGCATGTGCAGCCCCCGGAGCACCAAACGCTCGCTACCGCCGACGAGCGGAACAAGTGGTACATGTCGTTCCTCCCGGAGGACGGCCGGCTCGTCCACGCGTACCACCACGTCGCCAGCGGCTTCGCGGCACGGCTGACGCGGCAGGAGGTGGACGCCTTGTCGTCGATGCCCGGGTTCGTGACGGCGGTCCCGACCAGATGTACGAGCTGCACACGACGCACACGCCTCAGTTCCTCGGGCTGGACGCCCGGGAGGCCAGGAGGTCCTACCCCGTCTGCGAACGCGGCGCTGGGGTCATCATCGGTGTGCTCGACACCGGCGTCCTGCCGTCGCACCCCTCCTTCGGCGACGACGGCATGCCGCCGCCGCCGGCCAGGTGGAAGGGGCGTTGCGACTTCAATGGCCAAGCGGTGTGCAACAACAAGCTCATAGGCGCCCGCTCTTTCGTGCCCAACAGTAACGACACGAGCAGCAACTCCACTTCCAACGACTGGCGGGCGCCGCCGGTCGACGACGTAGGGCACGGCACGCACACTACCGCCACGGCCGCGGGAGCCGCCGTGCCAGGCGCCCAGGTTCTTGGGCAGGCCATGGGTACCGCTACCGGGATTGCGCCCCGCGCGCACGTCGCCATGTACAAGGTCTGCACCGAGGAGGGATGCACCGATTCTGCCATCCTCGCCGGCGCCGACGCCGCCGTGGGTGACGGCTGCGACATCCTCTCATGTCCCTCGGTGGACCACCGAGGCCGTTCTACAACGACAGCATCGCCATCGCGACGTTCGGCGCGGTCGAGAAGGGAGTCTTTGTTTCCTTGTCGGCTGGCAACTCTGGCCCCAACGTCAGCTCTGTGTCGAACGTGGCGCCATGGATGCTCACCGTCGCTGCAAGCACCATGGACCGAACCGTTCGCTCGACGGTCCGCCTGGGGAACGGCTTCGTCTTCCACGGCCAGTCGGTCTACCAGCCACAAGCTTGGACTCCCACCTTCTACCCGTTGGTCTACGCTGGCGCCAGCGGGAAGCCGTTCGCCGAGCTCTGCGGCAACGGCTCGCTGGACGGCATGGACGTCAGGGGCAAGATAGTGCTCTGCGAAATCGGGGGCGGGCCGGGACGCAACATCACGAGGATACTGAAAGGCGCCGTGGTCCAAGGTGCCGGCGGCGCCGGCATGATACTGCTCAACAAATATCCCTATGGCTACACCACGTTCTCCGACGCACACCTCCTGCCGGCGTCGCACGTCGACTACGCCGCCGCCTCAGCCATCACGTCCTACATGAACTCCACGTCGAACCCCACGGCGCAGATCATCTTTGAGGGTACAATCCTCGGCACGCCACAGGCTCCGTCGATCGCGGCCTTCTCCTCTCGTGGGCCAAGCCTTCCGAATCCCGGCATTCTGAAGCCCGACATCACGGGCCCCGGCGTCAACGTGCTCGCCGCGTGGCCGCTCCAGGTTGGCCCGCCGTCGGCACCGGTTCTCGCCGGACCGACCTTCAACGTCATCTCCGGCACGTCCATGTCGGCGCCTCACCTCACCGGCGTCGTGGCGCTCATCAAGAGCAAGCACCCCGACTGGTCACCCGCCGCTATCAAGTCGGCCATCATGACCACCGCGGATGCCACCGACCGTGCCGGCAACCCCATCGTCAACGAACAGCGCGTGCCGGCGGACTTGTTCGCCACTGGCGCTGGCCATGTCAACCCGGAGAAGGCCTTGGACCCCGGCCTGGTCTACGACATCGCGGCCAGCGACTACGTCGGCTACCTCTGCGGCCTGTACGACAGCCAGAACGTGTCGATAATCGCCAGAAGGCCGGTCGACTGCTCGGCCGTCACGGTGATCCCGGAGAGCATGCTGAATTACCCGTCGATCACCGTCGCGTTCCAGCAGACGTGGAATCAGAGCACGCCCATGGTGGTTGAGCGCACGGTGAAGAACGTCGGGGAGGTACCGTCGGCGTACTACGCGGCGGTTGACGTATTCGACGACGATGTGACCGTCGCCGTGTACCCACGCGAACTGGTGTTCACCCAGGTGAACCAGGAGCAGAGCTTCAAAGTGGTCGTGTGGCCGAGGCAGAGCGGCGGTGCGGTGGTGCAAGGCGCGCTCCGGTGGGTGTCAGACACGTACACTGTCAGGAGCCCCTCTCCATTTCCTTTCGCTTGAATTGATACCACTGGTCTATCTAGCCAGATGATTGTATGTTTTCGTGCAAATTATTTCTTCCATTGCATTCTTGTTCTGTAAACTCTACCTGAGTTTGATGGTTTTGTTATTTTTACATTAAATTTTCTTTTAATTAAAAAGTCCAATGAAGGCCTAATGAAGTTTTTTTAAATCATGAAAAATATGTTAAGCATCTAAAGTTCCTGAGAAAATCCAATAGATAGACAGGGGCATGTAAATAAACTCAAAATAAAATATCTAGAAGCTAGAAGAAATTTTATTTAGCTATAAGAAAATAGAAAGATGTCCAAAAAGTATGGACACTTGTACCTAATTGAGCCTACAGCCCATAATAGGTGCATATCAAGAGAAACTCAAGAAATTGAAACACTTAGAGGCGTGTTTGGTTGTACTCCACAACTAATGCCCTAAGTGTTTCAACTGCGTGTTTGGAGTAAGCCACAACACGTAATGCCACCACTAATGACAACTCCAAAGTCATCATTGTTTTAAGGTTGTGGTATAGTGGGTGTCCATAAAAACTGAAGGTGTTATTTGGTTTTATTACAAAGCAGCGACACGCAATAGTTCATTTTCCTGCCGAACCTTCTGCCACAAACTTCGGTAGTGCCACAACCTAGGGTTGTCACCAACAAATGAGAACCAAACATGCCCTTAGTTAAAAGAAGGAACTGTCCTTTTAGCCTCCTTGAATATTGGGTTTACTCAAGGTTCTCTCAACTCTAAAACTAGGAAATTTATCACCCTCAACTCTTAAAATCGTTTAAATTATCTCCCGCTTGAGTTAGAAAGTTTTTTTTTTTTTCAAAAGGGTATCTAAGTTTAAAAGTAGTTTTTAATGGTTTAAATCTTAAAATAATTGATGCTTTTGGCTAAACCGCGTTCAACTATACCGTTGCAGAAGGCTCTAATTTGTCATTTTGCTCCTTGCGCTTTGTGAAATAGTTGTTGATTGAAACGGTAGCTTTTGAAGAAAATTTTCGGTACGTACGACACTAGCCTTTTCTCCTTAGCCTAGGAACTTTTGAACATACCTATATGGCCTCAAATCCTCTCTCTCTCTCTCTTTTGCCTTTGGCTTTCCATCTGTTTAGCCATGTAACATGTAACAGTGTTAAGTGAGAGACCAAAAGTCCATTTTATCCTTGGGAAAGAAGTAACTTTATTGAACGTATAGCGTTCAAAATTTTTTACTGCATTTTTTTCAGATGCTTGTACTTTGGACATGTTCCTTTTGGAGCATTATTTTCACTTCTTTCAAATAGCTGGCATCACCATATGGCTAAACTGATGGACAGGCCAAAAAAAGGAACGGAAGATGGACTTGAGGTCATATAGATAGGTTGGAAACTTCTAAGACACAGGATAGGGATAGGAATTATATAGGATTTGAGGTGCCGTTTCATATGAATCCTGTAGGAACTCCACCCATAGGATAAATATCCAGCGGTGCCTTTGGTTCTCCACCCGTAGGAAAATATCAAGCGCCCCTCAAAAAAAAAAAAAAAAAAAAAAAAAAAGCTTTCTCCGTCGCCCACCCCAGTCCACCGAACGGATCTCCCAGTCCCGGCACGCGCATGGCGGCGCCCCTTCCCCTTCGCCCTTCCCCACGTGGCTCTCTGCCTCAGGCGGCTCGCGCATGGAGGCGGCCCGCGCATGGAGGCGCCCCACCTCCCCTCCGCCACGACTCTCTCTCCGTCAGGCCCTTGTGCTGCTCGTCGGCGACGGCTGTACTGGAGCGGCCGCGGGCCTCGATCCCTGTGGCGCGAAGGCAGAGCGAAGAACCATCGATCCATGTGGCGCGAAGGCAGAGCGAAGAACGGCGGCCTCGCAGGCTCCGCACCTCCGCCGACCGCGCCGACCATCGATCCAAGGACCGCGCGGGAATCGACCGAAGGAAGCAGGCCTGCCGCTGCGCGCCTGCGCCTGAGCCGCCAAGCTACTTCAGGTTTGCCGTACTTCAGCTTCGAGATGCACAGCGGCGTCGGCGTGGGCGGCGGCAGCGAGGGTCAAGACCTTCTCCGACAAGCTGGTCCTCATTCAAGAGGAAGAGGCAGAAGCAGCACGCCGTCCGTAGGAAATTTTCCATCAAGTCCAAGCTCATGCTTTTTTCCTGCGAAATTCCTATGGAATCGGTGTGTAGGATCCTATTCCTCTGGAAACAATCCTGTGATTTTCTAGCAACCAAAGGGCAGGAAAGAAAAAATTTCCTTTGAAATTCCTATCCTCTAAAAAAAATTGCTTTGATTCACTGTGAACCAAAGGGGCCCTTAAAGGGGGCATGCAGGATTTTTTTTTTTGTACAATTTTTTTTTTTGAAAAAATATATATATCCAGAATATCATGAAATGTACATCGGTAGGGCTAGGTGTTTTTTTTTGATTTTTTTTTCTGTGACAATATAAAAACGTACTCCTACATCTGTAATGGTACCTTGTTGTTGGGTGGTTGGTTTGAAAATTTGGGTAGTTCATCTTATAAAAAACAAATGGATAAAACGTGTTATTCGGTTGCTACATTATCTTTTACAAGTTAATATTCAGTATAAGCATTAGAAATGAAGTCAATCCATTAAATTTTCTTAGATGGACTCTTGAGACACCATCTTCATCATCTAGAATTAGATGGTTCAACAGGCCAAACATTTTGTGACACTGAAATGAACTCTAGAATGGACTCTCCATACTGTTAGAGGAGATGTTCTCAAGTTGTACACAATTAGAAATCGATAAACATTTTGTTCTATGCCTTTTTAAAAAAAAATTCTTGGTTTGACCTGGTAATATTTGTCACAACAGAAACAAATTACTAGCAAGTAAAACAACACTGGCAACTAGCAGTACATACCAAATCATCATACCTTTGGTGTTGGAATGCAGGATGCAATGCAATCTCCGCCCCGATCTCATTGTTCGTTGTTGCAATTGTTCGTTTCGCTGAAATTTTGGCTTATACTGATGCTGGTGCAGTGGTGCTCATTTTATTATGAGAGGAAAACATTGTTCTCTTGCTAAAAAGTCTGAACAAAAAAACAGGGCGCCGATGCTTGCTCTCGGCCCGCTGGAATGTACCTTGCTCTGTGCTAATATCCACGGACAAGGGACAACAATTCAGGCGCGCGTCTGCCGCGCGCAAACAGCCGTCTCCTCTCTAACACGACGCGTACGGTAATTCCCAAGCAAACATTCCATGTCCATATCGTAAACTCAGCCCTCTGGTCCTTGCAAACAGCTCCCAAAATTGTCAGTGCTTCTCAAAAAAAGCTCCGTGCGGCGGCAAGAACGATGGCGTTCGTCCGCGGCTGTCTTTAACAGCGACAAGAACGCTAATCTAATGCAACTGGAACCTTCAATAACGGAACGAACAAACGAGCACGTATAGGTTTTATAAAAGGTCCATGCACGCTTACACACTAGCTCACAGTAAGCCAGCCATGGGAAGCTTCAAGCTCTCGCTGCCCCCATCCTTCTCCTTGCTGTCGTCGTCGCCGCCGCAGTGCCCGGCGATGAGCTCCGCACGTTCATCGTTCACGTGCAGCCGCACGAGAGCCACGTGTTCGGTACGACTGACGACCGGACGGCATGGTACAAGACGTTCCTTCCAGAGCATGGGCGGCTCGTCCACTCGTACCACCACGTCGCGAGCGGCTTCGCGGCTCGGCTGACGGAGCAGGAGCTCGACGCGCTGTCCGCCATGCCCGGGTTCGTCACGGCGGTGCCGAACCACGTGTACAGGCTGCTGACGACGCACACGCCGCAGTTCCTTGGGCTGGAGCTGCCGCAGAGCGGGAGGAACTACACCTCCGAGTTCGGCGAGGGCGTCATCATCGGCGTGCTCGACAGCGGCGTCTATCCCTTCCACCCCTCCTTCAGCGGCGACGGCATGCCGCCGCCGCCGCCGGCCAAGTGGAAGGGCCGCTGCGACTTCAACGCCTCGGCGTGCAACAACAAGCTCATCGGCGCGCGTTCTTTCGAGACGGACCCGTCCCCGCTCGACCTGGACGGGCACGGCACGCACACGTCCAGCACCGCGGCGGGAGCCGTCGTGCCGGGCGCCCAGGTGCTTGGCCAGGCCGCCGGCACTGCTTCCGGCATTGCGCCACGCGCGCACCTCGCCATGTACAAGGTGTGCGGCGAGGAATGCAGCAGTGCCGACATCCTCGCCGGCATCGACGCGGCCATCGGCGATGGCTGTGACGTTCTCTCCATATCCCTCGGCGGGCCGACGCTGCCGTTCTACCAAGACAGCATCGCCATTGGCACGTTTGCGGCCGTTGAGAAGGGCGTCTTTGTCAGCTTGGCGGCTGGCAACGACGGCCCAGGGTTAGCTCGATGTCCAACGACGCGCCGTGGATGCTCACCGTCGGGGCGGGCACCATGGACCGTCTGATCGAGGCCCAAGTGCGCCTCGGGAACGGCTCGACGTTCGATGGAGAGTCCGCTTTCCAGCCCAACATCTCGACGACCGTCACCTACCCGTTGGTCTACGCGGGCGCCAGCTCAGCACCCAACGCCAGCTTCTGCGCCGAAGGATCACTGGACGGCATCGACGTCAAGGGCAAGATCGTGCTCTGCGACCGTGGCGTCGTCGACCGGGTTGACAAAGGCACCGAGGTGAAGAGAGCCGGTGGGTTCGGCATGATTATGGCGAACCAGTTCAAAGACGGGTACAGCACCAACGCCGACGCGCACGTGCTCCCTGCCTCGCACGTCAGCTACGCCGCCGGCGTTGCCATCAAGGAGTACATCAACTCCACGGCGAACCCGGTGGCGCAAATCATCTTCAAGGGCACCGTGCTTGGCACGTCGCCGGCACCGGCTGTCACCTCCTTCTCCTCGCGCGGGCCCAGCCTCCAAAACCCCGGCATCCTGAAGCCCGACATCATAGGGCCCGGCGTGAGCGTGCTCGCGGCGTGGCCATTCCAGGTCGGCCCTCCATCCACAGAGCCGGCGTTCAACTTGGAATCCGGCACGTCCATGTCCACACCGCACCTCAGCGGCATCGCCGCGCTGATCAAGAGCAAGTACCCGGACTGGTCGCCGTCGGCGATCAAGTCCGCCATCATGACGACCGCTGACCCCGACGACAGATCCGGGAAACCGATATTGGACGAGCAGGACGTGCCAGCCAACTTGTTCGCCACAGGCGCTGGTCAGGTGAACCCCGACAAGGCCCTCGACCCTGGCCTGGTCTACGACATCGGTCCCGCCGACTACATCGGCTTCCTCTGCGGCCTGTACAAGACCAACGAGGTCACCGTGATCGCGCGCCGCTTGATCAACTGCTCGACTATCACGGTGATCCCAGACCTCGAGCTCAACTACCCATCGATCACGGTCACGCTTCCGTCGACGACGAACCCCATAGCTCCGGTCATAGTGAGCCGCACGGTGAAGAATGTCGGGGAGTCGCCGGAGGTGTACTACCCCCACGTCGACCTGCCAGCCTCTGTGCAGGTGAAGGTCACTCCGAGCTCGCTGCAGTTCAGCGAGGCCAACCAGGCTCACAACTTCACGGTCTTGGTGTGGCGGGGGCAGAGCACTGACGCCAAGATTGTGGAGGGCTCGCTCCGGTGGGTCTCTGACAAGCACACCGTGAGGAGCCCCGTTTCCATCTATTTGGCCTGATCGACTTGACAACTACTCCTGGGTTTACTCCTTCGTCTTCCACTTTTCTTTGAGCAGATCTTCGTCTTCTTTTTTTTTTCAAGAGCACGCCTAAAGCGCGTTTTTCATTAAGCAGAAAGAGTGTTACAAATTATGGTCGATCCGTAACACGAGCATTACACGGATCACCACCCCTACTCCTCTTTGGATCTTACACGGGGATTACATTGGAACAAATTTTGCGACAAGAAAGAAATATAGAGATCAAGGCCTAACTAGCCGACCTCCTCTTCCGCCGATCCCATAATCATGTCGAGCTCCATGGCGGAGAGATCAATCCCACCTCCTAGCGGGCCTCAAACAACTCCTCTTTTTTTGGTCATCTCTTGCCCCCCAAGGCAACCCACGAACTTACGCTCAATCTCTGAATCCGCGGCCTCATCCTCGACCTTCTCGAGCTTACGAAGCAGCACCTTACGATGGCTTGAACGGTTGCATTGGGGCGCGCGGTTTAACCGCAATACGTCCACTCCTCCGTAGAATGGATCGACACCGGCGTCGCGGGAGCGGCGTGGCCCCCCGCATCCATGAGCGGAGGAGTGCCGAGGGGGAGGCATATCGCTGCCTCGGCTCCGGACCGGCGGTGTCACGTCTTGGACATCGCTGTCGGAGGAGGGGACAGGCACGGCGCACTGTCGATGTCTGCGTCAGGCGGCGGAGGGGCAGGAGCGCCCGGCCGAAAGACGACTCTACATCTCCCACCTCCCGCGCCTCGGCCCGCGACGACAGCACGGTAGGCGCGGAGTACGTCCGTCGGCGTGCCGCGGCGCAGCCTCATTCATCCTGGCGCCTCGGCCGCGAGGTTGGCTGACCGAGGAGGCAGGAGCCTCGAGGTGCCACCACCACCCCCAGCACCTCAGCCCCGCAGGGCGCTGGGCTGTGTCGTAGGAGGCGGCAAAGAGGGTCCCACAAGACCGTCTCAAGCGCCGTCCCACTCATTATCCCCCTGCAGGCGAGGGGCACACGCCGACCCATCCAGAGCTCCAAGAGGGCACCGGAGGCCATGAGCTCGTCGACCATCGGGTCAACCTAAGCCGGAGGCTCCACGCCTCCGCAAAGCCCGAGCACAAGCGGGTCGGTGTCGATGCCGTGTACAGTGCGCGGGGGCGTGGTGGAGGCCTCCCCCGCTGGGACGCCGACGTGGGTGGCGGCCGCGACGAGGGCGGTGACGTCGTCCGCCCGGTGCCGAAGCGTCTTTGCAGCGCGTCACCTGGGGGTGGAGAACCACATCCTTGCTCGTGGCCCGCCCGAAGGTGGCGGCGGTGGGCCTCGCTTTGCATGCCGCCGCCCGATGGCCGAGCCTCTACTAAAAGGCGGCAGCGCTGTCGGGGAGTGGCAGCCGGCGGCGTGGTCGAGCGCGAGCGCTTGAAGCAGAGTCCGGACAGCTCGGGGCGGACGGGCGTCGGCGTTTTGGTGGCGCACTGTCGGGCGGCGCCCGTTAGCGGCGGCGCACGACGGCCCGAACCCGTCAGCGTCAACGCCGGCAGCTGGGACGCCCCAAGCCCGAGCGATGCGCCGTCCCGGGCGCCGGCTGCGGACCAAGCGTTGCCGCGCAGCACCAGCACCGCCGGCGTCTTGCGCCCTACGCCGGTGACGCCGCCTTCTCCTGCCGCTGCCGGCGGGTGCCCTCCACAATGCCCCGAGCCTCGCACGCAGGCCGCTCCGGCGTAGGATACGTGGCCCGACAGGCCGGAGAGCCTTGCGGCGGCGGTCGAGGTAAGACGGACGCGAGGCAGCGGGGAGCGGCTCGTCGTCGCAGCTACCCGCTCGGGTCTTCCTCCGCCCAGCGGGCTGGCCTTGGAACGCCCGCCGAGCTGCCCCTAGGATGGAAGGGGGCAGCGCCGGGGAGAAGGGCGACGACCACGTAAGGGGCTGCCACCGCCTGCCGTAACGGCGGGCGACGCGACGGCGGCGCGGAGCCGCAACGCCTTCGCCGTCACCACCGCTCTCATCTCCGTCCTTCGTCTTCGTCCACAACGCCGACCGCAGCCTCGAGCACGCGTGGCGCCGATTTGGGCAGCGCCCCGCCGGCGGCAGCGGTCTTCACGGAGCCACCAAGGGCGCCCGCCTTCCAAGGTAGAGGTGGCGGCGTGGGGGGGCGGTAATGCTGGCCCAGGCGACTCCGGCGAGGTTGCCGTGGGCGCGTGGCTTCCCCGGCAGGCAGCCGACGGGGCTAGGGGAGGCCGCCGACGGGCTGGGCCCGAGCTCCCCAAGGTGAACCCATGGAACGGTAGATCGGGAGGAGGGGAGCTCGGATCCGGACTTGGATTGGTGGGGAGTGGGCCGAGAAGGAGATCGGCTCGGGAGGTTGAGGAGCGCGCCGCCGTCGTCGTCCGGAAGAGACGGGTCGGGAGGGTCGGGTGGTTTCATCCGCAGATCTTCGCCTTCAACATGAACAACGGTAGTCACTCACCACACCGGCCCACCCGAACGAAAAAAAAAGACTTTTTGCTATTTATGTGTTGGCATATCTTTTGGTATTAAATCTATCAGATTCCTATACATTTGATTATGCTTTAGCATTTGTACTACAATGGTCTACCGGGTCTCATTAATTTTAAAAGTACGATAGATTTAGCTGAAAAAAATTCGTCGACAGATAATTATTAGATAAAAAAGAAAGGGTCAATTGTGCAATTGCCCCTATTCCGAGTCTAAAGGCTCGTTTGGCAAGTGATGGGAAGGGGCATGGGAATTGGAGGTGGGAGTTTGAGGAGGGAATAAGCATGTGAATTTGATTTCTAGTCTCAATTCTATGTTTGATATGTGTTGGGAATTGATAGAAGGAGTTAAAATAGAATTGGACTCCACCGTTTGGTACGTGAGCTTAGGCATGGGAATTGACAACATCATTACTAATTTTAGTCTTTGTGCCTTGAACTCCCCGCCACACCGATGAAATACCGGGGTTCCCTGCGGGAATAGATCGGTGGGAGTTCGGCCTCTCAACGCCCTTTCCTCATCCCGCTATAACTCCCTGTCCCATGAAACAAACAACACAGTTTAAGTCTCCTCCTCTTCAACTCACATTCCCTCCCACCAATTCTCCCCAACCAAACGAGCCCCTAAATGCTCGTTTACCCTTGTTTTTAAACTTTACCCGTTTGCCCCTGTTTTTAGTTTTCTAATTGCACAAATGTCCCTAATAGGGGCAAACGAGCAATTAAAACAATTAGCGCAAAATGCCCCTAATAAGGTCAAACGCCAAGAATTGGAAGACTAAAAAAATAGGGCAAACGAGTAAAGTTTAAAAAACAGGGGCAAACGAGCAATTAGACTCGCATAGGGGCGGGTTGCACAATTGTTCCAAAAAGAAAACCCGACACTCTACCACTTACCCGGAAAGACTTTGATCCCACTGGAGGTAATGGTCTTTGCTGAGTACATATTTCCCCAGCAAAAACTAGAATACCCATAGAGTACATATTTCTCAATCATCACCCACTATCGGACTCAGCCCGACAAGTGTCGCCCATGACAAGACGCGCTTTCGACAAAGCCGATTGCAGCAAAGGCCTCTTGGTCGAGTGCCGCAAAAATACTCGGCAAAGAAAAAAAACTCAGTAAAATGTAAATCTAAACACCACCACAGCCCCCCCCTCTCCCAAAAGAAAATTAATTGGGGAGGCCCCAACCGCCAACGCTCCCCGTCAAGGCCGGTTGCAAGTCCTAGCAATTTTCGTGCAAAATCCGTGGCCAACGTGGCTGGGACGATTCGAACTCGCAACCTCTCCCTCAAGCGTACCCATTCTACTGCACCACAGTGTCACTTGTATCTATATTCCCTATTGGTTCCCCCACATATTATACAAAACTGAATGTAAATTGCTTGTTTGAAGCCTTAAAAGAACTCAAATCAAAAGGCTGTCAACTACAAAGTATCATGACTTTTTAGATCTACAATTTTCATTCAGGAAGTTTCTCAATCCGAGGTCGTTTATGAAATTTGAATTTTAAATTTGAGATATTCAAACGTAGTTTTGCATGGTAAGATGATTTCAAATCAAAAAGTTGTTAACTAGAAAGTTTCATAACTTTTAAGGTATACAATTTTCATATAGGAAGTTTCTCCATATGAGGTCGTTTAAAATTTTCAAATTTTAATAATTTTCAAATTTAATGCATAACAAGATGATTTCAAATGCAAACTATAATGTTTCATAACTTCCCAAGATCTACAAAAGTTTATTTTTCTCATTTGTTCATCGATATAGTGGTAGTAACATTGTTCAAAAATCTTATATATATATCTCTTCTAGCCTCGTGGAACTATATGAGAGAGATGTAGATTTTTGTGAACAATGTTACTATCACTTTGTTAAATGAAGAAATGACCAAAATAAAAGATGCAGATCTTGAGAAGTTATACAACTTTGTAGCTAAAAACTTTCATTTAAATTTGTTTAGAGACTCAAAAGTTCTTTGAAAAACTGATTTGCCGAGGGCCAAAAAATAAGGCACACGATAAAATATTAAAATGCAACTTTGACATGTGCTAAAAAATACACGGCAAAATGCTTGGCAAAATAGATCTTTGTGGAGTGCAAAAAAACACACGACAAAATACATCTTTGCTGAGTGCAAAAAAAAAACACGTGACTTTGTCGAGTGCCTGAAATAATACACTTTCGGCAAAGGTGTGTGCAGTCGGTAAAGATGTGGATTATAGTAGTGACCAATCTATGCTAGAATGCTAGTACTTACAAAAGAGACATAAAGCACCACCTCATTCATATGAAATGCTTTTAAGAGTTTGCAACTGACTTAAACACGTTTAAAGTTGAAATTCTTATGATACTAAATGTAATGATAATTAGGAACGTGCTTGAATACAAAATGTCAAAAACAAAAGATTGAAAATCAAAGAGGATAAAGATCCCGTACAAGAGAATAACGTGTCTATCCATATTGTGGAAACTACAAGTGCTAACGTAGAAAAAATAAGAATACAAATTATTCTCTCTGGTAATCTCGTTCTTGGTAGATGCATATAGGTTTAGCCATGTCCCCTCAGAAAGTCACAACAGTATATTTTGATGAAACATGACCCCTACTGAAATTTTATTAATAAAAGGACACAAAAAGAGTTACATGGTACAATTATATATGATACAAAGACGGAAACAAAGATTTTCTAGTCATTGATCTATATCTCGGTGAAGTCTTGGTCTTGCTCTTAGAATAACTAAGGCGAATTCATTCTTGAAAACTTGTCGGCATCTCTAAACTAAAACTCTGAATATTTTGGAAGACCTCATCATTTCCAAGACTCCAGATTGACCAACAGATTGTGATTACAATCTCCATGAAGAAAGGCACATGCAGTTGATTTTTTAAAACCCGGATGATAAAGTCACAACAATATAGAAGAGAATGACCCGTCAAGTGGTAACCGAGTTTAAACTGAGTACCCTACCTGATCGATTCTCAAAATGAACAGAATCAAAAGAGAAGACGTACCGAGGACTTTATTGATGCATTCAATAAGCCGCTTTCGACGCCTGTCTTGTCGTTGACGCCACGGCTGTGGCAAACTTGAGTGGAGAGAGCGCAGGCGGGGGAGTTGGATGACTCAGAGCTCATCCCCAAGAGGAGTGCTAGCTAGGCTTGTCGCCAAGTGCGAGCACAGGGAACTAAAGCCGGAGGATCAGGCTCGGAAGTGTTGATGAAACGTCTGGGCATAGAATTGGAGACTGAGGGACCTAATGTAGCCTCCTTCGATGAATCCCAGACCGCCTTCAAGCCCCCCTTGTCGACGGAAACGCGGGAAGCCTTACAGGCCCTTCCCTTTTGCCGTATGAAGCTATGGGCCTAGTGGGTTGCTTTGGTGTGGTCTTGTCGCTCTAGTCGTAAAACATCTTCATCATGTAATTGTTTCTAGTGTATCCAGTAGCTAGGTGTTGCATGATCAAGCGTTGGTGTATTGTGTTACTCAAAAAAAAAAAAAGCGTTGGCGTATTGTGCACTTTTTTCTCTTAATGAAAAACGGGTGAATGACCCGATCATGAAAAAAGACGTGTTCAATTAATCATGCTATTATAATCAAAATCGGCAAAATCATATATTAATCTACATTGTTAAGGTAGAACCACAACGTTGAACAGCGTCCGAGATCTACATTGTTAAACTTGTATCTATACCTACTAATAAAGAGAGAAAATTTCCGCCAAAATTTTCTTCCACCTTTTTTCCTTTCACCTTTTTCCTTCCCCTCTTTCCTTTCACCTTATCAGGCCACCTGCCAATATTGTTCCTTGTCCAAATAGGACTCCTAGAGAGCTGTGTACAATACCAAATAGGACTGCATACGTCCCCGCCATACAATAGCAAATATGGTCCAGGTACAATCCTGCAACTTCTATAATTATATATATACGGGCCTATGGAGCAAAAACAGCAGAAATCAAAATATCTCCAACATCATGGACATATCAACGACGTTTTTTTTTCCACCTCCTCTTTATGTTTGACTGTTGGCGATTAAATAGTTGTCCGCCTGTTTTTTTTCTGTCCGATTATAGATTCTGTGTGCGAAATCGAATCAATTGAACCTTAATTGGTTCCTTTCATGTGTTGTTCCATCGGGAATCAAATCAGAAATCAAGATCAAATAGAAATCAATTCTCTTTTTTCTTTCTGTCCGGTCCAAAACTCGATCGATCGTGTATAGATCACGCCTAACTGCCCCTTCGTGCGGCCACACGCGATGGCAAGATGGCAACCGGAGTTGATAGTACCAAGCAGCAGTGGCAACGCGAAGTCACTAATGCATACGAACGGAAGCAGATGTTATGGAATCGTGGCGCGGCGCGGATGCCGGAGTCGTTGAGGTGGATGTAGACGGACCTGAGCGAAGTCTTTGCGGGCGAGGCACGGGCACACGACGTGTCGCCAGGAGTCGTCTCGTCGGGCCGGCGCGCATGAATTGATGCGGAGTTGCCGAGCCATATAGAATTATGGACAGCTCATCGGTGCGATGTAGCAAGGACCACGCTGTGTCGTCGTTCCCATCGCCTGTCGCTCCGTGCGTCGCAGGACACGCAGCGTCGTTCGGATTCGGCTTCTTCGTCGATGCCGGCACCGTCGTGTACCATCCCGCCAATGCGCCGATATTTTTAAAGAATAGAGAAGGAAATCAAATTTTAGAGAGCGAAAAATCAAATGAAAGAAAGAAAAAAATATATATATACTCCGCTATCCAGCAATCACATGAAGCAGACACTGCCGGGGATGGAGCTGGAGTTCTGATCGATGTACAGGACAAGCCATTCCGTTCGTCGGTTGGGATAGGCTCGCACCCTTTCGAACGTTACCCCCACCGAGATTCTTTTGGCACGATCCAATGTGTGGTAAAGATAGTGAGAAAGAGAAGCTAGGCTCATCTCAACCAAGGTTTTAAATCTCCGGCTAAGACATTAGCTTTCTCTCTCAAAAATATGTCTTTTATGAAAACAAAAACATAAATAGATATGTAGACTAATTCATCACTTTCCGTAAATGCTTAGTTAGCTCTCCCGTTGCAACGCACGGGCATTTTTGCTAGTATATATAAAAATAAGGAGGTAATTGTGTATCTCTCACTTCCACAAAGGGAGGGATTTGCTCTGCATCTGCAATCCTGCATGCCTAATTTAGTCTATCGAATCAAAAACTGAATGAAGCTCATGATATGGCCAACTAATCGTTACCATGTAGGCCGGCATTGTCGACAGTTAATTAGGTCTTGCGTGTCGCCGGCGCGGACGGGACGGCTCCGGTAGTGACGAGGATCGGGCTGCGCACGACGTACTTGCCGGAGACCCACTTGAGCTCGCCCTCGACAGGGCCGGTAAGCGCCTGCCCGTTGGCCGACTTGATTGTGACCGAGTAGTTCAAGACCTCTCCCAGCGCCTTGAAAGTCAGCTTCGTCGGGTTCACCTGCACTGTCACCGACGCCGGCACGTTTACCTCCACGGCGTACGTCGAGCTGGCGGCGCCGACGTTCGTGACGGAGCGGTTGGCCGTCGCGGTGAAGGGCCGCTGGTCGAGGATGACGGTGATGGACGGGTAGTTGAGGTCGTCCTGCTGGAGCCTCGACAGCTTGGCGCACGACACCGGCGGCTCCGGGTAGATGATCGTGTTCACCTTGTCGTCCGTGTAGTTGAGCCCGCACAGGTACGGCACGTAGCCCTTGGCCGTCATGTTGTACACGAGGCCAGGGTCCATGGCCCTGTGCGGGTTCACGTGGCCGGCCCCGAGGGCGAGCATGGTCGCCGGCTTGCCGTTGACGTCAGGGATCGGCTTCCGGAGGTTGTCGTTAGGCTCCGCCGTCGTCATCAGCGCCGACTTGATGACCGCGGGCGACCAGTTGGGGTGCGCGTGCTTGATGAGCGCGGCGATCCCGCTGAGGTGCGGCGCGGCCATGGACGTGCCGGACTTGATGTCGAACCTGGGCACCGGCTTGTTGCGCAGGTGCTCCACGTCCTCGATCGAGGGGACGCCGGCGAGGATGTTCACCCCGGGACCGATGAGGTCGGGTTTCAGGATCCCACGGCTCCTCCTGTTTGGGCCCCGCGAGGAGAAGGGCGCGACCATGGGCGACTTTGGGGTGTTCAATGCTGATCCTTTGAAGACGAACGTCGCCGTCGCGTCCCGCTCCCGCGTTCTCTTGAGGTACGCCTTGATCTTCTGACCCACCGCGCTGGAGACTTGCACCGTCGGGATGGCGTGCGGCCTCGGGATGATCACCGGACCGAACAGCTCCGGGGTGACCATGATCATTCCGGCCACGCCGATGCTCTTGAGCATCCTGGCCTTGGCGGTGCTGATATCGCCGCCGGGTTCGCAGATGATGATCTTACCGGTGACGTTTTCTGCCTTGAGCACGTTCCCGTTGAGGCACTGGCCATCGGACATGTCGCGCACCAACGGGAGCATGCCGCCCATGGTGGTGTTGGGGTCGCTGAGTGACTCGCCGTCGAGCTCGACGTTATCCCCAAGCTTGACGGAGGCCAAGAATCTCCTGTCGGTGGTGCTGGCGCCCACGGTGAGCAGCCACGGCGCCTCGTTGACGAGGGTCGCGGGGACGGGCCGGTGTTGCCCGCCGCCGCGCAGATGAACACGCCGTTGAGGATCGCCGTGTACCCGCCGAGCGAGACGGGGTCGTCCGAGAAGTCGATGGCATCCTCGTGGCCAAGCGACAGCGACAGGATGTCGACGCCGTCCTCGATGGCGTCGTCAACCGCCGCCAGTATGTCGTCCCGGTCGCAGCCCTTGTCCTGGTAGCACACCTGGTAGAAGGCGATGTGCGCGCGTGGGGCCATGCCGGTGGCCGTGCCGAGCCCGTTGCCGAAGACGCTGGCGCCGGGCACGAACGCGCCGGCCGCCGTGCTGGACGTGTGCGTGCCGTGCTGGCCCTCGTTGATGGGGAGCACCGGGTCGCGGAGGCCCTTCCACTTCCACTTGGCCGACTCGAAGTAGGAGCGCGCGCCGATGAGCTTGTTGTTGCACACCGTCTTGTTGAAGTCGCAGCGGCCCTTCCACTTGGCCGGCGGCGGCTTCATCCCGGCGCCGTCGAACGACGGGTGGCCGGCGTAGATGCCGTCGTCGAGGATGCCGATGATGACGCCCTCGCCCATGTTGCTCGTGTTCCACAGTCCGCCGCCCCGGCGACCGCCCATGAGCCCGAGCATCTGCGGCGTGCGCGTGGTCAGGAGGTGGAACGTCTGCTCGGGGAGGGCCCGGTCGAACCACTCCATCTTGGACATCTTGTCCAGCTCCTCCGGCGTCACGCGGGCGGCGAAGCCATTGACGACGCTGCGGTAGGAGTAGATGAGGCGGGTCATGGCGGACGGGTCCTTGTCCAGGGCCTCCTTGGCAGTGTCGCACACCGACGACAGGAGCGACGCGTGCCAGCTCGACACGTTCTTGTGCACATTCTTGTCGTACTCGTACTGGCTGCGCACGATGATGAGGTAGTTTTTGTGCTCGCCGTGGTCATTGTGGCCGGCGACCGACGCCGGAGACAGGAGGAGGAGGAGCACGGCCGCGGCAGCGTGGAGACCCAGACACGGTAGCGTGCATCTTCTGTGGATGGGATTGTCCATGGGAGTGGTACGGTGGCGGAACGAAATGGGAGATGCTAGTACCAAAGTACGCTACATGAGGTTTGTGATTGATCTAAAAATGACCAAAGCGTTCAGTGGTCAAGTGGTGCGGTGACTTAAAATAGGAAATGGATGACAAGATTTGACCACACAAATTCTTGCGGACGAAATGGAGACCAGAGACCTGCGCCTCTCCTATAACTATGGCATGCATGCATGCATATATAAGGGACATGGAAAAAGAATTTGTTTTTTTATGGGACCTGAGGCATAACATTGAGTTTACCTACATAGCTAGCGAGCTCTACCATATCACGCAAGATTTTCAAATTGGGTGTATATGCCACCGGTTAATTCCCAAAAAGTGAACTAATAAAGCTTCATAAATAAATAAAAGCCACAAAAGCACACTATAAAGTAAAAAACAGTTCCATAGAGGCATTCCCAATGTATCTATAGTATCTATGAATATTAATTATATTGCCACCTAAGCATTTTCTTGATGTGGAAAGGTACTTATTGAAGAGAGAACAAAAAATCATTGAAAGCGGGTCTAAGTTAAAACTATGTCTACACAAGAATCAAGACATAAAGGGATGTGACTGGTAGAGAATGGAGAGAATACAAAAAAAAATGTTTTGTATGTACTATCCATTGAGACCATTGTTTCTATATTTAGTGTCTATGGAAATTAATATGCATCGAAACTACACATAGTTTCTAGCATGGAGCGCCCTAATAGTCTAAAAACCTTACAACAAATTCAGAATTCCATCTTCAAGCGGAAACATCACACTGGTGCCACGTTCCATCCTAAGGCCCGTTCGCACAGCTTCGCCTTCACCAGGAAAGCTATTTTTTTTTAGAAAACAACTTCATGAGTAACTCTCTAAGTGAAGTTAAGCTGTTTTAAAAAAATGTTTGGCAAATAGCTTCACCAACAATTTAATGAATGGATATGAGAGAGAAATGAATCATAGAGTTAGGATAAAAACATTGCAATCTAAAATCTAATAAACAATATGTTTCCGTGTAGTGGATGTGGATTAGCTTTTTAGCAAAAGTCGGGCCACAAGGCATCGAGGCGCTTGCCTCAGAATCAGAAGAAGGATAAGTCATTGGTCTGGGATTTGATGCAATGCAAGAAAGAAGGAAGTGAGGGCGTAATTGCCATTTTTGACATAATTAAGGAGTATTGTGCGAAAATGGCAAATAAAGAATAAAAATAATGAACTAATGACATTGAAGGGAACATATAATTTTGGATGACAGTGGAAGAAAAATATAGATATATTTTCTTTTGAAACTACGGAAAATATAGATTTGGATGGTAACGAAGGAACTTTCTTTGAAGCCTAAATTGTGCCACGACTTGCCCTTGGCGACCTCCACATATCCCACGCAACGTTGCTAGTGCAGGAAGGGAGAGGAGGTGTTATTCGTGTTCATGCTCGTGCGGCACCTCCATGAGCGTGATGGGGAGACGAACGGGGCAGGGGTATTAGCGCTAGGCAGGTGGATTAGCGGGATACGGGAGTGAGCGAGGTTAAAGAGGAGTGAACGATTTGTTTTGGGGCTTTTTAGTTAGATTCCCCCTTCCTCAATGTCAGTCATTTTGGCTTTCTATGAAGTGTAGGAAAGATTATTTGTACCTAGACTTACAGAGTAAGTTATGTACAAATGCATCGGAGATTGTTTGAACAAGACATCCGAGTTATATGTGACAGAGAGCAGAGGGAGCATGATCATAGCAAACTAAGATAGCTATCGGTATTTTTTTAATTTTTTTATTTTGATATAGGTGTGCCATAACAACTTGGGCTGGGCAAGTTGTGCGTACAAGGAGCACTGTTTGTTCTAACTTGAAGCCCAAAATTGTATGATGTTCCTATTTCGATGCAGGACAGCAGACGTCTGGAGTAGAGTACTTGTACAAGCAAGCAACATCTCTTGCTTGCACTCCGGATCTGAAAAGTCGTGCCCCGTCGTGGCCCGTCGGACCGTGCCACCCCCACGTCAGCCGAGATCCGCGCTGGCACGACGGAACGTGCCACCGAGTCCTCCGGGGGCGCGCATGATCTCACCACGCACGGCGCCCGCCGCGCCTCCCCATCTCCGCCGTCTGCCTCGCATCCCACGGCTCCCGCCCCCTCCGAGCTCTCCCATCCGCCTCATCTCATCTGCCCAGAGAGCTCTCGAGACACACACACACACGCACACACCACTTGCCACAGCGAGCCAGTTGCGCCTGCGCGCGCGCTCTCTCTACCGGAGGAGCTCCGCTGCTGCCACTGCGCTGCGCAGATGTGGGCGCCGGGCTCGCCGGGGAGGCTGCCGGCGCTGGAGGAGTGCGGCGAGGACGAGGGAGGCGGACGTGGACGCGTACCACGGGGCGATGGCCTCCTGCTGGGGCCGCTTCGGCGCCACCGCGCTGTGGCGCAGGCTCCGGCACCGTCTCAGCCTCGTGCGGCTCCGGCGCCGGCGCGGCCGCTCTTCCCTCCTCGGCGCCGCCGGGCTCAACTACGACGCGCTAAGCTACGCGCAGAACTTCGACGACGGATGCCTGGAGCTGGACGAGCGCGAGCCGGACTTCAGCGCCAGGTTCGCGCCCGCGCGCCACGCCGCCGCCGGCCCCCGCGGCCCCCGACCGCCGCGGCAGCTTGACGGCTGGCATACTGCACGTGGCTGCTCTTATCACGTCAAAATGGTAATTGCTCCACACGTCTTCTAGTTGATAAATGTACATACATGGCACACGCCGTCGACTGGATCATGGATGTAAGTAAGTAGGTTCGTCGTAGCTCTAATCGAGCTCGATCAGACGAAAATAAATTTCTTGCCGATTTGCTGCGCTTTCAGTCAGTCACAGCGTCGTTATTGAATTTTTGATGTGTTTACTTTAAGTTTATGTACACTTGTGATTCAGCCATTCAGGCTTCGGCACAGTAATTGCAGTTCTGAGTAAGCCTAGATCGTTCTCGTTCTTGTGGAGATGGCAGCATTCACCTTTACGGAGTATAGTTCATATTTTTTCCCCCTCTCAACACATCCCATATTTGCCAAAGCTTCAGATATTATTTTCGCGGTGCTATAGATTAAACTGTGACACTTTGATGCAGCTGACACTGCACCTGTAGCTATCATGCTACTAGCAGTGTGCCTCCACTACGCTGAATACTCCCTGCAAGTTGTGTCACACGTACTGATGCTATCATGGAATTACTTCTCCTGTCATAGTCGAATTATTAGAGGACGAATTCACGATTTGGGTGCCTGCTTCTGTTTCCAAAAAAGCAAAGGCAACGAGATATCATAGAGAGGGGTGGGTCTGCGCACTTATTGAGGGTAGAGTGTTTGCTACAAATTCTGGGATAGGAATATTCTTGCAAAAATCCATCGGTGCAGTTTATATATATATAGCTTCACCATGATGACGACCCTGTTGCCTTAATTCTGCTGGCACCGTCAACACGCAACTTCACTAAGAAAATATCTTCTTGGTGCTCACCAAAGGCACCAAACAGAAAAAAAAAAGGCTCCTGGTGGTCTCTGTGTGGTCCTCCCACGAATCGACTGGTGACTGTCTCTGTTAAGTAGTCCTACATCCAACCTCTTTGTTCAAAACAAAAAGAAATCTTCTGCACCAGTCATTCTATCTGCTGTTGTTTCAAGAACCGAATTACTAGTATGCAGTCCCGTCTCCCTCTCAAATGAAGCATTTCTTATCTGTCATGTTTTGGCAGTGATTCTAAGTTCTAACGATTCTCGTAAAATAAAAAATGTTGTCAAACGGGGTTTAATCTCAGTCAAACTCAAAATTCTGTCACGAGTAGAGAGTATCTACCAAGTGAACCAGAATACATAGGGTATGTTTAGTTCACGCTCGAGTGCTAGCTGCTCCACTGCTCCAGTAATGCAAGAGACCTGTCTTGCTTATACCAGTGAAGCCTCGTCACTTCTTCACCCCTTACTGATCATCTCCGTGCTCTCCTCTACACGCTTGTGAAGGTACGTTCTTCGTGCTGCACACATTGGTAGAAGGTGCGCACGGGAAATGTCCGTGGAGGCATAGATCCGGAATCCAAGGCCAATGGTGCATACGGACCGAGGGTGTGGGCCAAGGTTGGAGATGAGATCGACAAGGAAAGGCGAGGTGGAGAGCGGCGACTGGTTGGTTGGAGGCGAGATGGAGGGCAGCTGATATGTTGGAGACGAGGTGCATAGTGGATCTAGGGCGGTGACCGGCATGGCGGAGGCCTACGGCGCGTGGGGGTGGAGATGGAGGCGCGGAGCGGCAAGGGTGAAGACGGAGCTCAATGGGGTAGAGACGAGGTGGAGGGTGGACCCTAGGGATATCAACTGCGAATTTTCCGTATATTAATACCCTTTTGCATCCCCGTGAATGCTCACGGGGGAACTTTTCGCCCATATGTGTCTTCATGCACGAAATTTGTCCTCTCGAGGAACCCACTCCAGTTACAAAATGCAACATTTTAAAAGCAAACCAAATTCATATTATTAGAGTCATTTAATCTTAGGATGTTATGTCCTCTCGAGATCAGCCGCATTCGACATTGGGATGGCGCGGGGTGGCTGCCGCCCTGTGCAGGCGCCGTCGCCGGCCTCACCCACGACATTGAATGGGAGGCGGCGCGGCGGGGAAACGACAGTGGAGGAGGTGGATGCGGTCGGCAGCATGTAGGCCCGCGTGCGTGTGCATCTGGGGACCGCCAGCGCCCGACGGAACAAGGCAAAGGGGCGTATGGGTGGCGAATCTAGGCCTAGGGGAGGTGAGGGCGGGCACCCGCACCGCGCCGCCAGGCGGTGGGTGGGGGCGGCCGGGGGCTAGGGTTCCGAGGCGGCTCTTGGGTGGTGGTATTCCCAAGCCGCAGCCAACATTTGAGAGCCCATATGCATTAAGTGGTAGCGACGTTCCGTCAACGATGAGGCGTCAATGGTGACTTCGGGGAATCTCCAGATCTGGCGCACTACTTCGGTCCTTGAAGGTGCTCATAGGGGTAGGTTTTGCGTGCGTGTATTCATAGGAGTGAGTGTGCGTGTATGTTGTAAACGTCTGCGTTGTATTGTCTAATTCTAAAAAAAAGGCATTTAATCTTAGGATGTTATGTGTTGAGATATTTATCCTCTCGGGGAACCCACCCCGTTACAAAAATAACATTTAAAGTGTATCTTACTATTTACTATGTTATGTGTTGAAGTATTTGGTCGATTATTTTTTTTTTTTTGAAATAGTTTTGGTTGAATTTTAACATGCCAAGAGGCTAAAGTAAGAGCAAGTTCGAGAAGCAACGTGGGCACCCAGTACTCATCGAGACTAATGTTTCTCAGTTTCAATCCTTGTGGGGCTCAAAGTATCCCATTCTAGGTTGTGTTTAGTTCCGATACACCAATCCAAAAATTGCTACGAGTTTCCGTCATATCGAATGTCTTAACACATGTATGAAGCATTAAATGCAAGAAAATAAAAAAACTAATTGCATAGTTTGGTTGAAAGATGCGAGGCGAATCTTTTGGCTGGTTAGTCCATGATGAGATAATAATTACTAAATACAAACGAAAAGTGAGTACGATTCCCAAACCCAAAATATTTCACCTTTCTAAACACCCCCTACCCTCTAATAGAAAAATTTATCGTGGGAAATCAAGGATCGTAACCCATTGAGCCCGAGGCAGCAGCTGGCCGACCAGAGGTGAGGTCGAGGGTGAGAGCAAACTGTGAATGGAATCGAATCCGAGCAAAGCCAGGCTTGATAAAATTGACCCCTTGCATCCTAGAAACCCCGGCTAAAAACTTCTCGCCTCTCGGGGCTTGCTCAGGCCTGGCTTGGTTGTTTATGCTGCCAAGCAAAACTAAAATTCATTGAGCCTTGTATTCATAAAGAAAGGCGACAAACCAAACCCACCCTAATGTGGTTTTTTTAAAAAAAAACACCCTACTCAACGGCCGTTACCCATCTGGGCCCACGTACCAGACGCCCCTAATTTGAACCTGGCCCATCTTCTCGCAAAATCACACGGCCCCGCACCCTTTTCGCTCCTTCCCTTCCCCAAACTGAAATCCGCGGCGCTGCGCTCCCTCCGTCAGTTCCGGTCCGTGCGCGGCGTGTGCTTCTACCTCACAAAATACACCATGGCTGGCGGTTCGCTCGAGCCAGGCCAAGCTGGAGCCGCGCCCAACCAGCGCAAGCGCAAGGCGCCGGCCGATGAGGACGAGGCGGAGGCGCTGGAGAGTGTGGAGGAGCTGCAGAGAGAGGTAGCCGATCTGGAGCGCCGCGTCCTCGAGCACCTCCGCGGCACCGCCACCCGCATCTCCGACGCTGCCGTCTCCCGCCTCGCCGCGCTCCGCCCGCCCGCTCGGCTTGGTACGCCCCCTCTCCCTGCCAAGCTATCGTACTAGGGTTTGAGATTGCTCCGCCCTCGTGTGCTGTGGCGGTGATGTTATTTGTGTTCCAACATAGGAGTAGGTTTGTAGTTTGTTCTCGGGGGCATACGTGAAGAAATTACCACTTTGGGGGATTAATTTTGAATAGGCAAGACCACCTGGTTTTGCGTGGTTACATTTGGGGCCTCGGGTGAAAGTCAAAGCCTTGTTTATAATGAAAACCTATGACTTTGAGCGAGAGAAAAATTGGAAGAAATTTAGTTTTCCCTGGCATGGAATATCTTTGACCTATATTCAGAGTCCATTGTTTGCCTATGGATGTCGTCCAGTGATTTTTGTATAGCGTTTTTTGCTAAATGGTACTAATCACCAAATACTACTGGATCCACCCCTGATCTGTTTCATCATATTGGTCCCACTAAATTCTCCATGAAATATTTTTTGATATTGCATTTATTTAAACTTGTAGATGTTAATATATTTTTTTCAAAAACATTGTCAAAGCTACAGGAGTTTGACTTAGGACGGGTGGAGTAGTTTCGAAGTTTTATTTATCTTATAATGTATAACAAGTTATGCTTACACAGTTCAAATACCTATAAAAAATTAAAAATGCCTAGTCTTTTACATCTCTTGTTGCTAGTTTGCCACAATAGTTTGTATTGGTATGCTAATTTCAGAAATTAAAAAGCCAGCATACCTATAAAAATTTAAAAATGCCTAGTCTTTTACATCTCTTGTTGCTAGTTTGCCACAATAGTTTGTATTGGTATGCTAATTTCAGAAATTAAAAAAGCCAGCATACCTATAAAAATTTAAAATGCCTAGTCTTTTTACATCTCTTGTTGCTAGTTTGCCACAATAGTTTGTATTGGTATGCTAATTTCAGAAATTATAAAGCCAGCATTTTCATAGATAACTCATGTTTTTCAAGCTCGGCATTACTTTGAATCATTACGTTATAGGTTTTTATTTATTAAATTAATAGTTGCTAATATGTCCATGTATATCGCAGAAGTTGCAGTTGTCTCGAAAACATCTGCTGAAGATGACCATGAGCTTGAGAAAGTAAACATCTTGAAGTCCAAGATTGAAGCTAATATTGCTGAGCTGCCAACGTTACTTGAAAAAATAAATAAAACCAACCACTGCTCGGTGTGACAAGCTCAGAAATCTGAATGTTAATGTTAGTCCTGTATTTCGTTGTTTCAAAGGAAGCCGTAGAGGTTGAGACATCTTGCATTGAACTAGCTGATTCACCATTATGTATTTAGGTGTATTTGATTAGAAAACATTGGATATAAGTGTTGTAGTGTGAAATACCATAGCAGTGCTATGTTTCGGATACTAATTGTAAGTTAAAACCGGAGGAGAATGGTACATCTCTCAAAGCTTCGGCCTCGGATTTTGTCCTCGTGGCTTCTTCTTTCTAATCAACGCCTCTTGGGTGAGCGACATGATCAGCTGTGCATTCCAGAAGAGATATAATTACCGGTTCCCAACTCCCACGAACAATTAAAAAAACTACAACGAACAGGTTCAGAAGCAGAATGAGAGCTCAGACGAATGCATACCTCTCCTTGCCTGTTGAACATGCGTCCAGTGACAAAGCCCCGACCACCGTGCGCAGATGGGCTCTCGATCTGTTCACGGGAGCAATGTGTACATTAGTATCTCGCATGGGCTGATGGGCTCTCGATCTGTTCACGGGAGTATCTCGCATGGGCTCATCCGCATCGATGAACAAATGTACAATCGGTTAATGCTTACTGTTAGTGTATATGTGTGGCCCTACGCGGCTATGCAGAACTATATTTGCCTTACCCTGGGGTTTGGAGGAATAGAGACAACATTCTAACATGGTATCACACTAGATTCCCGATCCCGTTTCTTCCCCTTCCCTTCCGGCCGCCGCCGCCACCAAGCGATGGCGGGCTGGCGCCGGCGCCGCCGCCTCACGGCGGCGGCCGGGCTTCCTCTCCCTCTCCTCCTACCCCTTCCTCTCCTATCTTGCCCGCTGTCGGGGCCGGCACACAGGCGGTGGAATCGCGCCACACGCGGTCGCGAAAGCGACCTCACTGCGACGCGCGCCGGGACAGGATGACAGCGGGCGGCGTCGCGGCGACGCCGTCGCGAGCGCGGTGCACGGCCGAGGACGCCTCCTCCGGTCGCCCAGACCCTTCCTCCTCCTCCGTCCCCGAGCCGCGGCCGGAGATCACCACCGCGCAGAGCGGCCGCCTCTGCCGCCGCCGCTTGCCCAGCCGCCGTACGGCCGCAGCCGCACCGCCCGCGCGCGCGGGCGTGTGGTCGCGGGGGAGACCCCCTGCCACCGAGGGGGCTTTCGGGATGACCTCGAGGCGGCGGGGGCTGTGCCCCAGCTTCCCCCGAACCCGTCCCCGCCCACAACCGTCCATGGTGCCGACCTCGGCTTTTGCTCCCCTGCTTCCTTCTACGGCACACCTGGTGCTCGTCTTTGATCCCTACGCCCACCCTATGGCCCCTGGTGGGAGGTCTCGGCATGCACCCGCGGATGCGCCGCCACCGTGGCCCGCTCTTCGGGGCAAGGGTGTCGCCGATGGTGCTCCTGGACCCAACGCCGAGCTTGCCCGCGGTGCTTCCGGCAAAGCTTCGGGCCGGGAGGCGCGGGGGCGTGTTCGTCTTTGCCGCCCTCGCGTGGGAGCGCGGCGCGATGCCGCCGATGCTCTCACTCGCCCGGTGGCGAGGCGGGGCGGTTCCTGCTCGGTCCCTCCGTACCCACCCCCCCGTCTTCGCGAGCACGGGCGCCACTTCTTCCTCCCGTCGAGGCACACCCACCTCCGGTGCCACCTCTCCACCGCGCGCCGACCAAGCCCGATCCATGGTCGCCTACACCGCACCTCCCGGGCCGTCGCCGTCACGAACGTCAAGAACCCAGTCACCGTCGTGCTCGACTCCACGCACACCTCCTACGCTCGTTGGCGTGATCGGATGCTCTTGGCGCTCCACCGCTACGCCATCGGCGACCACGCCCGCCGACACACCTCGGGGCGCGGGGCCGCGCGTGGCGGCGCCGGCCGACGTCGCCGCATCATCTGGATCGTTGGGACCATCTCCCTCGATATCCGGGACACGGCCCGAGGTCGCGGTGCCATCTGCGGCGCCACTCTTGGCTCGCCATCGAGGGCCACTTCCACGGCAACGCCGAGGCCCGTGCCCTCACACTCGAGGCCGACTTCCGCACCTTCGCCCGGGGACCTCTGCGCTAGCGACTCTTGCCGTATTGAAGGTCAAGGCCGGCGCTCTTCGTGACATTGGGTACCCGATGGAGGATCGCCGGACCGGTGCTCAACCTCTGCGGGGCCTCAATGGTCGGTTCGGCGCACACGAGGAGCTGGATCACCCGTCGGACGCCGTTCCCCACCTTCCCCGGGTTCGGGATGACCTCGTGCTTGAGGAGCTCCCGGATGGGGGCCGTGCCACATGCCCCCGCACCGCCCGCTCCTCCCCGCGCTGCGTCCTCTACTTCCGTGCTCGTCGGCCGCCCGCCTCCTCCCCGGCCAAGCGGGAGTGGAGGTGGCCGCGGTGGTCGCCGTCGCGGCCGTGGTGGCCGGGTGGTGGTGGCGGCGACGGGCGTGAATGCCCGGCGGGGCGGTAGACGGTCGTGGCGGACCCACTCCACCGCCGCTCCACTTCGATTCCCGGGTGCGCCCGTCCCTCCTTCACCAACCCATGGGCGGGCGCATCTCCATGTGGCCGTTCCACGGCCGGGCGGCGGGCACACTCGACCTCCACTCCCGGCGCCCATGTACTCCACCATGGCTCCTCTACGCCGACCTGGGCTCCTCCTCCGCCTAGCCCGTCCCGGGGGGGTGGAATCGGCGAGGCTTCGCTCGATCCTTCGGCACCATGGGGGCGACACCGCCCACCGAGTGGATTGCCGACTCACGGGGCTTCCTACCACACCACTCCCGACGCCGGTATACTCTCGACCCTTCGACCTCCCCACCCCTCTTGCCCTTCTTCTATCATGGTGGGGAATGATTCACATCTTCCTGGTCACCTCTGTGGGTTACGCTCCCGGGTCCTTTTAAGCCTTCGAATGTTCTTGTTGCCCCTCGGATGGTCCACAATCTTCTCTCTATTCGTCGGTTCACTGGCGATAACTCTTGTTCTGTCGAATTTGACACTTCGGTCTTCTTGTGAAGGATTTGGCTTCCGGCGACCACTCCTCCGATGTGAGAGCGGGACCCCTTTACACTCTTCGCCTTCCGTCTTCATTTGCTTTGCTCTTGCCGTGGCGCCGTCTTCTACCATCCGCACCGCCGGCTTCTCGGTCATCGGTAGCGGCGTTTTGGCTCGGCTTCGATCGTAGTCGCGGAACATCTCTTGTACTTTCGTACTCATGCCGAGCATCTTTGTCATGCGTGTCGGCTTTCGGTCGTCATGTTAGACTACCTTTTTCTTCTTCTTCTTCGCGTGCTACGCATGCCTTTGATCTTATTACCTTTGTGATGTGTGGACCTCTCTGTCGCAGAGCATTTACGGCCTTAAATATTATCCGGTGTTGGTTGATGATTTCTCCCATTACTCTTGGACTTTTCCCTTGCGTGCTAAGTCCGAGGCGTTTCCCACCCTCCTCCACTTCTTTGCACGGGCGTCCACTCGATTCGGTCTCACCGTCAAGGCCGTCGGTCGACAACGGGCGTGGAATTTGATAACAACGCCTCGTTCTTTCTTCCTCTCTCGGGGTGTTCAGGCTGCGCATGTCTTGTCCGTATACCTCTTCCCGAGCGGCAAGGCGGCGGATGATCCGCACCACGAACGATGTCATCGCACTCTTCTTCTTGAGCCTCTCTCGCCCGCGCGGCCGGGCGAGCCTCCACACCGCCACCCACCTACTCAACCGCCTTCCGTCCACGGACTTGTCCTGCTCCCACCCCCACCACGCCCTCTTCGGTACCCCCCGACCTATGACCACCTCCGTGTCTTCGGGTGTGCTGTTACCAACACTTGCCGCCACCGCTCCCTCACAAGTTGGCGCCCGCTCGACACGTTGTGTGTTCCTTGGCTACTCCCTTGACCATAAGGGGTACCGCTGCTACGACCTTTCACTCCCACCGTGTCCTCATCTCCCCGCGTTGTTTTCAACGAGTCGGATTTTCCCTACTCCACTTCTTCCACACCTTCCACGGCTGCGGAGTCGGAGTCCCCCAAGCTTGACCCGGTGGTTCAGCCACCGCTTACCTTCTCGGCCTCTTTCTCACGGTACTCTGGCTCCTCACCGGCTGCGGCACGCGGCCCGAGCCCTCGCTGCGCCCGCACGCGCAGCTCGGCGCCTCTGCACGTACCCACGCGCGACCCGGCGTCCCGGCTGCGCCCGTGCGCCCCAGGAGCCCCACCGCGCCACACGCGGCCCGGAGGAACGCCTGCGCCACGCGCGGCCCCGGAGGACCCGTGCGCCCGCCACGCGCGCCCCGAGCGTCGAGTCGTTCCCCCGTTCGCGGCCGGGACCCTACATGGCAGCCGACGCAGTGTACGTTCGTCGGCGCGGCCCGGCGCCGGTGCCTCGGGACCCGGCTCCGCTCCTCCACCACCGCCGCCACCGGCCAGTCCGTGGTTACCCTGCGGGTCTACCACCCGAATCGTTGAGGGACCCCGTCACACTCACCCGATGGTGACTCGGCATGCGGCGGGGTTCTCCCTCTGCCCCCCCTCCGCCATCGAGCGGTCGCGGTCTCTCCGATTCCTTCCTCTATCCGCGCGCATTGGCGGATCCTAACCGGGCGGCGCGATGGAAGAGGAGCATGAGGCTCTTCTTGCCAACCGTACGTGGGGACCTTGTGCCGCGTCCGGCTCGTGGCAATGTGGTCACAGCAAGTGGATCCGGGCGCATAAACGCGTCGGGCGATGGCGTCCGGAACGCTACAAGGCTCGCTGGGTACTCGGAGGCTTTACCCAGCGCCGGAGTTGATTATGATGAGACCTTCGATCCGGTGGTCAAGCACCTTTCTGATGCGCCTGATCCTCTCACTTGCTCTCTCTCGCTTCGTGGCGGTGCATCAACTAGATGTCAAGAATGCATTTCTCCATGGCACCTTGTGCGAGACAAGATATCTTTGCGGCCCGGCCGGCGGGGTTTGTTGATTCGGTCGGCCGATCTCGTCGCTCACGGCTCAACAAGTCACTATATGGTCTAAAGCGGCGCCCCGTGCTTGGTACTCTCGGTTTGCCACCTACCTTCTCACCTTGGGGTTCGAGAGAGGCCAAGTCGGACACTTCTCTGTTTGTCTATCGCCGCGGAGCCGAGGGGCCTACCTGCTACTCTATGTTGATGACATTGTTCTCCACGACCTCCAGCCCAGCGGCTTCTCAAGAGTGTCATATCGGCCTTGCGGCGGTTTGCCATGAAGGATCTTGGTCCTCTTCACCACTTCACGGGGGTTACCGTCGAGACTCGCCCTTCGGGGTTGTTCTGCACCCGGCTGACGGTATGCTCGGACATCCTTGAGCGGGCCGAGATGACAAACATGTCACCCCTGTGCTACTCCGATTGATACTCGGCGAAGCTTTCTGGCGATGAAGGCGACCTGTGGCGGATCCCTCGCCTTCCGGAGTTTGGGCGGTGCCTTGCGATACCTCACCTTCACCGGGCGACATCGCCTCGCCGTTCGCCGAATCTGTCTTCACATGCATGATCCACGGGCGCCCCATGCTGCGATGAAGCGCCTTCTCCGCTATGTTAGTGGCACCGCTTGACTCGGCGATGCTCCACCGGTCTCCCTCCACTGAGCTCGTTGTCTACACCGATCTTGGCCCCGGGCGGTGTCCGGACACTCGCCGCTCTACCTCGGGTATGCCGTCTTCCTTGGCGGCAACCTCATCTCCCCAGTCATCAAGCGGCAGCCGGTTGTCTCCGCTCGGTGCGGGCGAGAGTACCGGGCTGTTGCTAACGGTGTGGCGGAGGCCTCTTGGCTTCGTCGGCTCTTGGTGACTTCACAGCCCACGACAAAGACCACACTTGTCTCTTGTGACAATGTCGGCGCCGTCTACCTCTCCACCAACCCGTTCAACATCGGCGGACGAAGCATGTGGAGATCGACTTGCACTTTGTCCGAGACTTGGTTGCCATCGGCGCTGTTCGGTGCTCCATGTACCGACCACCTCGGTTCGGACATCTTCACCAAAGGTCTGCCCTCATCGACCTTCTCCGAGTTCGATCCGGCCTCAACGTCGCCGGTGGCTGGTTGTGACTGCGGGGGCCCCGTGTGTGTTGCTTTCTTTCATGTCCGTCTTGATCTCCGGCGCGCCGGAAGTTCGGACTAGCGGGGAGTGTTAGTGTATATGTGTAGACCCATGAGGCTAGGCCCATGAGGCCCATGTACAAAGAAACTATATTGCCCACCCTACTAGGGTTTGGAGGAATAGAGACAACATTCTAACACTTACCACATACAGCAACCATTCGTCAGCCTTCACAGGTTTGTGGAACCAGATGCTACAGACAGTGACAGGCAGCCATAAGAACAAACAAAAATTTGCTAAAAGTGATGATGATTGGAAGCACTGTACTGAGTGAATGTTACATACGAATGATCAAGACTGACAGGGTGTGCCTCAAAACCCGTCTTCCAATGAGGGTAAAGGCTGACAGAAGAACATAGTAGATCCGAAGCATACGCTACAACACATCTGTAGTATTGCAGAATAACATTATGTGTAAATATAGAAAATGATGAAAGATAGCTTATGGTGATGTAATGACTAACCTATGTAGAGCTTGATCGTTTGAAAGTTTTCCCCGAGCTCTAAACCAGTAGTTTATGCTGACAAAAGATCAGACACATTACTAAATCATAACTATGTTTACTAATATGAATCTTGCTTTGGTGAAAACCAGGATCTGCAGGATTAATATAAATCAAAACAAAAAAATTGAACAGGTTGCATTCAGGGAAAAAGATGTACGTGGATGGATACCTTGGTTTATGTTGAGACGCTGAATCTTCACAAAATCTCATTTCTATGGGCCAAGGAGTAAACTTTTTGTTACCTGGCATATATGGGCTGTAGATGAATAAATACTCAATTGGCTACCAAGTACCACATGATAGTTGCTCAAAAAAAAAAAAAAGTACCACATGATAAAGAGATAAACAGTATAATTTTTTTTCTAAAAATAATATTTGATATTATAAATGTGCTATCCAACTTGTCGCATCAACAGCAAGGTAGAACCATTTGAACTTTAATGGTTTTCAATTTCAATGGCACAATGGAAGTAAATCCTGAAGGGGCATAGGCTACGGTTTAATGGTTAAACCGATTAATAAGATAACAACATTATTAAAATTTAGTAACCATCAAACTATATGATACAAAGTCAGAAAAATTACGGTGGGAAGCGTAGATCAGTAAGCCGTCTTTCTCGTAGCTCCTCCAGATTAAGGAGCTGCATTTGATTGCTTATTAGATACCTGTTTTTTTTTTCTTCCACAGATATCAAAGGAAAGAGAAAAATCCTTGCCTGTTCTGGAGGAGGAACATCAGGCATGATTGCAACCTGATGCTTAAAACCCCCTTCTTCCTTCTGCAAAAAAATCAGTTGAACAGAGAGTCAGACATTCGCAATGACATATTTCAGGAGGCTGACCAGTATATATTCTGTCAATTGTACCACAGAACAATTTATCCGTGGATCATAAGAAACTATACTAATCAAACTGAGACCAGGAACGATATTGTCCGGTAGCTATTGAGACTAAGGATGCTATTGAACAAACAGTGAATTGATGCAGCGTTTTGGGAGATACAAGGTTCAAAATAATTGTTGACCCTCTAACTCACAAATTCTCAGCATGAACAAGGCAGAGGTTTCAAGTTCAGAAGGTTGAAAAATGAGAACCATAACTGGTACAGGTTTGTATAAATTGTTTAATCTCTCCAAAGAAGTTTCAAATATTAGCATTTACAGAAGTATAAGTACCTGGAAAGAAGCAATCAAGGTAAATACAACCAGTCCCTTCTGCTTTGCCTCCACTTTTCTTGTGGCAAAGCTGGATCCATCACGTGCCCGATGAACTTGATATATTATTGGTACTACACCAGAGGACAAATCAAAGACAGCCATGAGCATCAAACTTCTCTTTTGGATTAAATGAAAGTACACTAAGTATCCCAGCTCACTACAAAGCCAGAAATATGCCGTATGGGTATCAGACTTGTGGATTAGTTTCAAGAGTTTAAACACCGACTGCTAAGCAACTCAATCATGATATTACATGAAACGAAAAAGAATAAAAATAGAAGCCCCAGCTAAGCCCAAACTAAAAGCTTCTAGTGATTCATAGTCCTTATTAACTGACAGATTACTGTTCCAAAAAAAAAAAACCTGAAAGATTACTGGTTCTCAGATTACATTTGATTGACCAAATTAACGCTGACAAAACATCACATAGCCTTAGGAAACCATACTGTTAATGTCTCCAGCAACAAGAAAAAATGCATGCAAACTATGCACCATTTTTCGACAATCAACAGTCTTGGATGCTGCTGCTAGTGCCTGCATGACATCAAACATAATAAGCGGTTAGAACATACTGAATTCCTTTTACAAGGATCCACAGCTTTTACTGAAAAAAAGCATAGAGTTAACAGTACCATACAGAAACACATTTATCCAAAACATACCAACTGTCAGAAGTAAGGGAGTTTTTTTTTTTTCCAACAGCAGCAAGGGAGTTGACATAGCTAAACTAAAAAGGGGATTATTCTGACCCAAACTTCCTACAGGTGCTAAATGGACACCTAAGAAATAATTTCTTATACCTTCTTATTGCAACCCTGTGGTCCTTTAGCAACATATGAAGTGAATAAATCATGAAGGAGATAGTCATATCATAAATAAGACAATAAGGCATAATGGAATGTCTGGAAGGAAGCTGACAAGGACAAGAATTTTAAATATAATTTGTATATTTGTCCCTGAATAAATGGTTTCACGAGATGCTCTAAAATCCAACCCACACACTTATAGGAAGTACAGGAAGCATGTCGAAAAAAGTTTCTTTTTAGCTATTGACTCAGTAGTTCAAAAATTTGGAATTGAAAGTAAAATGATGAGTTATAATTTAGTACTAACTTTTAGTGGTCAAATACATATAGTTATCAGATCTAGAAAGTAAGCGAGGGTGGTTGAGAAGTGCCTGTCCAATGAACTGTCCTCCAAAAAACTGGCCCAAAAGTTGGAGCTTCTGGCAAATTAAACCCACGGAAAATATTCACCTAAAGAGACAGACAAGAATTGCGGTGAGCCAGACAAAGGGAATTCAGTACAAAAATATTACACTATATTTATCATGTTTGACCTTTTAAGATCAAATCAAGAGGATGCAGCCATGCAAATCTCTGAAAGCCATGTCTGCTCATATTTGTTTATTTTAAGCGATGTAAATCAAAGTATATGGTGAGCTAAAAGCACAAGGTTAGTCTTCAGATGGGAACAGTATGATTCCACAGACCGTCTTAAATCCATTTGTTGCAAAATGGATTAAACATCAAAGATAATGCCTAACATTATACTAACCTCTAGTGGTTCTAAGTGCAAAATTTGTTCCAGCAAAGAATGTTCAGGTGTTTCCTCTGAATTCCAAATTGTTTTTGGTTGTAACAAATGTCCATATTGATTGGGCAATATGAAGCAGGTCAGCTGCAATAGAACGGTCAACAATAAGCAAGAGATGGTTATGCACATTTGAAAAAGCCATAAACCAAGTGCTCACTAAGAAAAGAGAATCCTACAACTAAAGAAATGACAAATTAAAGGTGGGATTGTTTGAAATAAGCACCTTTGATAGTGCAACAACATTTACTTGATGAACAGAACTATTAGTTCCTACAAAATAATGCAAAGCATCAGTAATCATAGAAACGAAATCACATAAGACATGACTGTTTTATATTTTTCATGTAGAATGAGTTTGAACAGAATTAAACCAAATTATCTTGACAGGAAATGTCTAACCGTAACCAAAGTAGTCGTACTTATTTAACACATAGTCTGGGCGGTCTTCTTCTGCATTCGCAGGTGCAGAAACATCAGCCTTCAGGATAATGAGGATGTCATTCAAGTAGCAGAAAGTATTACTACTAAAATAATATCGGCCTCTGCCCCCACTCCCACTATGGTAAATATCAAAGGTACATGTAATTCTATCATATTTTCTTGTTCATACTAACACATATTAAAGCAAAATAACGAGTTAAAAGTATGAAACCAGCAGCATGAAGAAATAATAATGTAATACAGTTAGGACAGGAAAAGCTATGGAAGATCAGGAACATAAGATCATTGTTATAAAAACTGTTCTTCACTCAGTGAAATATAAGTCTTCGACCCAAATAACAAAACAAACAATCATTGATATAAAGGTTGTTCCAAATGAGTACACAATTACTGATGTGGTATCTCCATGTTGGGGTATTTTTCAGTGGTACTACAGCCTTCTGCGCACCAATGCAGAGTCAAATAATCATCAACAACAAAGATGGGTGGAAAGGAAGTATAGATTTTTTTGTGAACATTTATTTGGGGCAGTGCAGATTCAATGAAGCATCAGTTCAGAAGATGGGTGGTAACCATGAGGTGCAAAGGTACGCCACAAGAAACGCTCAGTGCATATACATGTTTAGTTCAGCCATCTAATTAAGTTTTACATGCATAGAACCTCAACCAACAAAAGTAAGAATTTGCATAGAATTTACCTGACCATCCAATATGATGTAAAGGCCATCAACAGGTTCACCTTCGCGAGCGACATAGTCACCAGGCTCTGCAAAGGACTACTAGTGTCAGAGCCAAATATGATTCATCTTGACGCCACATCACATTCATTCATGACAGAGAAATAAAATCTTATTTAACCAGTAGAGCCTTATATAATGGGATCACGTTAAACAGGCACCAAGGGTCAAACAAACTTAAATGTAATCAATTCATTATGGACTACTGGTTAGAGATTTGACTGAAAGAGAAAGACCACCACCCTGTTTCTCGCAGAGCTACGTTCGCATTTGCTTACATCTGAAACTTGAGTTTTGCTGTAATCTCTTAGACTAACAATAAACACTCGTAAGTCACAAATAATCTGTGAGCTTAACACAAAATCAGGTACTCGCTCCGAGAGCACGTCGACTTCCGAAAGCACAATTTCCGTTAAAAAAATATCCGAAACACAAACTGAAACTGACGCGCATATCATACTTCCGTAAACAAACAGAGTAAGCCAGGAAACCGATGAAACAGCCAACCAATTCAGCCGGCTAACGCACAGTAGTGGCGAGCTAGGTACGTACCGTAGTTCTTGACCTGGACGGCCTCGGCGATTTTGCGGATGGAGGAACGCGGGAGGCACTGCAGGAGGGGCACCTGTCCCAAGAACTCGGCCACTGCACACAAATGGCAACCAGGCCCCCAGATTAGCCAGAATCGGTCCCAAATTCGCCGAGGTCGGCGCTGGCGCTGCTTTACCTTCTTCGCGATCCATCATCGCCTGCGCGGCTGCAGCGGCGGCGAGCAGGGGGGTGTAGCAGTCGGGACAGCGAGGCGTCAACGGTTGAGGGCGGACGCGGACAAAAAATAGTCTCGGACTGGTTGGCAAGGTGGATGGATAGAACATGAACAACTGAAAAATGAGATTTCTGTCAAAAAAAAAAAAAAACTGAAAAATGAGAGACTTCCAAATTTCCAATTTGTGCGCGTGGTTGAGAGGGTCCTCAGTGTCAGGTCGTTGGGTCGTTGGAGACCTAGGGTTGTTTGGTTCACGAATCACGGCCGATGCCAGCCACCAGCCACCAGCCACCGAGTTGTGGCGCCACCACGAGTTGTGGCGTAAGAAATGCCCCCTTTTTTTTTTTTTTTTTGACCGAAGTAGAAATGTCCGCTTCACTTATGGCGGAAATAAAATGCAAATCAACTAAAGAAAAGTGTGGCAGTCACAACTTATACATGAACCAAACAAAAGACAAAATGTGGCAGGTGAGCTGCATGCATGGCGAGGCCATTGTGTGGTCATAAACCATGTGTCCTTTTTACGTGTCCATAGCTAGTGTGGTTAGTGTAACGTGCTCGTTGGAGTCAGGGGCCGGTTTGTCAGTGAAGATTTTAGTAACGTGCATGGATTAGCCACTTTTTCAAAAAAAAAAAAAAACACATGGATTAGCCACTTTCCAGTACACTTGGAGGCAAACAAGAGTAGACAATACTATGAGAAATGGAGCTTTCCCAGCTCGCTGCCGTGTACGATAAATAAATGCAATATCGTTTGGAGCAGATTCCAAGGGATCTCGGGCACATGAGCTAGCCAGACGAGCCTTCTAGTTTTATTCTTGAGTTCTTGATAAATGATGTAATTATTCTCGATCAACAAAACTTCCCGATTGGTTTATATTATATGAAAAAGAGAGGAAAGAGTGTGTGTCGTGCATCCATCAGAGAAAGCCTTGAATCTTCACGGACCACCGGCATCTTCTGCACTCTAAATCCGTGGATGGTAGCATGTGTTCATGTGAGTTGAGCTGGAACTTTCAACACCATGTGAAAATCTCTAACCGTGTGTTTTGGTTGGAGTAATGGAGCGAACGGGTTGGAGCCGACCCACTTTTGGAATGTTTGGATGCACATAATGTTGGGTTGGGTTGGTCCCCGAGAGGAATATTCGCCCCCAGATGCGGGGTTCACTCCGTCCGAAATCGGGCGGACGGAGCGAACCCAGCCGGGTTCCGTCTCCTCGCGCGCATCCTCCGTTTCTCTCCGTCCGTCGTCTCCGTCTCGCTCGCCTCTCGTCCCGCATCGCCTGCGCTCGTTGGTCGACACCCCACGTAGTCGTCCTCCGTGTCCATGAGATCTCGCCGGCGCCTCTCCATGGCCGACGTCGGTGCACCTCCCGGTCTTTATGGCTGTTGCCCACGATCACCGGGCGGCGCTCTTCCTCCGATGGGCGCGCGGCGGTGGCCCGACGAGTCCTCTCTAAGCGGCCCCGACGGACGGATACACGTGCGCGCGCGTGGGCGGCTGGGCGCGAGCGGAAGCTCCTTCTCCCGGACTTGGGAGGCGGAGGAGGGGGGGGCCGCAGCGGGGAGGTTGCGCCCGGCGGGGATGGATTTGGCCCGGACTAGAGCGCTACGAGGAAGAAGATAAGCATGTGACCCTAACGAGTGGGACCCATAAGGACTGTAGCAAACGATGTCAAATATACCATCTCACCCTCTTTTCCATGTAGATATATATTGAGCTCGTAGCATTGAGTTGGGTTCCAATACCATCAGACTAGCATTGGAAATGGGTTCAAAATCAATTCCATTGTTTGGATGCAGCTGATATCGCTAGTTGGAAACAAATGACATGGCAAATATTGATTCACGTTTGGATGATTCGTACCGCGGAATTGGCAATCCCCTCCTCGCGTTGAGGAGGGAGTTGCCTCGCCGCGGGTCTTGGTGGATCTAAGGGAACTTGAAGGAATGAGCTGAGAGCTTGAAGGAGGAGTTGAGCACGCGCGTTACCTCTGGCGCACGTTACCTCCGAGAACACGTGACCTCCAACGTTGATGGTGGTGGGGCGGGGATGGAGGGGCCGACACTAGACTTGGTGAAGACGCAGCGGAGGTGGAGTTGGAGATGACAATCCTAGGTGTAGGTGATGTGATTCTAACCAACATGGAGGGTCTTGGCTCGGTATCTCTTCGCACTCGCGCTAGGTGAAGCGAATACCATGCGGAAACGAACCCAGATTCCGGACTCCAAGACCATGACCATCCAAACACATGGAATTCGGGTTTGCCATTTCCAATTCCAATGTTGTGGCCCTAATACATACATACATACATGCATGCATACATACATGCATGCATGCATGCATGCATGCATGCATGCATACATACATACATACATACATACGAGTTGTAAGCAAATATCTCGCCCTTCGTAACTATCTATCCCATGACACCACTTGTGTATTCCTCGTGATTTCTTTATCCTGCTTGTGCTTCCTTATTTCACATTGTCCCATGGCCAATCCGGCATCCGCGAGCACCCCCTTGACTAGTACCCTCCCATGGCCCCAATGTCAGCCCTTTCTTTACTGACCGGTATGGATGAAAATGGTATGGATATTTATTCAACCATCCGACCGAATCCGTCTAGAGGGGTTTAGATCTATTCGTATCCGAGTCTGGATATTAAACATCTGAAACCATATCCGTATCTGAATACTCAAATTGCATATTTATGACGTCGACAATCCAATCGTATCCTATCCAGTATGGATGACACTATCCATATTCGAATCCGAATCCGACTAAAAATATATATATAAAAACAAATGTAATATCAGTGATATCTGTTCGTATCCGATCCATTTTCATCCCTGCTAACCGGTATGAAGATGACAATAACCTTCCCACGCTTCAGTATTGCATTCTTCCCCACATCTGCCATCGTCAATATTGCCCTCCACCGCCACCCCCGCCAAATTGTTGTAAATTTGACGCCCATTCAAAAGCCTCCCCAACCAGCCTCCACTACTAGTCTACCACCATAGTGGTGTCGCCTTCGCCTTTGGGCCGGCAACAGCACTCAACCATTCCATTTAAAGTCAGTGGGTACATACGGAGTATGTCCTCCCCAAACTAAACCGTTGCAGTGTTGGAGGATAGTTGAAGCGCCGATGGTGATTCTAGAGGTTTGATTCGTTATCGTCCCCCATTGCAATTTTAACTTCTTTGGTCACATTTCTTACTTAGCTCATCCTCTCTCGTTTACTCCATTTCGACGGCTTTTTTTTTTTTTTTTTTTTTTTTGGTTGTTCTGACAGGTGTTTCTGTGCCAAATCTGGGGTCCTCGAGTTAAGCTTATCTCAAGAGGCCTCTTGGTTTTAGCCTTTAGGTTTGATCATTATATACTTGATGATCCAGACCAGATTCAAGTCGCAGAGGTAGTTTTGGATGTGAAAAATCTATAAACATAGCTGACTTCTGATGCCAGAAGTTATTCAAACAGACCAAAAAATGAGACGTTTCTTGGCACACTATTGATTCACCGAAAGTTACCTGCGACTGCCACTGCACATCTATCGAGTATATTGCCCAAATATCGTTTTTCTTCCCCCTTTTCGTAGCAAAAAAGTACTTCGGATGTAACCACACATTATTATATATACTCCAAAAAGAGAAAAGTACAAGCACTAAGGGCATGTTTATATAGGATTGCTCCACTCTATGTTTTTCAGCCAAATACAAGTTCTGCTCCAGAAAAAAAAAACATAGCGCTGAGAGAGAGCAGCTAAACCAAATTAGAAGGATGCTGCATCTCTCAAAGCTTCGGCCTCAGATTTTGTCCTCGTGGCTTCTCCTTTCTAATCAACGCCTCTTGGGTCAGCGACATGACAAGCTGCGCATTGCAGAAGAGAATATAATTACTAGGTTCCCAAGTCCGATGAACAATTATCCAAAAAAAACCCTCCCACTAACTGGTTCAGAAGCAGAATCAGAGCTCAGCCGAATGCATACCTCTCCTTGCCTGTTGAACATGCGTCCAGTGACAAAACCCCGACCACCGTGCGCAGATGGGCTCTCGATCTGTTCACAGGAGCAATGTGTACATTAGTATCTCGCATGGGCTCATCCGCATCGATGAACAGATGTACAATAGTCAATCACTTACCACATACAGCAACCATTCGTCAGCCTTCACAGGTTTGTGGAACCAGATGCTACAGAAAGTGACAGGCAGCCATAAGAACAAACAAAAGTTTGCTAAAAGTGACGATGATCTGAAGCACAATACTGAGTGAATGTAACATACGAATGATCAAGACTGAGCGAGTATGTCTTCAAACCCTTCTCACGATGAGGGTTAAGGCTCACACCAGAATATAGTAGGTCTGAAGCATATGCTACAACACATCTGTAGTATTGCAGAATAACATTATGTGCAAGTATAAAAAGTAATGAAAGATAGTGTATCGTGATCTAATGACTAACCTATGTAGAGCTTGATCGTCTGAAAGTTTTCCCCGAGCTCTAAACCAGTAGTTTAAGCTGAAAAAGAATCAGAAACATTACTGAATCATAACTATTTTTACTAATATAAGATAGAATGGGGAAAATCTTGCTTTGGAGGAAACGAGGATCTGCAGGATTAATTAATATAACTTAACCAAAAAATATGAATTGGTTGCATTCAGGGAAAAAAGATGTATGTGGATACCTTGGTTTATGTTGAGATGCAGAATCTTCACAGAATCTTACTTCTATGGGCCAAGGAGTAAACTTTTTTTTAGCTGCCAAGTTCCTATATTGTCTGCAGATAAATAATCATTCAATTGGCCACCAAGTATCAGATGATAGAGATGAACAATATTTTTGATATAATAAATGTGCTATCCAACAACTTGTTGCATCAACAGCAAGGTAGATTCATTTGAAAAACAATGCTTTTGAATGGCACAGTGGAAGTAAATCCTGAATGACGAAGGCTATGGTTTGATGGTTAAACCGATTAATAACCTGATAACATCAATAATAATATAGTAACCATCGAACTATATGATAGGAAGTCAGAAAAAAATTACGATGGGAAGCGTGGATCAGTAAGTCGCCTTTCTCGTATCTCCTCTAGATTAAGGAGCTGCATTCGATTGCATATTAGGTATCTGTTTTTAATTCTACATATATAAAAGGAAAGAGTGAAAAATCATTGCCTGTTCTGGAGGAGGAACGTCAGGCATGATTGCAGCTTGATGCTCAAAACCCACTTCTTCCTTCTGCAAGAGAATCAGTTGAACAGATCGTCAGAACAAATTCACACTGACATATTTCACGAAGCTGACCTTTACAGTCCTAAAAATTTTAACCTACAATACATACTCTAGCAGTTGTACCACAAAAAATTTATCCATGGATCATAAGCAACTGTACTAATCGAATTGAGACAAGGAACAATATTGTCTGGTAGCTATGAGACTAAGGATGATATTGATTGGTAGCTAAAGAATATATACCATAAAGTTGGGGTTTAATGAACATAAGTTTTAGTAAGGTGTGCAAGGGCTACAAGGAGCCATTTTCTATCCACCAGTTCATTTTTTTTCCAATTAATCTTAAGTATGATAACAGGTTGGACCAACAGTACCATTTAAAATAACCAAAGAAACATTTGACTTAATGCAGCGTTTGGGGAGATACAAGGTTCAAAACAATCATTGACCTTCTAACTCAAATTCTCAGCATGAACAAGGCAGATGTTTTTTGAAGATAAAAAGCTTGAAAAATGATAATCATAACTGGTACAGGTTAGTATAAATTATTTAACCTGTCCACAGAAGTTTCAAATATTATCATTTACAGAGGTATAAGCACCTGGAAAGAAGCAATCAGGGTGAATACAACTATTCCCTTCTGCTTTGCCTCAACTTTTCTTGTGGCAAAGCTGGATCCATCACGTGCCCGATGAACTTGATATAATATTGGTACTACACCAGAGGACAAATCAAAGACAGACATGAGCATTGAACTTCTTTTTCTATTAAATAAAGTGCACTAATCCATAAGTCTGTTACCCGTACGGCATAATAACATTGGCAAAAGATCATATAGCTCTAGAAAACCTTACAGTTATTGTCTCCAGCAACAAGAAAAATTGCATGCAAACTATGCACCATTTTTAGACAATCAACAGTCTTGGATGCTGCTGCTAGTGCCTGCATGGGATCAAACATAAGAACTGATTACAACATCTGAGATCCTTTATTCTTTTTACAAGGATCCCCAGCCAGCCCTTACTGAAAAAAAAGCATAGAGCATACAGAAGTACATTTATCCTAAAGATACCAATTGTCAGCAGCAAGGAGTTGACATAACTGAACTCAAAATGGGCATTATTGTGACTCAAACTTCCTACAGGTACTCAAAAAACACCAGATCAATGATTTCTTATAGCTTCTTATTGTCACCCTGTGGCCCTTAGCAACATATCAAGTGAATAAATCTTGAAGAAGATAGTTGTATCCTAAATAAGACAAGCATAATGGAATGTCTGGAAGGAAGCTGACAAGGATTAAAATTTTAAATATAATCTATATATTTGTTCCTGAATAATTGATTTCATGATGTTCTTAAATGATTAAATCCAACCCACGTGATTAGGTTACTAGAGGAAGCATGTCTAAAGAAGTTTTTTTTTTAGCTATTGATTCAGTAACTCACAAATTTGTACTTGAAAGTCAAATGATGAGCTATAATTCAGGAGTAAAAAGAAAGAGGTCAAATACATATAGTTATCACATGTAGAAAGTAAGCAAGGGTGGTTGAAAAGTGCCTGTCCAATGAATTGTCCTCCAAAAAAACTTGCCTAAAAGTTGGAGCTTCTGGCAAAAGTAAACCCACGGAAGATATCGACCTAAAAAGACAGACAAGAATTGTGGTGAGCAAGACAAGGGAATTCAAGGCAAAAAATAATAATAAGACATTATATTTATCATGTTTGTCCTTTTAACAGTAAATCAAGAAAATGCAACCATGCAAATCTCTGAAAGCCATGTCAGCGCTCAACTCTCATGTTCGTTTATTTTTAGGCAATGTAAATCAAAGTATATGGTGAGTTAAAAGCACAAGGTTAGTCTTCAAATGGGACTAGTGTGATTCCACTGCTAGTCTTAAATCCATTTGTTGCACAATGGATAAAACAGCACAGATACTGTCTTACATTATACTTACCTCTAGTGGTTCTAAGTGCAAAATTTGTTCTAGCAAAGAATGTTCAGGTGTTTCCTCCGCATTCCAAATTGTTTTTTGGTTGTAACAAATGTCCACATTGATTGGGCAACAGGAAGCAGGTCAGCTGTGACAGAACAGCCAACAATAAGCAAGAGATGGTTATACATATCTGGACAAGCCATAAACCAAGTGTTCACTCAGAAAAGAGAATCCTAAAGCTAAAGAAATGACAAGTTAACAGTGGGACTGTTTGAAATAAGCACCTTTGATAGTGCAACAACATTTACTTGATGAACAGAACTATTAGTTCCTACAAAATAATGCAAAGCATCAGTATTAACGAAATGAAATCACATAAGACATCATTGGTTTGTATCTTTTTCATGCAGAATGAGTTTGAACAGAATTAAACAAAATTATCATGACAGGAAATGTCTAACCGTAACCAAAGTAGTCGTACTTCTTTAACACATAGTCTGGGCGGTCTTCTTCTGCTTTTGCAGGTGCAGAAACTTCAGCCTTCAGGATAATGAGGATGCCATTCAAGTAGCAGAAAGTATTACTACTAAAATAGAATCAGCCTTTGCCCCCACTCCCACTATGGTAATATCCCGGGGTAATATCAAAGGTACATGTAATTCTAGCATATTTTTCTTGTCAATACTAACACATATCAAAACAATTGCAAAACAACGAGTTAAAGGTATGAATGCAACAGCAAGACAAATTAACAATGTTATAAAAGTTGTTCTTTTGCAGTCTACTACAGCCTTCTGCGCACCACTACAGAGTCAACTAATCATTAACACCAAAGATGGGTGGAAATGAAGCATAGAAGTTTTTTTTGTGAACATGTATTTGCGCCAGTGCAGATTCAATGAAGCATCAGCTCAGAAGATGGGTGGTAAGCATGAGGTGCAAAGGTACACTACAAGAAACGTTTAGTGCATATAATTCTTTAGCTCGCCACCTAAGTTGTATAAATAGAAGATAGAACCAACAAGGTTAAGAATCCGCATAAACTTTACCTGACCATCCAATATGATGCAAAGGCCATCAACAGGTTCACCTTCGCGAGCAACATAGTCACCAGGCTCTGGAAAGTACCAGTATTAGAGCCACATATGATTCATCTACGCCACACCACATTCAATGACAGAAAAATAAAATCTTATTAACCAGCAGAGCCTTATAATAATTGGATCACAGTAAACAAGCACCAAGGGTCAAACAATTAAGGTTGAACTCAAACGTAATCAATTCATTGTGGACTAGTACTGGTTAGAGCTTTGAGTGAAAGACCACCACCCTGTTTCTCGCAGAGCTTATGTTCGCATTGGCTTAACATGAAATTTGTTGTACTCTCATAAACCAACAATAAACACTCGCAAATACTTTGTGAGCTTAGGACAAAGTCAGGTACTGACTCTGAGAGCACACACCGACACGCATATCATACTTGCGTAGACAAACAGAGTAAGCCAGGAAACCGATGAAACGACCAATCGATCCACCCTACTAGCATACAGTACAGTAGCGTAGCCTCCGCGGACGCGCTAGGTACGTACGTACCGTATTTCCTGACCTCGACGGCCTCGGCGATTCTGCGGATGGAGGAACCCGGAAGGCACTGCAGGAGGGGAACCTGCCCCAGGAACTCGGTCACTGCACACCAATGGTAACCAGGCCCTAGATTAGCCAGAATCGCTCTCAAATTCGGCAAGGCCCGCGCTGGCGCTGCTTTACCTTCTTCACGATCCATCGCCTGCGCGGCTGCAGCAACGGCGAGCAGCGGGTGTCGGCGGTCGGGGCAGGGAGGCGTCTAAGGCTGAGGACGGAGAGGACGCCAACAAAAAAAAAGTCTCGGATTTAACGACGCGGAGAAGAGAGAGGGAGAGCAGAGATTGGTTGGCCGTGGCCCGTGGGACTCGTGGTCGCTCGCGGGGAAGGTGGAGATGGGGACGGGGACGAAACGAGAGGAGAGAGGAGAACTGCTGAACGAGGAGAGAAGACTCCTGTGCGCGTAGTTGGGGGCGATGTGCGGGCCCTACGTGTCAGGCTAAGGGTAGTTGGAGACTTTTTGGTGTCCTTTTTCCGTTCGTGGCTCCGTGGACATGACTAGTGGGCCTCTGAATAGGGCACGGTTGAGACGGGGCCGTCTTGTCAGTGGAAGAACTAAGGGCATCCACAATGTGATAAAAAGGTGGTATTAGGCAATAAATCAATGGCGAAATTGATCTTATACATTGTGAGAGCTAGCCTTAAGCTAGGATGCATCACAAGCCCGCTGGTCGACCTCAAGAGAATAAAAACTATTCAATTTGTCTAATCGTCTCTCTCTCATCTCTATCACTCACGGGCCGCTGCCACTCACACCACATATACATGCGCATGCAAGAGTCAGCCTGTACTACACATTGTGGGGTTGGGATACACTTGTTGCTGTTTTTAGAGTCTGACAACTAATGCCACTTTTTTGACATGCACATTGTGGTTGCCCTAAGCCAGCTCTGGTGTATTGCAATTGCAAGTGAGTAGAGGTAGAGGAATGGATTATTCCGGCATGGAGCCACTTGCCACTGCACTTGGATCGCCGTTCCACGAGGGGCTGGCAGGCATAAATAAACATCCACGTTTCAAAAATCAAAATGCATGCCATTTCATTTTTTTTTATTAATAGAAGTGGTTAAGAACCTTTGACTTTGATCTACTATAAAAAGATACTAATATGTATAGCATCAAATTACGATAGATAGATCGCTAAATCTATTTGTATAAGGTCAGTCTCAATGGAGAGTTTCACCTCCCGATTTCTAAGATGTGAAACTTTGGCATGAAATAGACGTTTCCCTCAATGCACGGTTTCATTGTGCAGTTTCATAGACTCAAGGGTCCCACAACCTCTCTCTCATTGCATGGTTTAATTGCATAGTTGCATGGTGAAACTTTATTCGTGTCTTAATGGGGGTTTCACACGCTTTCCAACGCATGTGAAAGGCTTAAAAGGTTTCATCATGGTGAAACTCTTTCCTTCTCTCTCCTAGGGGTTTCATACAAAAGTGAAATTTTGCTGATATGGCGCTGCATTTAATGTGCATGAAAACACTCATAAAACCCACATTGAGATCGGCCTAATAAACATATTTCGAAATGTAAATGTTGCAAATATTTTTCTATAAACGGAACCAAATCTAAGAAAGTGATCGGCACAAATATGGAGCCTATGGAGGCAATAACTAACATCGTGTGTGTTCATTAACGAAGCATTGTTGAATCTCCACGCGAGCATGAACCATGGGAATCTCCACGCGAGCATGAACCATGGGAATCTCCACGCGAGAATGGACCATGGCGTATAGGTGGAAGTTGAACGTTTATGGATATCCCATGATACGCTATAGCTCAAAAAAATGAATTAGAAATTAATTTTTCTCCATCAAAATTTAAATTTCTAGTTCATTTGCTAAAAATCAGTAATATCCAACTTCTCGCTTTATCTTCCACCTCTACATGGGCGTATCGCGGTCATTGGATGGATGCTTTGTTAGTTGCTACCAAAGTAAGCTAAGGGCGTGTTTGTTAGGGCTACGAGGGGTTACTCCGAGAAGCCAGACCCGTTTTAGAGGAGCCGCAACTATAAAACGGCTTCGTTCTATGGTTTATTATTGAAAATGGTTCCTCCTGTGTTGTCTCGAGGAGCCCTATTAAACTGGATCCAAAACCACACGCTTATAAAGATCCCAAAGAGGACTAACCAGGAGGAAGCTAGCCATGTTACGAAGAAGCCGGAAAAAAAAAATCATTTCAGGGTCAGTTGTGATGCGGTCAGCTGCCATGGAGCCGGGCCGGTGCCAGGCGTGAGCCCGCAAGCGACAAGGGTGGAGACGAGGTGGCTGTCCAATTTTCAATGGGCTGGGCTCCTTATCTGCTGCTGGGCTGGCTGATAAATATGGGTCTCATCGGCTGGCGATGCCGCTTGCTTTAGGATGCCGCTTCATGGGCTGGGTTACTTATCGATGGAGATTAGCGCTTGTTGTCGGAATGGTCAATGACAAGGAGCATCGTCTTTGCGTTTGCTGAGCAGGTTGTCTCAGGTAGGCGTACGACTGCCCGTAAAAAAAAAAAAAACCGGTAGTCATGCGTTGCTGAGAATTTGAAATTTGGTTTTGTGGGCAACATGATTGAAAGTTGATGCCATATTTTCTCTGGAACTCGCTGCAGGTTAAATTTAAACGCCTGGCGTCGTGCTACTGATGGAGGCGAGGAGGAACCCTCCTCAGTCTCCCCCGCCATCTGTTCGTTGGCAGGTTCATCACCGAGCTCCGGAAGAGTATTCGAAAAGTGTCCTATTTGGACTCGTTTTCTAGTATTAAATAGGTTTTGTTTAATAGAACTCATGCCTAGTTGTATTCACATAGGGTTGGACTATCTGCGTTCACGTGAAACCGACGATCTGCGTAACGCGCACGTTTCGCCGATGCTGCACGACGTTACTGGACGTTCCGTTCCTCTGACCCCCGCCGAGTCGGTTCGGCAACCGACTCGCGCCATCCGAGTCGGTTCTGCACAAGGACGCTCCTTTTTCGTTTGATTTGATTCGAATCTCCGAGCTTCTGATTCGATCTCGATCGCGACGCCGATGACGAAGCCCCACGCCGCCTCCCCGCGATCGCGCGCGAGGAGGAGGGGTCGCCACGCGGCCGTCCAGCGCGCTGCGCAGCGCCGTCCGCCGCCGCGCCGCCGCGGTCTCGGAGAAGCTGGCGGCGCGCGGCCTCGGCACGTTCGTGTGGCGCAAAAGCTGGACCGCGACCTCTCCCGCGGCGTCCTCCCGGGCATCGTCTCGGTCCGGTCGGAGCGGCGCCGCTGCCTCGCGCGCCGCAGGGAGGCCGACGGGGTCAGGACGGCGTCGGCCGCGGCGCGGCGCGCGTCGTCGCCACCGCCGGTGCCGCCTGCCGCGTCGCTGGCTAGGGCGGAGGAGGAGGCGAAGGAGGCCGCGTTCCTCCTCCAGCAGGGCAGGCTCAGGGCCGCGATACGGTTCGCCGAGGGCCGCCCCCGGCGCGTCGACATGCTCGTGGAGTCTCTCCACGGGGCGCGCCGGTGCGCGCTCGCGGCGTTCCGTGGCGCGTCCGCGGAGGAGCTGAAGGAGGTGGCCGAGGAGATCGGGGTGCTGGGCGATCTTGACAGGGAGAACGGGCGCTTCTGGGAGGCCGCCAAGTTGCTCTGCGATGCCGAGATGGTGAAGGCCGCCGGCGCCGGCGCGGACGGACGCGGTGGCAGGTCCTTGCACTCGGAGGTTGCGGCCGACGTTCTGAGCCTCGTCGAGGGGAAGAGCATCGAAGAGCTTGATGCGATGCAGCAGACTATCGCCGCTCGGATGGCCGACGGCGAGTCCAAGGTCGTCGACCAGTTGCAGGAGGTGACCGAGCTCATCCGGGTCGAGAAGGCCAAGAAGTTCCTGGCGCAGAACTACTCCACCTGCGACGACGACGCCGCCGCTGGCGCCGCAGCCCTCTGTCTCTGATAAGGAGGACACGGAACAGGGGCGTGGACACAGCGCAGCGGACGCCGACGAGGCGGGGTCGGAGCCGCTTGGCGCCGTGGCGTTGCCGCCATCGACAGAGACGCTGCCCACGGGGGCAGAGTGGAGGAAGCCCAAGTACGTGGCGCGGGTGCGGACGGGGTTCGAGTGGAACAAGTACAACCGCGTGCACTACGACCGTGACCACCCGCCGCCCAAGGTCGTCAAAGGCTACACGTTCGTGCTCCACTACCCGGACCTGGACCTCGCCGGCGGGAAGACTCCGCAGTACACCGTCGAGGAGGACGTCAGCGGGAGCGACGAGACGTGCATCGTCAGGTTCCACGCGGGGTGGCCGTACGAGGACGTCGCGTTCAGGGTCGTCAACAGGGAGTGGGAGCGCTCGCGGAAGGCGGGGTTCAGAAGCACCTTTGACAGGGGCGTGCTGCGTCTCAGCTTCCACTTCAAGCGCGTCTTCTACAGAAGATGATGGCGATTATTGGCGCTTCATCTCACATTCCGCTCTTTGTAAAGATGATGATCATTTGTTTGCTCATATGAAACTGGCCTGTAAAATTGTAAATAGTAGACCCAAGTTAACTTGGTGTCAGCTGTCAGCTATTGCAGAAAGAGGTTTCAGTAAACGACTCGACGGTGAATACCAAATTAATCGTTCGTCTTTTTTATTTACAAGTTTTCACACTATCTCCGAGTCAGTTTTCTTCAAGCTCAGCTTCGTCATAGCCTCATAGGTCTGTAGAGACCATGTGAGTTATAATCTCTATATGGATAATAATTTAGTACTAGTATGCCTCAACAACTAAACATGCGTCGGTTTATCTTGCTGAACTCTGTAGAGTGTAAACCATGAGTCTGTCACCCATCAGTAAATGTCAAGATTCAAAAGCATCATATTTTTTTGGAAAAAAATTAGGTACGGATGGTCCGTACCCAGCTCTGTGCGGACGTCCATTCAAATTGTGACACGTGGATGTGAATTGACCGGCTGACTTTGCCTAGCGGTGGCTCGCATCCACCGCAGTAATCGGCTCGGCTCCTCTTAGCTCCAACACGCGAGCCCGCCCTGATCTTGCGCCGTTGGCGCCGGCACCGCTACCCTGAGTCCTGACTATTTGCGATGCATCCACCATGCATGGCCGCTGCTCCAAGCGCTCACCACAGGATACCTGTAGTTCAATTCACCGCCACCGACGCGAAGATACCTGTCACCGTCACAGCCGCAAGCAGGCTGCAGCCCCATCGGCGGCGATCCACTTGGCCCATGCTCATCTCAATCCAGGTTTAGCTGGAAGAGGGCGGTACCAGCACAGGTTTCCATTCGCATCTCGATTTCCCCCCAAAGTATCTTGTTGTAATAAATTCATTAAGTTCAGATGTGAACGAGCTCAGCTGCTTGGTTTCTTGTCTGCTACTAGTAAGCAGCTCGGGCTTGGAATACTTTTGAGCATCACATGAGGCAAGTAGTGAAGCTGTAGGTGCTGGTCAAGCAGCAGAATTTCGCTTATACGGAACTCACGTATTCAGGTTCAGGTTTAGATTCGCAGTTGCATTATCTGAAGTCACTCATCTGAGTATCTGACAGAGAGGAAGGAGCTGGACAACGGTGTCAGCGAAGCCATCAGAAGCGTCGGCCACCGGCGGTGACGGACGGTGGTGTCTGTGCGGTGTTGGCGGATGACTCGGGACTCGAGCCACGGCGGCGGCGGCGGCAGATGAGGCCCGGCTTGCGTGAGCCCTTGGAGCCGAGAGTGCACATGCTCAATCGCGACGAGCCGAGGACACTGGGAGTCTCGGAGATGGAACAAGCCGGTTAGAACTCATCCACGTGTCATCCTCTAATTGGACGTCCGCACAGAGCTGGATACGGACCATCCGTACCCAATTTTTTTCCTATTTTTTTTCCCTTCCTTCTGAGGGGCTCAAAAGCATCATAACTGCCTTTCCTAGCGTCAGCAAAAGGTATATTGTTGGTATAGGCCTTTATTTTAGCTTCTGGGCTTGGGCTGATGCTCTCTTTGAAAATAAAACAAGTGTGGAGAAGGGCCCAAAATCGTGCCATGCAACACATTTTGTCAGGTGTATTGGCACGGTTCTGCACTTCTGTTTTCGTCAAGAGAAAACAAGTTCAGACAGAAACATGCACTCACACTGAAATCTTGCTAGCGACCGGCTTAGCTCATCTTCAAAACTTGTTTCTTCTTTGCTTTTCTCATTTGCCTACTCCCTGGAGCAGGCTTTCACATGAAAAAATAAATAAATCATTCGAACTCGATAATGTTAACCGTTCTAAGAAAATCGTTAAACCAAGGCAAGTGTATGATATATGCAGTTACCGTTGTACTGTCTTGTTATTTATCTGTCCGTATAGGAGGATGCCGCTTCAACGGCACTGAGAAAAAAAAGGCATCAGCATAGTCTCAATGTGTGTGTCTGTTCAGATGTTTGCAGCTGTGATTCGGTCTGTGTAACAACTAACAAGCACTACAGCTCTACTAGGGTAACAAAAACATAGGCTGCGACAGCAATTTCTTCGAGCATCACAAAAAAAAAAAGTTTCAGCTAGGCAGTACTATCCAACGGACTATGAGGAGACAACGAGCAAGAAACCTCTTTTTGTTAGAAGATGTACTATATTATTAGGAGGAGCATGAAGATATGTATATATTGTCTTGTCTATAATTTCAAGAAACCTCCTTTTGTAATGATATGTACAAGTACATGTTAGGAGCATCATCAAATGTTAGGAATATATATACTCTCTTATCTATAATATTTATTATCAATGCCAAAATAAAAAAAAAAAGTTATCTAGAACATACCAAAATCATTGTACCAAAAGAGTCAAAGAGACTTATAATTTGGAACAAAGGGAGTACCTTAGAAAACAACAGGATTGCGCGGCACATCAGCAAGAGTTGTTTCAGTTTCACACAAAAAAAAAAAAAAAGAATTACATGCACCACATGCCCCTCCTCAACTTGTAAGTGTGTGTTACATAGACCCCTAACTTTGAAATTGCATTTATGGCCCCCTACACTTATTAAATGGTACACAAAGGTCCTTGAACTTTGAAAATGTATTTCTAGCCCCAATCGCGGCAAAGCTTTTTTGTCGTGCCTTCTACAAAAAAAAACTTGTCAAGTTATACTTACCTCTGAAGAGTAACTTTTGATTTTTTCCAAAACTTTTTTTTAGAAATTAATTTAAGGAGCAAGGAAGGGGGGTACCTAGAGAGGTCTAAAAAATCTTGATATTTTGTAGGTTGGTAGAGTGTATAACAATGATGATAATGGCATAGAACATGCTAAATTGTTTTAAGGTTTGAATTATAGCATTTCAAGAATGGTCAAACTCATATATTCTATGAATTTTTAAGGTATCAAATATTATCTTTTGAGCTTGGGCATGTGGTGTACCACTTGACAAGTTAAGAGGGACGGAAGTGAGTTTTTAGGGACCCATTTGTACCAGTAGACAAATTTAGAGGGATAGAAATATATCTTTAAAGTTCGAGAGGCTTAAGTGACACATAGTTACAAGTTCTAAGGCATATGGTGGGTTTTAAAAAAAGTCGTTTCAAACAAGAAGAAAAACACTACTACCTCCGTTCTGAAAAACGATTCTAGATACATTTTAGTTTAAAGTGAGTAAGTGATCGATTGAAGTTTGACAAAATGTATCAATAAAAAAAAATACTCATTTCATGTCATCAAATCAAATAAATATATTATGATGGCAACGATGCTTTAGTGAGTACGCAATAATGCATCCGTGCTTGTTTGTTTTGATCATTTCTGTCAATTAAAAAACGATTGTGGTTGTGTGACGTTGGTATGTACGCGCGTGCTCGTCCACGGCCCAAACTTGTCCACCCGGGTCACTGTACATATAAATATATCGATGTATGATTGCACACCTGACAACGAGATAACACACCTTCAACACCCTCTTGTGGTCCACACACCAAAATTAAGCAGGCCATACAACCCGGCACCATGGCATTTTCTTTCCACATCCGTCCATTGTAATCTGACTGTTGGAATTTGCACGTGTCTCATATCATGTTACTGGCTAGCTGCCAACAATGGGTCCACAAACGTCTTATCCGGCCCCATGATAAAGATTTCACTTTAATAGTCTGGGCACTATACTATTTATTAGAGCGCCGGCCGCTATGGTCATGCATTCCGACGTAATAATCCATGTATCCTAAATTGCAAGTCATTTTTAAAAAAAACTGAGAGCTAAACCAAATTTTATATAAAAACATAATAACATTTAGGATGTTAACTCAGTTCGACCAAATTCTATGGGCAACGAGAGCTAAGCTAAGACATGTTGCCCTATATTCTTGGACGACCAAAGAAAAAGACGTTACTCTGGAGGAGGTAACATGCAAAGTACCGACAGTTAATTTGTAGCGGGGGTAAGAAAAGTACTAGGAAATTGTGAACAAAGTGCAGCTTGTTGGTAAGAAACTAACCTACTGTACAGCCTCCTATTTTAGAGATAAGAAAACAAGAGAAAAAAAAAAAAAACCAATTAGCTCACCGTAAGAATCGAACTTCCACCCACATGAACATTCAATCTCAGTAGAAAGTTTCATTCTATAGTTTAGATAGAGTTGGTAATCTGTTAAGAAATTTTTTATCTTCATAAAACCTTATTTCTTCTCTCTTCACCTTAAGAACAATGTCATATTGTTAAAAAGTTTATATGCCAACTTATTAAATATACTAAACATGCAACAGGATTCGCCGGTCGCCGACGCAGCTGCCGCGAGCCAGCGACCTGCCAAGTCCGGGAGGTGCGCGCGCGGGTGGCGATGGATGGCGACGCCCCTGTTTGTCGGGTTGGGCAATCGGGACGTGATCTCGCGAATCGGCATAATCAGGTGCCGACGTGCCGTGCTGCTGTCAGAGTTAGTGGCCGTTGTTGCAGCCGTGGTGGACGTGGAGGACGCCCCGTCCTCACGATTTCCATTTTTTACTAATATTCCACTGTTCCTGGTCCTGGCGTGGTTGATGGATGGCTCCGTCAAGTTAATGCTGCTGGTAAGTGTTCGATGTGACCGTGCAGCGTTGGTTATATTTAGACACAACTTGGTGAAAACTACACGGATCGGAGCGCGCTAAACGACTGGGCACGCGGTCCAGTAATACGGGTGTCACCTTGACACTCGAGTATTAGCGACTGATGTTTCTTGGTGCGGCAAGCATAAAGTAATCTGACTCACAATGCTTTGCACACGAGGACATCGTGTTTAACCGCTTCATTATTCAAAATTATTGTGTCAATTATAAAATTAATAAATTAGTATTAAAGTATCTCTAATGATAAATAAGTCATTAAAAATAAATGATATTTATAAAGCTTTTTTGAATAAAATGGGTGATCAAACATGATGCTTAAAAAACCTAAAATGATACTCTTTTTAGGACATTATTTTTAAGACGGAGGGAGTACTCTTGTGGGGTGTTGTTGATGACTCATTAAATAGTAAGTCAATTACAAATGTGGCTGTTGCGTTAGGACCATTTCCTTCAATTTCAAGAAATAAAGGTGTCATTGTGTCAGGGTCATCCGGGTCCCTCAATTTAGTAGCGTTGTGCCTTGTGGAGAGTCTGGGGTCGTATGCTTATTTATTCATATTGTTCGTTGGATGGTTTCTCACATATTAGTGCAGATTAGGACAAGCTAACTAAGAATATCTAGCTAAAAGTTAGTTAACTATTCTCTCCACATTGTTTTTTTTTTTTTTAGAAGGTTCTCTCCACATTGTCTCACATGTTAGTGTAGATTAGGACAAGCTAACTAAGAATATCTAGATAAAAATTAGTTAACTATTCTCTCCACATTGTTTTTTTAGAAGGTTCTCTCCACATTGTTTTACCCATCACCAGATGCATAATACCATATATACCAAGAAAACTCTCCTGACGTCTCCAAACATCTCGAATCTATGGTACAAAAGATTTGGTTTGAGATGCTTTCCTATTTTCATATCTACCAATACCGCGTCAAGTAGGTACCACCATCCGGTCAAGTGAGGAGGAATCTACAGCGCTAGAGGTGAACGTCATGTTCGCTTGAACTTATTAGCTATAGTACAGTGATTTTCTCTTAAAACAAATTAGCATATACCGGCCATACTATGGGCTGAACACAACAGAAAGACGTTAGCCTTGTGCACGGCTTTGTTCAGATGCGTGGGTACAAGGTCGTAGTGAGACAAAGGGGAGGAAGAATCGAACTCTGGAATTGGCTAGTTATTAGGAGAGTCAAAGTATTTCATGTTTGACCAACATTATAAAAAAACTAAAAAAATAGTGACATCAAATAGGTATGTTATGAAAATACAATTAAAGGATCTAATGACACTTATTTGACATCATGAATGTTATTATCTTGTTATATATATAAATTTGGTCAAATTTTGAGAAGTTTTGACTCTCGATATTACTTACAAATTTGAGGAAACTTGGGATGGAGGGAGTACCATGGAGCTGTTATACTTATACGGTCGATCGCTCTTGACCTAAAATTTTAGAGTAAAATTCTCCCCGTACTATCCCTCGTCTTGTAAGCGAACTTCAACTGTTTCATCATTCATTCAATAAATTCAATAAAAGACATTTCACTCCATAATAAATGCGCTGCAACACAGAGAGGAGCTTGTGTGCTATATATAGCCTACAGTACTTGTTATATATAGCCTACAGTACTTGAGCTCCACAAACCCATCTTCGATTCCCAGGTCGTGGCATATCTGCAGGCATATACGGCAGTTCCGTCTTCCTCCCCTCCGGCCTCTATAACCGCCTCAGCAGGTACGGAGGTCGCCATTTCCAAATAGACGCGAGCTGATGCCTAACATAGGGTATAGTATATTTGCCTGCTTGCGTCCATATTTTCAAAAGGTCTTGATATAGCATAGTCGTTCCGGCTTGGCGCGGATCGTAGCTGTCCTCCGAACCGATCATTGCCCACCGTGGCATGAAAGCTTTCCATCTAGCATGCAGCATCCAACCCCCCTCCCCTCCCGGCAGGCGCCGGTTCATAAGGGATCTTATATATGAACAAACTGAGGTACTCCTCCATACCAAAGTGAAATTCACCAAATTTATACATTTAGAATGGCTACTAAATATCTTTGGTAATTTCTTCGTTAATTATATTTTCATAATATACCTATTTGATGTCACTAATCTTTGTAAAAAAAAAAAATTTCTAAAATTTTGGTCAAACTTGATATGCTTTAACACTTTGAAGTTTTTGGAATGACTTAGAATTTGAAACATGAGGGGAGTAGAATCGAGCTGTAATCTTTGTATGTGTAGCTAGCTAGGTTGTTTCCTTCACATATATAGCTAGAGCCTCAGTACTATCAGTTACGTAATGATAATTGATAATGGTTAGCAAATTGCACGAGCAGGTGTTACATATTATTCGTTCTTCGTCGTCGCTAATTATTCTAACATAACTTTCGGGTTTCTGCGTGAAGGAATAACAGTACGTCACGGTGCTATGGTTTTATCAGCTTCCCCGCCGGTTCAGGCAGAACTGCAGCCGCCTGCAGAGAGGCAGTTGAGGAACCAGCTCGCTGCAGCCGCGAGGAGCATCAACTGGACCTATGCCCTCTTCTGGTCCATTTCAAGCACTCATCAACTTGGGTAAAGTGTTAATACCGTGATACATATAGAGTTGATTTTTTCGAAACAAACCAAGCAGGAGAGCTGCCGATTTATAGAGTTGATATTTGGTCTATACTTTTCTGGAACTTAGAAAAGATCGTCACATCATTTGCTGCAATATCAACTGTGCCAATGATTTGCATATGAGCTTTAATTTATCAACTGTGCCAATAATTTGTATCCCAGTCCCAGTGCATATACATGCATGCACGCATATCAAAAAGGATAGTTTTTCTTGCTGAAAATGGTCATTTCTTTTGGTTTGCAATGATGCTCGCCAGGTTATTTCATTTTGTTGCTGAATGAAACTTTCCTACTCTTCAATCTCCGATTCTTTATTTAAGAGACTGGACCGATTTTTAATTCACGTCACCTTTGTCTTGGCTAAGCTATATACATACAGTGTTAACCCCATTTACAAAACTGGGGAATATCTTCCCAGCTGTTTTAATACCACCTCAGTTTTGTGCTGAAGCTATGGATTGTCAAAAGTTTTGGCATTTTATTCCATATATTTTGGCCAATACATCACCATGAAAGAACAGTAAAACTTTGGGTCCAAATTTTTTTTTTAGCACTTGGGACTCTAAGGCCCAAAAGTTTCCATTTTGCCAAAATATCCCATCTATTGCTAATTTTTTGCCATCCATCTAAACACCACTATATATGCAAAAACTTTTGACAAAAAAACTTCTGGCAACCAAAAAACAGCTAACACACCCTATGTAAGTTTAGATAAACTAATACAAGTATATGAGCAACTAGAAACTACTAGTAAAGCCACTCATTTATGATTATGTCTCTCTATAAAGTTCTTCAGACACAGTTTCTTGCAAATAACACTCATATGATTCTGTTCTTGTTTTGGTGAAACTACTGAATATTATTCAGCGACAACGAAATTCAAACGTTGAGGTCCATATAAGCTTCTGAAAATCTACTAAAATATGTTCTTTTTCTTGAAAAAAAGGAATATTTATAACTCCAAATTTGCTAAGACAAAAATAACAAAAATATTTGTGTACATATCAAAATAACTCATCATGGATTATGCAGACATGCACCTAATATATTTAGATTAGAATAGCATAGAAAACCTCATGTTGTAAAGCTGTGACAGGTGCACATGCATCTATCTCGCATTAAAGATATTTGTCTTATTATGCGATGAAAAAAGGGAAACACTAATTAATTCTCTAGTTGGTAGGAAGAAATTGTGTTACAGAAAAAAAAAAACTACACAAAAGAAAAGATCGTATTATAGTTATTAGAATTGGACAAAACATCGGCGACTTGCTGGTGCCATCAAGATAATCAAAATTGATATATTATTACATTTAAATATCTAATTTGGAGTTTATATGAAAGAGTTATAAAAATTTTAAAATAAAAAGCAGCACTGACGTCAAAACTGCCAAAGTCAACAACGTCTACTGTACATGGTAGCAATGTAAGGTGGCAGTGGCACACGGACACGTCCAAAAGTCTCCAAGCGCCCGCTGGCAGGGCAGCTGCAGCTGGCCGACAGGAGCAAACCAGCGTCCAAACGTGCTGACATTCCCTGCGGCACGGATACATGTAGGAAGGATTGCAGTTGAATCGGGACGGTTCGCATGAAATCGGACGGTTCGTCAGTTCAATAAACCAGTGGTTCAACTTGTTTTACCAGTTTAATCGCATGTACGGTCTATAAATAAGTATCACTAGCAAATATCTCTGCGTTGTTCTGTGGAAGAAATAACTATCAAATGTTTAACATGTTCGCTTCATTTGTTGCACGTACAACTACAACAATACAACTTATTTTGTATATGTGCTACTTTTGATGTTGTGATTAGTTGCCACAGAAATCACAAAAACGAACAAGCTCATTAATAGAAACAGGGATGGCAGTGTTACATATCTGGTTATCTTTTAGCTGTATATGCGGTGGAGTAAGATTTATATAGTTTTATTAGAAAAAATTCTGGATCGTTAGCTACCGACTGTGTTTTTACTCCACCCCCAAAACTTTTTTTGAGAAGTCTAGGGGGGGAGAGGGTCCCCACCTGCTTTTCATTCATTTGGCTCTCAAAGCCTGAGTGTTATGGTTACATAATTCTTACAAAGTAAGATTGTTTACATTGAAATTTAACAATAGAGTACACCAGGTTTCAGCAACTGCTCCCGTTTTAGTCTAGGTGGTTAGGATACTCGGCTCTCACCCCCAAAAACTTGATACTCCCGTTTTCTTATATACTTGATAAAGGGATTGAAAACATCTCAAGAATCCGTCAACAAATTACAAACATATATTTAGATCGAGTTATCCATCGTCACATCTTCTAAAAAAAAAGAGTTATCCATCGTCACCACAGTCCACAATGCATGCACGGACGACTGCTGCTGGATGCATCGAACCGACACCTAGAACAGGAGCGTGACGACAACAGCCGCCACGCCGGCAATCCCTGCTGCGGGACCTCCGCCCTTAGCACGCGCCGGCGGCGACGAAGAGGAGAGCTTGACGACTGGGCGGACCGTGACGTTGAACTTCATGCCCTCTTTGCAATGGTTGCTCCCCGCAGAAGAACCACCAGTTGCCCGGCCGACACGTTAAGGGAGATCCTGTCGTTGCCAGGGGTCCACAACACGAGGCTCTTGCCCAGGCTGCAGTCCTCGAAGCTCGCCGCCGTCGCCCGCACCAGCGTGTGTGCCGGCCCTTGGCATAGTTGGTAGATTAAATATATAAATTTTAGTTGGATGAAATTGTAAACCGAGTCAATCTCTTAGTTGAGTCCGGTACAGGTATGGAAGGGAGCCAAGGAGACGTGAAAGAAAAACGATGGTGAAAAAAAAAGAAATGGCGTAAATTTTCGTCTTTTAATAGTAGGTATAGATTAAATTAATTATGAAATATATTTTATAATAAATCTCATTAGATATAAATATTAATTTTATTCATTGTAAATCTTATTAAAGTTAAGCTAGTTCGATTTGTAATTCCATACTTGTTTCTCTTTTTTTTAAGACCGATGGAGCATACTGTATACGTGCTGTAAAAGTTGTCCGTCGGAAATCAGAACCATAATAAGTTACTTGTACTTATATACGAGAGAAAACACAGTCGCACGGTGCTGACCTGGACGGACGGTTTCTACAACGGCGAGGTGAAGACGAGGAAGATCAACAATTCCGTGGAGCTGACAGCCGACCAGCTCGTGATGCAGAGGAGCGAGCAGCTCCGGGAGCTCTACGTGGCCCTCCTGTCCGGCGAGTGCGACCGCCGCGCGAGCCGGCGCGGCCGGTCGTCTCGCTGTCGCCGGAGGACCTCGGGGACACCGAGTGGTACTACATCGTCTGCATGACCTACACCTTCCGGCGTGGCCAAGGGTAATCGATCCATTACAGTTCGATCCAACAAACAAGCATAGCTAGCTGACGCCCTTCTTGTCCGACGTCCTGCCACAGGTTGCCCGGCAGGAGTTTCGCGAGCAACGAGCATGTCTGGCTGTGCAACGCGCACCTCGCTGGCAGCAGCAGAGCCTTCCCTCGCGCGCTCCTGGCCAAGGTATGCATGCCATTGATCGTTCAAGATCCATCGCCCTGCATTCTCTCGGTGTCTTGTCTATTATTACCTTTCATGCATGTTTTTCACTAGTCTGTTTTGTTGAATCATCCTGAACTTGATCTCGGTGTGGCCTTGGGTGCCTACTTACGGTCAAGCAGAGCGCGTCCATACAGGTAATAGGCGATTTTCATGCTTCTGTCTCGTCGGAAACACGAACACAAGCCACTTGTGAACTGTGTTGTCTGCAGATTTCTGACTGCAACATGTATGCATCCTGTGTCTTTTTTAATTTCCGCAGTCAATCGTCTGCATCCCGCTGATGGGTGGCGTGCTTGAGCTGGGTACAACTGATACGGTATGTTCAGGTTCTTCACTTCACTGGTCAAGTGGCCATACAGATACTACTTACATTATCTGAAAATAATAACAGCAATAATATTGCCAGGTATTGGAGGACCCGGAGTTCATCAGCAGAGCAACCGCAGCTTTCTGGAAGCCGCAATGTCCGACATACTCGGAAGATCCGAGCTCCAACCCCTCGTCAGCAAACGAAACCGGCGAGGCCGCAGAGGACGTGGTTGTGTTCGAGGACCTCGATCACAATGCTATGGACATGGACACGATGACTGCCACCGGGGCCACGGACTGGAGCTAGCAGAGTCCGAGAGCCTGTTCGATGCAAGCCTCGACTACATCACCAACAATGACATCGACGAGTTCTACACGCTCTGCGAGGAAATGGACGTGCAGGCACTTGAGGACGGCTGGATCAAGGACGGGTCTAATTTCGAGGTCCCCTCGTCGCCGCAGCCAGCGCCCCTGGGAGCTACTACTGCTAATGTTGCTGACACCTCAAGCGCATCCGCTGATTGCTCTCGCGCGACCAGTTTCATCATGGCTTGACGGGGTCCTCGCAGTCCTACTCCGATGAAGTGGCGGCAGTGCCGGCCATCGAAGAGCCGCAGAAATTCCTGAAGAAAGTGGTGGCCGGCGGCGGAGCCTGGGCGAACTGCGGTGGCGGCGGCACGACGGGAACAGCCCACGAAAGTGGCACCAAGAATCACGTCATGTCAGAGCGAAAGCGCCGGGAGAAGCTCAACGAGATGTTCCTCATCCTCAGGTCATTGGTTCCATCCGTTCACAAGGTAGCGAAGATACTATTATGCCATCAGTTTCTTTATCCGTCCATGTTGATTTGAGAATGTTTGTTTGTATGAAGACTGGAAAACATTTTTGATTTTGGTAGGTGGACAAAGCATCGATCCTCGCCGAAACGATAGCCTACCTCAAGGAGCTTCAGCGAAGGGTACAGGAGCTTGAATCCAATAGGGTACTTACATTGCGCCCATCTGAAACGACAAGCCCAGTAACAAGACGCCGTGGCAACGAGAGTGTCAAGAAGAAACTCTGTGCGGGATCCAAGAGGAAGAAACTCTGTACTGACGTGGAGAAGGAGCACGAGCACCCCTGGATCTCCCACAAAGACGGCACCAGCAACGTCACCGTCACCGTCGCCGACAAGGACGTGCTCCTGGAGGTGCAATGCCGGTGGGAGGAGCTCCTGATGACACGGGTGTTCGACGCCATCAAGAGCCTCTATTTGGACGTTCTCTCGGTTCAGGATTCGGCACCAGATGGCTTTATAGGGCTCAAGATACGAGCTCAGGTATCAGTATCACCACCAGCTAGACAATTAAGACATAGCAATTGCTGGTTGGAGAGTTTGTTTTGCTGATGTTGTTGTTTCTGTTCTATCTTATATGCAGTTCGTTGGCTCCGGCGCTGTCGTACCCTGGATGATCAGCGAGGCCCTTCGCAAAGCTATAGGGAAGCGATGAAGGGACAGCTGAAAGTTGGGAGGCCCTTCGCAAAGCTATAGGGAAGCGATGAAGGGACAGCTGAAAGTTGGGCATCTATCGACATGGAAAGCTTAATGAATCGAAGCAAATTTGTATTCCTTTTGGAAGCCTATTATATTTCTGTAAAATCTAGTGTACTTTGTGTGAACACATGGTCGTGTGATTGTCAATATATAATCGAGCTCTTCCTAGTGAAGCTCGCTGACACGTTCCGTCAGCCAACACCTCAAAACAAGATAAACGATGTGTAGTTTGTGAGTAGAGCACGCTCGGCCTCTGCCAGGGCGGGCGGCAAGCAAAGATGGAACACGAATCATGTAAATATATATAGTATATATCTCATTGGCAATCATTCAGTCAATACTACAACAGGGGATCCAAAGGGAAAGCATAATTAACAACCCTTTTGAAAATAAAATAAAACTTAGGACGTCTCCAATCAGTTCAGCAATGGTGGAATACCACATTATCACACTGGGAAGAGGCTAAATCCTCAACAAAGCGCAGCCGCAGATGCTTCCTCGACAATGCGTCATCGGTGACCCTGGTCTCCAGGTTGGTCTCTCACTTGTGACGTTCAAGATATCAACATCAGATAGTGGTTTGATGCATTGGTTTCTCGGCCCAGGTCCAATCACTCCCCCAACCAAATATATGTTGTCACCCACACCAATCATCCCGAAACCGATCCTGCTCTGAAACTCAGATGCGCACGACACCATCTTATCAGGGAAATTTTCACCACGTTGCTTCATAATACAGCTGTTACTCAGCACATACAGCTCTCCACCAACCATCGCCATCGGGCCTTGCAGCCATGAAAAATCCTCAACAGCCCAATGACTGCCACCATCTTCCAGAATCTGCACTGTCGATAGACCTTTATGCAATACATGCATCTTACCCTTGACGACAAGTCCAGTACATGCAGAGCTGTGAGCCAGACGAAGGTCAGGGAGAGGCTCCCATAGGCCAGCTTCAGGGTCATAAATCTCAGCCTTTGATATCGATTTGCGGCAGTTAGTGAAGCCTCCTGCAACGATTATTTTCCCATCCAATGCACAACAAGCAAACATTGCTCGAGCCACAAGCATAGGAGCCCGCTGGGACCACACTCGTTGGAGCGGATCATAAGACCAAACCTCATTGCTTGCAAAGATCCTGTCATGATCTCCAGTAAGCGGATCAACTCGATCACTGCCACCACCAATTACATAGAGCTTGCCAGCAACTGAGGCCACTCCAAAGCGGGCAATGTTCCGAATCTGAGATGGCATGACAGGCAAAGTTATCCACTTGTCTCGTAGGGGATCATAAAGTTGCCACATGTTTTCTGGTTCAAACGCCAACACACACAAGAGCTCTTCTGTCGCGTCAATCTGATTCCGAATTTTGAGAAGTTCGCCACTGCAAACTGATGCTCGCCAAGAGCGGCAAACCAACTGAAGCTTCGGATGGAACAAGAATGGCACCCGCGCAAGGCACTGGAGAGCAACTTCGTTAGGGAGACCATCAAGTAAGGTTGATGGCATTGTGCACGATAATATTGCAGCACTAAAGCAATAAGACTTATGAATCCTGCACATAATCAAACATAAGAAGTTAGATATATTGTAGAGCAAAAATTGGGATTGTACTTTCAACATTAATAATCAGGTGTCCATCTAAATGCTACTATTCAAACTTGTATGATCAAAGCATCATAGAGCTATTCCCCTTAATATGTGCTCCTGCGAACAGATAACTATGATGAGGTTACATAAGAAAATTTACTACCTCCTCCATAATAGAGTACCTTTTAGGTCTGGCAAGGGAATGTGTAGTGCACAAAAAATGAGGAGAGAGAGAGAGAGATGAATGAGAAGGAGAGCGATAGAGATAGACATGTATTTGAAAAAAAAAGGTGCATTGGGAAGTGAGAATGGCAACTAATTTGGAACAAATTCAGAATGCTATAAGGTCGAGTATTATGGGACAGAGGGAGTACTCTACTACGCTTATTTGTAAATTAGCTATGTTGATAATGGGTAGAGGAAAGTTTTATTCCCAGTACTCAAGCATTTCTACATCAACCACACAAGATCAGCATAACCTTCCATTAAGCTATCTGAAAGCTTTGTGTTCCTAATTTTTTTTAGCACACAATGCACATAATAGATATAACTTCAAGAAAATAGAATTCATCAGTAATTAGGTTGAAAAGGCAGGAGCTCCACATGGGATGTGGCAGAGCAAACTGTAATATAGGGCTTGTAGGTTTTTAGATATTCAGACAACGAGACATGTTTTTTATGGTTTATAGGGCGCTTTATTCAGCCTTGTTCATATGCTCCAAGACACATGGTGCATCCCTATCCAACTTTGTATGAGCAACAATTTGTGTGTGGTTGGTAGGGGGGACCTGCATTGAACATGGCCAGATACATGATAACACGATGAAATTAACAAGAAATTCAAACAAGGGCAAGCACAAAAATGATGTGAAAAGCAGCAACTTTCACCACTTTATCCATTAAACAAACACGTCCCAGTTAAAACAAAATTTGCTCTAAATGCAAAGTATCACAAAAGGAAGCTTGCACGGACGAAACAGAAGGTATGTAACCAGTAAAATTAGGCAGTAGCAACAAGCCTATGCATGTCAAACGGGCTTAAAAGGAACAATAAAGCTACTTGGAAGTAATTTTTTTACCATATCTTGTACCAAGGAATCTATGTACCTCTAATGCAAGGAAAGTAAACCAGTCTTGAATCCTAGACATGGAAATCTCACCAGATCAGTGCCAACAAATCCATGACTAATCAGATATACTAAAATCCAAGCATGGGGCAAATATTGGCTACAGTCTCAAGGAAAGATCGCTCAAGAAATGTAAAGAGAGTGAAATAGATTTGAGGCTTAACAAGTAACAGCTATATTGACTTCCATGTCTTATTCAGGATCTTTGTAGTATATAGGATATACCGCTATTTTTCATTGTATATTTTGATTCATGATGATTTTAGATGAAAGAAACAAAACAAACACCCCAGCAAAAAAAGGAGAAATTTTCCTGTAGCTTGGCTGACCATTGTCACTGACAAAAACTAGCTAAAGCAGGAAATGGCGCTGCCTCTATGTTAATGTTATGTTGTTAGCTCACTGAAAACACTGAGCATGCAAATTATATACTTTGCGTATAGCTAGCTAGAGCATTCAGTCTAAAGTTGCAGAGAGAAATTAGTTCAGCTGATCTTTGTAACAACATGTGCTTAACCCAACATACATACAACTCTTTTCAGTCTGACGAGCAAGCGATATAATAGCATATACATGCTTGTAATATGCATGCATGGCAAGAAACAAAGAAAATCAATTAGCGAGCCTCACCCTCCTCGCCTAAAAAAAGTGATCTGGGACGAACTGATAAATTAGTAAAACAAGAACAAGTCACTAAACCAAGGAAGAATGTAGCTCACTGATTTGGTCTATGAAAGTTACTACCAATCAAATTGCAACAGTGGGGCATAGTTGATTATCAGTTGATTCAGTTCAACACCTCTTTGTGACACTCAAACAGAAGAAATTACTCACCCTGGGTCTCTTAGCTCCAGTAGCAGGAGCAACAGCAGATGCAACCTTTCTTTGGTCACTGCTTCTTGATCCTTTCTGCACAAGAAGTCAGGAACCAAAGTGAGAAACAATTTTCTCTGTACAATCATTTCCTCTATTAGTTTTCAAACAACAGGTCTAGAAAATAATCATCCAACAGAACTGAAATGTTTTGCAACTCTACCAAATCTGAATCTACCGGATCTGAGGGAAAAGCGAGAAAGGTGAAATGGAAACCCTAGCCCATAAAAGAATGGAAGCATAGCCTACAGAGCAGAGGAGACGGGAAGAGGAGGGGGAGAGAGATGGGGAGGAGAAGGAGGGAGAGGCTCACCACAGCGGATTCAGCAAGGGCTGCCGGAGTGGAGTGGACGACGGCGACGATTCGCGGATGCGGTGGTGACGGCGACAGACGGGGCGGTGATGAGGGGAGGGGTGGGGGTGGGGTGGAGTAGGGTGGGTGCGCGAGGGGCAGGGCACCGGCGCGGAGGTGGTCGGAGCGGCACCGTCGCGGAGGTGGTCGGAGGCGGAGCAGGACCGGCGACGACGTGTGTGCCTACGGAGCAGAGAACGATGGAGGTCCGTTCGTGTGCTCACGGAAAAGGAAAGGGCAGGGGCAAATCTGGGATATAAAATCTGGGAGATAATTTCGTTTTTCATTTTCTTTTCTGCGTTCTCAACTCATCTAATGGCATTTTAGCGGGCTGCCCATTTTTATATTGACAATGGCAAACCAGGCAAAGCCTAGGCAGAATTCCAATTTTCTCTTGCACGCGAGACAACCATACGTGAGCCAAGACACCCTTTCTTTTTAGTCCTATACTTTTGGAAAAAAATCCCTCAAAAAATACTTTTAGCCCCTGTTCCGCTAGACGCCTATAGGCGGGTAATCGGAGGGTGTCCGCCTGCGCCCTATAGGGGTAGGCGGACCCCTAGGCGGCGATGGCTCTGTAGCGGCGCCGGTGGAGGTGGAGGAACGCCGGGGTGGAGGTTGTGGGCGGCGATGGCGGTGGGGGTGGGGGTGGAGGACGACGCGACGGACGGCGGCGCACATAGGTGGGAGAGTGCCGTAGAGGAGAGGAACCTGCCGCGGCAGCGGTGATGTGGGAGGAGCGGGCGTTGGGTGAAGTCACGGGGACGAGAGATGGATAGATAAGGTTGGAGGAGTCTCGAGTGGGAGATGGACCGGGCCTTTGCTGAAGAGAGTCTGAGTGTTTAATGTGAGAGTTGGGCCTTTAGATGATCCTTTTCCCTTTCTTCATTTTCATGGCCGCCCATCTCTTTTTTTTTTTTTATTTATTTATACATGTATTATTCATTGCCTAGAAAAACAGCTAGCAACGTCTAGACATGATTACTCCTAACTAGACGCTAGGCCGAGGGTCGGCGCCTAGAATCCAACTAACGCCTAGCAAGACAGGAACTTTTAGAGACTTTTAGCGAAAAGTCTAAAAAAAAATCCTCTATTTGGTTTTCTAGTTATTTTTTAAAACCAAACACACAAAAGTTTCTAGAACCAAACAACACCTTAATGTTTTTCCAACTCGGGTGTACTAGATTATTTTTAGCACGGTACTATAAAATATGACGTGTTTTGCGGCGCACTGCCATATACACTACTAAAATGTACTATTTTATCTATTCTATATACTATGAAAGGCTCTCACCATAAATTTCCTATCCAGCACCCGGGCAAGGGGTCCTCGAGCCCCATCTACAGCTACCGAGTGCATGAGACCTGTGGAGGCCCTTTATAGCTGCCAAGTATAGTCACTGATTCTATATTGTGTTAGGATTAGAGCAAAGCTAATAGAGGCGCCCGCTTGACGGTAACTCGTAGTCCAGCTCATCCGACCTGCTGAGCGGTTGCTGGGGGGCCACGTCCCATTAATGTGTTGCTCTGACTTGCGCAGGGATGGGAACCAACGAGAGCACGGGAACGACGCTGGTGGCTCCACAAACAATGTATACGCCGGCTTTCAGCTAGCGACTCGCGAGACGCTCGTTTTTTTCTCTCTGTTTTTCTCGCTCCTCCACATCGGATTTAGCTGACGTGGTGTGCTATTTCGGCAGCTGACTGCGCCCCATTATACTTGCTCTTAGTCAACTTAAAAGGTGTTTGGTTCGTCGCAACACACTTGCGGTTGCCACATGGCTCCCTCTCACTCGACGATGGAAGAACGGTGGATGCGTCGCTCTGTCCTGCTATCCTACCCCTCCACAGCGAGGAAGCACGGCGTGCACTGCGTAGGAAACCGTTGCCTTCCACGGTTCCACCCCACATCTTTGTCCACCACCTATCCCCTTGCGAGCAAGGCCGTGCACCATGGGTGTGCAACGAATACCGCATCGGGCCACCAAAATTCCGAGCCTCAAAAAGTTAAGTCCATTAGTAGAAGGCCCTAAGTATTATTTGGCCGGAGCGCGTTAGAAGTTTGATCGCCTCTCCTGAAGTCCACAGCCCTCGCGGGCCCGCGACGATACGCGGTGTCCATTCTCGCACAAGTCGTATCGTATTCTCGTATATATCCGTCGGCCTCCGGCGCTCGTTTTTTCGAAATCGTACCATTGGCACATATTATATTAAGAGAAGTGAGAAGTTTACAAATGATTCGCAAGTAATCCACAGATTACTCACGAAACACACGGGCACAAACAAACAAGCAATGGGTGGGGAGGGGTGGGGCAGGCCCTCCATCTAGGAACCCCGAAAAGCTGATCTTATTACAACCATAAATTTCAAAGGGTGGCGCTCGTCCAGTAGATTGAGATTAGCATAAGTAAGCAGGGCCATCGCAGAGACCCGTGCGGGAGTGCATGTGATGTTTTCTTTCATTTCGAAACTTTTCCTATATCCTACTATAAGCACTCAAGTCCATTGAAATTTTAATTTTGTTTTCATTTTTTGAAGCCATGTCTGCTTCAAAATCGAATTAGAAAGTTTGTGGTTCCAAAAACGTAAGAAGAAACAGAGAGTTGAGAAGTTAACTCAATCCCATAAAATTTTTGTTATATATGAAACTTTGATTCATGCCTCACTTAGAGCTTCGAACCGGATCTCTAAATTTGACGGCACGGCTCTGCTGCGAGGACGGAGGTCCGTTGGCGTCTTCCACCGGGAAGCGATCTACTTGGGAGACAACGCTGATGGCGATAGGCTAGAGAAGCGGCTCGGTGAGGACAAGATGAAGATTCTGGAGCAAGCGTTTATGGAGGCATATGCTCTTTACGAGGGATTTCTATGTATAGATGCTTCTGTCAATCATTGACAACAACAAGAAAAGCAACAACGACAATTTGTTTGAATGGATGGCCAAGAATCAACACTAGTTTAAGTCTACGGTGTACAGGAGTGAACAACATCCTTGATTTTAATTTTTTTTTTTTGTTCCACATGCATTATTTTTATAGTTCCTTTTCATGTTATATGACCACTATTTAGGGATAATTGAATCTATGCAATTGCCAAAGGTAAGAGTACCAAATAATTCTCATCTATTACGATTTTTTCTATTTTCTTGTGTAAGGTATGAAATAAGAAATAGTTATCCTAAAGGAGTCAGCATCTTGATAAGTAGAATTATGGTGTCACCTGAGAGGTAAACCCCAACTAATATAATTGTTTTTCAAATCAACATAATTCAACCACTATTTCCGCAATTATGGTCCACGCATATGAATAGTTTAAAATTATTTTTTATTTTAGAAAAACGTGGCACCATCTAATTGTTGTGGTTTGTCACAAAGGAGATTGCAGTTGTGAGGGGATTTCCGAGAGCGCCAAGTGTTTACGCAGTTTTAAACTCTGCATAAGCAAGGCCCAAAGCTGAGTGCACTTGACTACGTGAGAGTGGATAAAAAATCTCAAACTGAATAAAATACATTACGATAATGTTGACGTAAATTTCAGAAGAAAAAACTAGCGGTCATTATCGCACTCCAAATTTCTAAAATTTTGATTACATCGGTGCGTCTTTGGATGTGTGATTAAGTCCATATAGAACCTAATATCATGTGTCTCGAACATATTTAAGTAAATAATTTTTTTCTCCTTCGTTCCAATCAGGTCCTTTTAATCTGCATATAACATAAGAACATGCACTATAAGATCAGGTCCTCCCTCTAACACCTCTACCAAAAAAAAAATCATAGTATGATAAACCCAAATGAATGATCCATGAGGAGGTAACATAAGTGGTCACTTGAACAAACAGAAGATAACTTAAGCTAGTGTTGAAACTGGGGTTTCTAACAGGGAGGTGAGATCTCCGCCCGAGGGCCGTACTCAGGGAGAGGAGGAATGAGGAAAGGGTCGATGTGAAAACTCTCTCGTATGAAATGACAATAAGTTTCATTCACCCACCCACAACATGGAGGATTGTACCCCCTATTTATAGTTTACAAACTTACAAGAATATGAAATTACAATCTTGTCCTCTCGGATTCCCGAATATTCCACTCATTGCTCTCCTACGATGAGGGCCCTTCGCGTCCTTTTCGGTGTTCGAACCGCCTTAGCGGGGGTGGGCCGTCGTCCGGCCCATTTAGGACCTAATCCTTCAGCTCCGGTCCTTTAGGCCATATCCTCGCCGGATCGACCTTCGCCCCGAGCCTCCGCGTCTCCGCTCCGGCGCCGGGTCCGATGTCTTCGCCCGGTCCGGGCTTGGTCCCATGGCGCAGACGAGACCTTCGCCTTCGCCCTCGACCATGTTGGAGAGATGGGATGGCCGGCGAAGGTGAGATCTTCGCCCGGCTCTGAGGCTCCCTTTGTTCCGCCGTACTGCGTGCCCCTGCGAAACAAATATGTATCTGGATGAAATGATATTTAGCGGAGGTCTGAACTTTCGTTTGCTCATGCTACTCAGGATCTTCGCCTGGTGCCGGGGGACCATGTCCCAACCGCTAGCAACCAAAAGATAACATAAGCTGTAGCTTGACCACTTGCTCTAATGGAAGCAAGATGCTCTGAACCAGGGTTATCAAGTGCAACCTTAATCTACTATATGAAGGAAATCAACAATCTTAATATGAGTTGGAAATCAAATGCCTTGAAATAAAAAAAAACACGAGCAAGTAGAAATGAAGAAATCATGAAACTTGCAGTGCCTATATAGCCGTGGCTTCATACTTTATTAAGATAAGCCTTATATTATGATCCGAACTCTGTTCCATGTCTAAACTTAAGGTTTTGAACAAAACAGCCCTAAGGTTAACGAAGAGAAACAAACCACACTCTACAGCCCCAATGAAAAAAAAAAACACTCTACAGACCATGTGCCTGTCACCCCAAACCCAATAGTAAATGTCAAGAATCAAAGCTTCAAAACCATAAGCATAAGCATTTGCCTTTCCTAGCGTCAGCAAAAGGTACGGAGTACATTGTTTATAGCCTTATAAGACCTTTTATGTAGCTTCTGGGCTTGGGCCGATGCTCACCTTTCAGATAACACAGAAGTGCGGAGAAGGGCCCAAAATTGTGCTATGTATTTTAACTTTTTTTCAGGGTGCTGCACTTCAGTTTTCTGTCAAGAAAAAAAGAAGTTCAGACTGAAACATATACTCAAACGGAAAGCCTGCTAGCCTCTAATTTGTATGATCAAAATCTAATTCTTCTTTCCGCTTCTCATTTGCCTCCCTGGAGCCTGCTAAGTGGAATGCAAAATTGTTTTGCAAAACGTAAGAGCCTGCACAGCTACACTTTTTGGAGCGCTGTGGCTGAGGCTATTTAGAAAATGTGCAGCCCGAGAAGGCTCAATGAAACGAAAAAGTTCTCTAAAAGCAAGGGGATGCAATGGTATATATATACCATGTTCATACAACAAAAAATAAGTAGACTCAATATTCATTTTTTTGAAATGGTAGGGCAAATCATATGGTTAGAAAATGGGGTACCAACGAAACAAAGGAACTAACAACACCTGGGGTGCGCTACCATCCGCTGGTCGGGATGCAACCCCGCGTTCGACCACCACCCTCCCTCGGCTTCTTCTTCTTCTTCAATCTTACGCCCGCGCGACACCACCCCGCCGCCCTCCACCACGGGCGGTAGGGTTCGCCGGAGCAACGACGAACCCTAGCGTCTGCGGCGGCCGCCCTCTTGCCCTTTCTGCTCACCACCACCGTCTTCTCCACCTCCGACGAGCTCGCCACCGCCATCTTCTACAGCTTCTCACTCCGGTGAGGCTCCCCCGCCTCGACCTAGCCTGACCGCCCCCTACGCCGCCAATCGCACCCTAAGCCGCCCATCCACCATTCCCGTTGCCGGTCCTGCCTACCTCCCCGACCGGCGCAGTGAGGGCACGGTGGAGGCTGTGGGCATGGGGAGGGAGAGCAGAGCGCCACATGGGCTTGGGCCACACTTTGCCAAATCCTCGGCGGGGAACAAGAAAAAAAAAAAAAAATGTTCGGTGGGGGTGGTCGGACGATGCTTGCTGTCCACCTGGTCGGACAGGAAGATATTGAAAAAAAAGTCCCTAGGTCCTGTACAACAGAAAGGTTATGTTGAGACAGGAAAAAAAAAAAGGAAAAAATAAAAGAATTGGCCGGTCTGAGGCCCAGCTTGCACAATGGATGAACAAAAGAAATCTCTGCTGCTAGTCTCTAAGCCTCACTACTAACTTCTTCTTTTCCGAGTTTTTTTTTTTTTTTTTTTAAAAAGAAACTCATGGGACATTTTTAAAAGAGAAGAAATGTTCACCGATTGCCTGTGCTCGGCCTATCGTTACCTGACAGCTAACTGGCTGTGCAGTGGTTTCCCGAAGCTCTGATAGTTGCATTCTCTGTTCGGAGATGGCGACTAGTGAAATTTTCTCCGAGAGGAGTGAGGTGCTCGAGGGTTAGTTCTCTGTACATATGGGTAACGTTTCTATTGTAAATTGCGACATCGCGACGTGGATGGGTAGATTTTTTTTCTTTCCCGAAAGCGTGCTTAGCACATGTTTTATCAAGGGACGTGGATGGGTAGATGACATTCCAGCTTCAGCTTGTGGAGTTGTGGTGGACTGGCGGCTCTGCTTGGTAGCTTCAGCTTCACACATGGTTTTCCTTTCCGCATCAATGCAATGGTCTTGCTGCCGTCACGCGCTATGCGTTTTCGACTGAAAGCTCTAGGTAGCAGCAAACAACTATTGAACGATTGTGTGGAATTCTGGATCCTTCTATTTGCCGCATTATTGTTAGTCGACCGGCATCATCATCAAGTGCTACACAGGGGAGATAAATCTGCTCATAATGAATGAATGAATCGTGGATCCATCAGTCACTACACTAGTAACAGTACGTGCAGTAGTCTGCACGGATCAAAGAGATGAGAACACCAAGGGATGAGCAGCTGAGCATCAAGCAGCCGAACAGACTCTTGATTGAATCATCACAGACAAAGCACACCCTGCTCCTGTTGATTATTAATTGAGTTTAGTCGACAGGCAAGTAGGACAGGATCCTACTATTGTTCTATGGTGACACACACTGGTGATGGCTGATGATGACACACACCAATAATCTTATCGCTTAAGTGTCTGTGTAGGGCCTTAATTAAGCGGCCACCAAGTTGTATAAGTCTTCAAGCGCATGAATTGGTGCACGACTGTGGCCATGCACGCACGTTGTAACCTCTTTACTTTTCTATCTTAATACATGGCGATGAGAAGTGCATGAGAAGTGCATCGTCGACAGTCCAATCAAAATCTTATGAAAAATGTAAAGAAACTGCTCCGAAATCTCCGAACTAGTTCTGCCCAAGTTGGAGCTAGCACTCACTCCTGGTGCATATAGAATGGACATCGGGCTTGTGCTAGGTCACCTCGAGTGGTGGCCGGTGCATGAGACTGCTTGCAACCTCTGAACCGACAATCATGATCGCTCTGGGGAAATCGAATCAAACACAGGAGACAGAAGAACAGATTTCTATGCACGCATCGATTCATCAGGAAAAAAACCCGAAAGGCTCGCTTCGGGAAACAATGAAGTTGCTAATTGCCTTTTTTTAAAAAAAAAATAATCCCTTTGTGATAGTTGGGTCTCACTCGCGTGATTGTCATCCAACTCAACCAATAAAACCAATCTGAAAGCTGATGTTCAGACAAGAAAATAAATAAGGACAGTAGAGATAGGTAGCTGTCTATATCTTGTTGTGGTCCGTGGCTTCCCACGTCGTTCTCCGCATGGATTCGATTCATGTACTCGCCCGTCCCAAAAGTGCTGGCTTTTCGAGAAATGAAACGTTTTTACTTTAATAAAATATTTATAAAGAAATATTAATATTTATAATGCATAATTAGTAACATTACTGTATGTATCGTTGAATCTTTTTTCATGATAAACTTTGAAGATATAAATATTGGTAATTTTTCTACAAATCTACTAAAACTTTTTTTTTTCTAATTACCATAGTGACACTTTGTTGAGATTGGGAAAATAATATTTTAGATAATCGGAAGATATTCGGTTTGATCCTATAGAGGAATCAAATCACAATATTACAAGAATTATCGTAATAACTACTCCATCTATCCCAAATTGAAGTTTTTTTTTAAAAAATATTGGAGAGTCAAAGCTTCTAAAGTTTGACCAAATCTATATGATAATATAATAACCCACATGATGCCAAATAAGTATCATTAGATTTTTCACTAATCATGTTTTCAAAATATAGATGTCACAAACATTTGTAGTTTTCTATAGTTTTAGTCAAACTTAAAATGTTTTGACTCCTAAGATTCTTAGAATGATTTACAATTTGGATTGGAGGGAGTAGACAAAACTTGACTCGCAATTCAATTCTTTTTATTTTTTTTTTTTGAAAAAGAAGCAATCTAAATAACAGGATGTTAGAGTATAGGCCTATTCTACATGCATCCTATTCTCTAGTTGATCCTATAGACTAGGCATGTTAGGTTCTATGGCCAACAGTGATCCGACACATGTATATGTACGTGCATATTGTAATTACCCATATTCATTCCATGTATTCATTCTTGTATACCACTTGTGTTCACATTCTTTCACACCAAGCGGTCTTCAGCTTGCGATAAGCGGCATACCTGCAGCACCGGCTCTTGCTGCTCCTTACTAGTAGACCATTATTGCAGTCGGACCCAAAATCAAAATCAAAACGTGTTCCTGAAAAGGACTTGTTTTGCTGCCGCACCATGAGCACATTTTGATTGCTCAAGTTTTGGGGCAAATCATTCCGGGAGCTGAACAAGCTGAGGTCCAGCTAGAGTGAGTGAGTGACGACGCAGCTACGTACGTAGGAGTACCTAGCTAGTAGCCAGCAGACCGGACAGGAAGCTGATCCCACGAAGCCCCTGGTCTCCCGTGACATTGTGCTGAAAAAACAAGCCACAGCCAGGGCGTGCCGCGCCGCCGTGCGATCAGCTGCCGATCGACACGCGGCGCCGCCGTGCGAGAGGTGCGATCGCTAATAGCCGGCGGTCTCAACTACCGTCGTGCCATGAAACGTGTGTGTGCTTTCTATCGACGGCGCAACGGGTGACTCGCCAGACGCGAGCAGTCGCCGGCGCCGCGGCAGCGACCGGGGCCCGGACCCCGGAGAGTGCGGGTACGGTGGCGACGCCGCGACGGCGACCGCACAGTTTGTCCTGTTGCATTGGCACGGCGACCGGGACCGGACGTGATCTCGCGGATCCGGAACAGGAGCAAGTGGGCGGCTCGAGACTGTGAGAGCGCAGTGCCGTGCGGCTTCTGGCGCGCCTGCTTGTCGATCTGCTGTCAGACTGTTAATCGTAGCCGTCGTGTACTTGAAACCGAATAATCGTAGGCTACGTGGACTACAGCTGGGCTTCACGATTTTCTATTCCTGGCGAGCTTGATGGCTTGCCTACCCTTGGCTCCGTCGAGAAATGGAAAGCTCGTAGTTGCTCGATGTGACCGTGCAGCAGCGTCACAGAGAGAGGGATGACTGGTCTAGTAGTACGGCATCGGTTATTCTAGGAGTTGTGCTCAGCAGGGACGTCAGCTGGCGACCATCCGTGAAGTGAGACAGTTTTGACAGGTACGGTAACTATCTTCGGCCTTGTTTAGATTGCTAAAGTTTCTAATCTTTTTCATTTTCTCCCATCACATCACATTAAATACACCAAAAGACTTATGTTTGAAGTATTAAATATAGGTAAAAAAATAATTAATTACAAAGTTTAGATGTACATTGGTAGACGATTCTTTTGAGCCTAGTTACTCCAGGTAGGATAGTATTTACCACTAACAAACGAAACGCCAAGCATGCAATACGATGTGACATACGATTTCAATTTTTAGCCATCTAAACAAGGCCTTCGTCTAGTACGTCCCCGTGATTTTAACTGCCTGGCCACGAGCTCTACCTACTCCCCTTCGTCAAATTAGACGTGTGGTTATTATTTTGTTTGATTTCAAAAATTTTATATAAATATTATTTATTTGTTATGTCTTTCAAAAGCTTATAGTATTCTTCTTATACATGAGGATGATGGTTATAAATAGCTTCGAAAAATCACTCTGTCGGGTATATACAAAATTTTCTTTCGATTCTACTCAAAAGACGGCCTGAGCACAAGGAATATTATTTTCAAGAGAAGAAATAAATATACGTCTTGATTGCTACGGTTGTGCCCTTTCCTCTAATCACGTGGAGGAAAACTTAGAGCAACTATTTTCGGTTTGTCATTTTCACAAGATCTTGTTGGATCCTACTAAACATCAACTTTCCATCAAGCTATAACGTTCTAGAGATTCCGATACTCATCAAAGATAAAATCGCCTTCCCGGTCCTTCATGAATGCAATAATTTTATATTTGGACAATTCGGACGACATTTGATTTTCAAATAAATGCTCAAATGAGTTCTTACAAGGGATATATATGTCTATATATAGAGAGAGAGAGAGGGGGGGGGGGGGTGGGGTAGGGGTGTTAGGGGAGCATGGCGACTACTATGATCTCGGCTTTGATTTGGGAGATCGATTTCTAGGAGTTATCCCTGTTTAAGGGTGCCCTTCCCTATCCTTATTATAGATCCTGAGGGCAAGGGAGTTACAAGATTGAGTATTCCCAAGTTTCCATGTTCGCGAGGATGAGCTCCGGGCTTTAATTTTTCATCATCATCTTCTAGCCGTTAGGGGACGTTGCTTTAGTTGTGTGTGTGCCTCGTCAATGTGGAAACCAGACCACGTTAGCTTTTGCATATGACATTTGTCAAGTCTAGGATGACCGGTCCACCCCCCTCTTCCTCGTCCCGTCCCTCGGCTCGTCTACTCTCCAATGCTCCTTGGACGCTAAGGGAGTTCAATATCGGCCCCTCTTGTTTCCTCAAAAACGATGGCTTGGAATTAGGAGCTATAGCTACAAACCCATGTGGCATAGCCCAGCGTGAAATCAGAGACAAAAGTGTAATTAGGTCAAAGCGCGAGAATGTTCCTCATTTGCACCGACCATGTTAATTAGGCCTTGTTTGGATTCCACTGCTAAGCTTTAACACTTCATTTTTAGCATTTTTTAGCACTCGTACCCAAATGCTAAAAGTGTCCCAAGGACTATAACATGGATTAAAAAATTTTAACACCAAAGGAGACCTAAAAAACCTTTAACCTTTAGCACTAAAGTTTAGCACATGGTAGTGGATCCAACACCCCTTGGTCCAAGAGATAGGATGTAAAAGGGTATTATTAGCCTTGCCATAGGCCCACGTTCAAACCCAAATCATAAAGGTCAAACATGTATGACACAGGCAGGCCGATTCGTGGGACCTATAGGTTGGTAGACTTGGGCCCACATGTCATATTGTTGTTGGTCACATAGCCTCCTCTTGCGTCGTTACTCCGTGATCGGACCGGACAAGCGATAGATCTCCCGCCGCTAGCCAGCTAATTATCTGCCCGATCTCGAATATATGTCTAATATAATATATAATCAGACAATCAGTCACATGTTCACCGACACACATTGCATCGACGACGATGACAGACGTCGTGTGGTTTGGTTCGAAGCTAGTCGTGTCGACACATTAATATGTGGAAAACGACGATGGAGCCGTTCTTCATTACACACACAAAAAAAGATAGATCCTGGCCAACAGGATCTACTACAAAAAAATGAGGAGTCCTCGTTAGTATGCAGCAGACATGCATCGTTATTCGTCTCTGGGGCGTCGCCCGTAAAACCGCCGCCGTGTTCTTGCAAGTACCAGTACCACGGCCGTTTCTGTCAAAAAAAAAAAAAAACGAACCGCACGTACTGTGTCGCCCGTGTGTCCGCAATGAAAGCAGCACCAACATGCCCCATATTATTGAATGAAAGGAAGAAAAGCGTGTATAGCACCATTAAGATCCCCAGATTTCGTCGTGTTGTGCCAAATTGTGCTTCGTTTGGGCATGAGTATGATGAGATCGACCAATGTAGACCCATAACGTAATTAATTATAATTATTATTGGACCACTTTAAGATTCACGTATTTTTTAAAAAGGACCACTCAAGCACAACTTGTACCCTGAACTCTAATTCGCTCGCAACTTTTTAGATCTTAATCCGCACCTGACACACCCAAAACACCGTGCCTACAGTGGAGGGAGAGAGAAAGAAAAAAATACACAAGTACTGCTCTGCTGCTGGCTTGCTGCCAATCTGCCCAAGAGTCGTTCCTCTGAAGAATGAGATCTAGGCCCCCTTATGATTGAAGGAAAAATTCGTGTAGAACTTCTGCACAGCTCCTGCAAAATTATTCGTGCATTGCAAAGGGACCTTATTAGACATCGTCACGAAGTCACCAATACAAGATTCAAAATTTGTTCTCGGTAATGTTTTTCTATGGCACGTGTCTGATTTTTTTAATTACACAGTACAACACAGAAGTCCAACAACACGCACACTCACCCCTATGAGGCTATGAACACACGTACACAAACTCTACCCTTATGAGCACCTTCGAATAACCGAGCCGACAGATCTAAGTTCACAAAGTCACCACAGATAAGGATGAAAACGGTCGAAAAACCCCATAACCATTTTATACTTTTACATTTGAATACGGAAACAAAAGTGAAAATGGTAAAGGCATTACCTAAAATGAACGCGAACTTACGGAATTATGGAATTTCAAAAACAAACTAATTCGAGCGGACTTACGTCGAACACCATCGGTATAAGAAAATTCAATACGGAATATCGACCCACAATACATAAAAATAATAAGTTTCATTTTGACAAATTTCAAGTCCAAAAGAGCAAACTTATCATTTTGGTCCATCTAACATTCTTTCTTTCGCTCAGCCCAATCATATGGAACACAATAACAACGCCGCATGAAGCCGATGCAGCCATGCAAATACGCCGATGAGGTGATTAGTCCCACCTCGATGACTCTAGGAGGCGCGACGGCGGTGTGTTGCCTATATAATGCGGCTCGACCATCGCTGCTTCACAAAATTTGCATAGTTGCCTAGACAAGAACGATCGATAACAAAATTTAGAATTTTGAATTCAGAATATTCGGTACTAAAAGTAGAAAACGTTCAAACTCGGTCGAAAAACCCTCATCCGTTTTCTACTTTTACATTTGAAATACGAAAAACTAAAACGAAAACAGAAAAATCGGACAAGAAAATACGAATTCGATCGGATAAAATATAGAAAACGATACGGTTCGGATCAGAATATTTCTATTCCGTTTTCATCCTTAACCACGCCGCCTGGGGGACGCCACCGCCACTTAATACATGGCGCCAGAAAATTCTAAAAAATATAACCACCAGTGTCAAATCAAAAACTTGAATTTGATGGGCAGGTTCCACCACAACCATAAGGAACCCAACAACTGATCTGAGTTCGCGACGGTATCGTTTTACCCGAATACAAAATGGCGTCGTCCTATTCTATTGACAACCACAGAATCTCTACGTATATCCTTTTCTGGATAAACGACAGCGTTTTTTTTTGTAATTTCCGTACGTAATGGAATGCATATATGTACGGAAAGGATGTGTGTACTACGGCAGCACCACAAATTTAAAATTGATACTTATATAACACTCCCAACATACGTAAGGTATACTCCACTTGAAAATCAGTAAGTTACCTCGCACGTGCTAACGGTCTTTGTTCAGTAAAAAAACTTGTTTACAATTATTTGAGAAGAAAGAGAGGCCTTACCAAACCGTGTGACGCGGACCTGATCTCGAGTGCCCAAGTCCAAGCAATGCAAGTCTCTAAAGGCGCTTTCGCCGCTCCCATGTCCTAGCATACATACCATCCTCCCGTTAACTTCCTCATCATTCACAAGAAAAGAAGTTTTACACACCCACTCCACTTAAATGCGCTAGCAAGCTGTTACATGTGGCCGGAGCTGCTAGTGCTACTACACCTACAACACGTTGCGTCACCGTCGTCTTGCTCACTGCTTGGAGCTGGAGCTCTACAAACCCATCTTGAACTCCAAGGTTCGTTGCATGTCTGAACTCTGCAGTGCAGGCATATATTCCGTCTTCATTCCTCCGTTCCTCAGTAGGTGCCGAGCTGGCCGCCATTGCCAACATAGAGTGTGCCTATATATGCCTGATTGCTTGCACCACCCCTAGCTTAATTAGCGCGGAGCGCAGCTACTAGCTCTCCTCTGATCCGATTCTCTTGTCCACCGTACGTTGTATATATGAAAGCTAGCTAGCTTTTGCATTGTTTCGTTCCTTTATTTCTTCTTCATTCGATCTCTGCTAGTAGCTACTTCCTTCCTTTTTTCTAAGTCTTTCTAGCACGTCGTCGTCCCCGGCAGCCCACCGCTGGTTCATGAGAGAGGGATCGTCTGATGATCAGTAGAAAGCAATACTGAATCGAGTTGTGCTCTTTGTGCAGCTAGGTTCAGATCCTTCATTCAGAGAGTACACTATCATCAGGTAAGAAAAGCATTAAAATATAGTTATTACTTGCCAATTGCAGGATCGAGCTGGGATTATATGTTCCATCTTCTTCTTCGTCTGCCTGAAGGAAGGAATAACAGTAAGGCGCTTGATGGCGCTATCAGCTTCAACGCCGGTGCTGGTGGTTCAGGAAGAACTGCAGCAGCAGCCTACTGAGAGTGAGAGGCAGTTGAGGAACCAGCTCGCCGCAGCCGCGAGGAGCATCAACTGGAGCTATGCCATCTTCTGGTCCATTTCAAGCACCCAGCCAGGGTACGTATATATAATAAAGTGATAACAATATATACTACTTTTTCCTCCGTTCCAAATTGTAGTTCACTTTGGCATTTCTAGATACATTGATTTTGCTACGCACCTAGTTATACACTATGTCTAGATACATAGTAAAAGAAATGGATCTAGAAAAGCCAAAGTGAACTACAATTTGAAACGGAGGTAGTAGTTGATATTTGGTTGGGAGTTTGCTGCAACGACCAACTCTGAATGATCGTCACATCGTTTGCATGGGCTTTCTCATCAGCTGCTTTATATCCCAGCGCATATACATACATATACATATCAAATATAGTAAGGAAATTCGGATCTCGATTTGTAGCTAGTCATTTACTTGTCACTGGCTAATAGCTTTTGCATCAAAAAGTATAAAGTTCTCCTTTGGGGAAACTAGTGACTAATATTCAACACTTTCTAGATACTAGCTAGTCATTCATATATCATCCTGTCCAGAAAATTCTTCTGTCACACTTTCTGGATAGCAGATACTGCAACACTGATATGATTCTGTTCTTCTGTGGTGAAACTACTGCATAGTATTCAAGACAACAAACTTTTAAAGTTGAGGTCCATACAGAATATCTTGTGAAAATCTACTGTAATTTGATTTAAATCCATCCTACGAATATTTATATTTCAAAAGTATGCTAATTATAATAACTCATAGAACATGCACTTGATATTTGGATTAAAATAACATAGAATCCTGTTGTCATGTTGTCAAGCGGACAGATGCACATCCCGCATTAAAGATCTCTGTCTCATCATGCGGTTAAAAAAGGAACGCAGTTTATCTGTCGGCATATGTCAAAGGGTCCTATCCTAATGGTTAGGATACTCGAGCGGCACTTCACAGTTCTGAGTTCGACTCTTCGTGGGAGCGAGTTTCAGGCTGTGGTTAAAAAAACTTTCTTGTCGCCGTGTGCCAAAGCACTAGTTAAGAGCCGGCCCAGTTCCGTAGGGATCGAGCCGTGGCTCGGGTTGGTATACCGCCCGGGGGTTACGGTGATTCCAACCCAGGTCCTCTCCAAAGGATTGAGGAGGTCCCGTAGGGATCGAGCTGTGGCTCGGTTGGTATACCGCCCGGGGGTTACGGTGATTCCGCCCGTGTCCTCTCCAAAGGATTAAGGATCGTACTTCCCATAGGCTAAAATGCTCCTAGTGTCGAGCGGGACTGGGGTTCGGGGATTTTATCGGGTCGGAGAAACCGAGGTTTTTCTTAAGAACAATGCCGGTGGGGCGGTCTTTCCCCACTCGGCTGAGTTCTTTTATCTATCGGCATATATATATTACTCCGTGTGTCTTTTTGCAAAGTGACGTTATGTTATTCTCGATTAAATTAATTAGGTTCAGAGAAAATATTAGCTATTTTTAATAAATCATTATAAAAATAGATTCATCTAATGATACATAGAGGGGCGGAGCTAGGATGCGCTCTCGAGGGGCTATTTAATAGAGATTTGACAAAAATCAAGTAAATGCATGGTGGTTTTACAGGCAAAGAAAATCAGGCTGCCGGGAGGGCCCCCCCTGGATCCGCCCCTGGATACATACGCGTGTACCATAAATATCAACTTCTTATATATTTTGTAAAAGCTGAGTATTTCTCAAAAAGTGAGTACGGCAGTTAATATTGTAAGGGTAAGAAGAATTTTTTTTTTTAAAACGTTAAAACTTCAGATACTCCGGCTTTATCATTACACGGGGGCGGATCTAGAAACACCGTCCGAGGGGGCTAATTAGTTAAGTTTTGCATGGATTGGATAAATAAGGGGCTATTTTTAGCTGAAAGTTAAAATTTTGTGTGGCTAGCAAAGAGTTGCATGTAGGAAATTTGAGCTCCGCCTACGGCCCGCCTAGCCGGGCGTGCATCCGCCCCTTACACCGAACTTTTTATACTTGAGAGCAAAAGATAATAATACAACTCGCCCGCATAAGCGCTGGACACATCAGCAAATGCTTACGTGGACGAGAGAGAAATGGGTTGAGAGAAGGAGCTTGGCGCTGCATCCGGCGCCCGGCGCTTGCACGAGTCCCCATGGTCGTGGGGTCCGCCACTACCTTGTGACCCAATGCACCGTCTCTTTTCCCGTGACCCATCAAGGCCATCACCGAGTGCCCAAGGTAGTGCGTTTGCTTGGACTACTAGTGCTGCTCATCGGACCGAGCTACCGTGGCCATGCTGCGACTGAGCTGAAGGCCGGCGAGTGCAACAAGCTTTTTCCGGAACGTTCTTAAGCCTTGGTCAGCGGCGAGCTTGGGGGATGAGCGGCATCCCCAGCGTTTCTTCTGCTCTGCTGATGGGGACGAGCGGAAGCTCTGCACCGACGGAGCCGACGGAGACAAAGACGGACGTCGGACGACACTACCTCGATCTGCTGCTCCAACCGACTGGGAAGCTGCTATTGCTTTCCCGGCGAGCCTCGATGTCTTGTCCTCCTCCGCTGATGAGCTGTGGCAGCGCGGAGAGCAGTGGCGTACACACCCGAGCGGCTGCTCAGCTAGAAAGATCGGCGGCGGTGACGGAGTGACCTTGGACAACGACGGGAGGAAGAGGAACGAAGGACGAAGAAGAGTTGGTGGGACCCATACAAATAAATAAATCCTATTTAGAATAGAGAAGAGCCAGTATTATCTGTACAGCTTGGCTATTATGCTAGCCGACATGGCTTGGCTTATAGCCAAGCTTATTGAACCTGCTCTAAGGGACAATGATAGATGGATGCAACTGACTATTATTGGACCTTCAATGTAATGGACCAAAAAAGTGAAGTATGTATATTTAAGAATCACAAGTTAACAACACTTGAACGAAGTATATATATATAGTACTACTACTCTCTATCTATATAAAAATATAATTCTCACTTTTCAATAAATCAGATGAATTAAGGTAGATTAAAGTTATATAAAAATACTAATATTTTTAAAAAGGTTATTACATTAACTATACAATATATTTTTATAGTAAACCTAGTTGGATGAATAAATATTAGTAATATATACACACATAAACTTGATTAAAGTTAAGCTAGTTTACTTACACTTTTATTATAGTTATATCTTTTTTTTTGGACAGAGTGATCATATACGGCTGTAACAATTTCTCCATCAGAAGTCGGAACCATACAATGATATAAAAACTGTACTTACGGGAGAAAACATAGTTGCAGGGTCCTGACATGGACGGACGGGTTCTACAACGGCGAGGTGAAGACGAGGAAGATCTCCAACTCCGTGGCGCTGACAGCCGACCAGCTCGTGATGCAGAGGAGCGAGCAGCTCCGGGAGCTCTACGAGGCCCTCCCTGTCCGGCGAGTGCGACCGCCGCGCCGCGCCGGCGCGGCCGGTCGGCTCGCTGTCGCCGGACGACCTCGGCGATACCGAGTGGTTCTACGTGGTCTGCATGACCTACGCCTTCCGGCCAGGCCAAGGGTAACCGATCCATTTTTTTCTTATGTTCGTGGCGTGTCACGGTGCCTGTCATCACTCGGGTGTGCATGCGTTTTGCGTCTTGCCACAGGTTGCCCGGCAGGAGTTTCGCGAGCAACGAGCATGTCTGGCTGTGCAACGCGCACCACGCCGGCAGCAAATCATTCCCCCGCGCGCTCCTGGCCAAGGTATGTTTTCACTAGTTGGTTGAGATCTTTGCTGAATCATCGTGAACTCACGTGTGACCGACCTGTTGGTGTTGGTGTTGGTGTGCCTATGGTCAAGCAGAGCGCGTCCATTCAGGTAAAAGTGATTTCCAAACATTACACAGGGCACTTTCAGACTGCCGCGTAGTCTGCAGATTTCTGAGTGCTACAACTAACTGCACACTCTGCTCGTGTTTTCTGCAGTCAATCGTCTGCATCCCGCTTATGGGTGGCGTGCTTGAGCTGGGTACAACTGATACGGTATTGTTCAGTTCTTCGCTTCACTGGCCATCTCATATAGTACTAGATACCACATTATCTGAAAATAACAGCAATATGAGTATAACGAAACTAAATGAAATTGCCAGGTGTTGGAGGACCCGGAGTTGGTCAGCGGAGCAACCGCGGCATTCTGGGAGCCACAGTGTTCGACATACTCTGAAGAGCAAGAGCCAAGCAGCTCCAACCCGTCAGCAAACGAGGCCGCCGCAGACAATGCCATGGACATGGAGACGATGGCTGCTGCCGCCGCCGGGGGACACGTCCGACAGGAGCTAGCAGGACTAGGAGAAGCCGAGAGCCTGTCAAACGCAAGCCTGGAGCACATCACCAAGGAGATCGACGAGTTCTACAGCCTCTGCGAGGAAATGGACGTGCAGCCACTACCTCTAGAGGATAGCTGGATCATGGTGAACGGGTCCAATTTCGAAGTCCCGTCGTCCCCGCAGCCAGCTGCGGCCGGGGCTACCTCAACCGCACCCGTTGATGGCTCTCGTGCGACGAGTTTCACGGCTTGAAGAGGTCCTTGCAGTCGTGCTCTGATGAAGCGGCGGCAGTGCCGGTCATCCAAGAGCCGCAGAAATTGCTGAAGAAAGTGGTGTCCGGCGGCGGAGCTTGGGCGAACTGCAGTGGCGGGGGCACGACGGAACAGCCCAGGAAATAAGTGGCATCAAGAACCACGTCATGTCTGAGCGAAAGCGCCGGGAGAAGCTCAACGAGATGTTCCTCATCCTCAAGTCATTGGTTCCTTCCATTCACAAGGTGATGAAGACATCATCAATTCAATTATCCTTCCTTGTCCTTGTTTATTTGAGAATGTTTGTTTGTATCAAAACTTGAAGATAATTTTTGAAATTGGTAGGTGGACAAAGCATCAATCCTCGCCGAAACAATAGCCTACCTCAAGGAGCTTCAGCGAAGGGTACAAGAGCTGGAATCCAGTAGGGAACTTCTATCGCGCCCATCCGAAACAACAAGGCCAACCAGGCCCCGAGGCATTGGCAATGATAGTGTCAGGAAGAAACTCTGCACGGGCTCCAAGAGGAAGATCCCGCCAGACTTCAGCGGTGACATAGAGAAGGAGCACCCCAAGGACGGCACCAGCAACGTCACCGTCACCGTCTCGGACAAGGACGTGCTCCTGGAGGTGCAATGCAGGTGGGAGGAGCTCCTGATGACACGAGTGTTCGACGCTATCAAGGGCGTCCATTTGGACGTTCTCTCGGTTCAGGCTTCGGCACCAGATGGATTTATGGGGCTCAAGATACGAGCTCAGGTTAATTAGCAGTCATGTAGCTCACCCTTGGCTTCTGGCTTGTTGGAGAGTTTGGTTTACTGATGCAATTGTTTGTGTTCAATGTCTATGCAGTTTGCAGGCTCCGGTGTTGTCGTGCCCTGGATGATCAGCGAGGCACTTCGTAAAGCTATAGGGAAGCGATGAAGGGATAGCTGAAATCTGGATATCGATCTGGAAGGCTTCTTGAATTGAAGCAAAGTTGTATTTCTTACGGAGAACTGCCCAAAATCGTGGTATGCAACACATTTTTGTCAGGTGTCTTTGCAGGGTTCTGCACCTCAGTTTTGTCAAGAAAAACAAGTGGGATGGAAACATGTACTCACACTGAAAGCTTCCTATAGCGTCAGCTTATTCATCTGATCAAAACTTATTTCTACTTTGCTCTTCCCATTTGCCTTCCTGGAGCAGGCTTTGACATGCAAAAAAAAAAAAAAAAAAAAACTTTGGACTCGATTGTGTTTGACGAGAAAATTATTATTATAGGACTTGAAACATTGGCACTTTGTTATACGTGAGAGTTGGTCATTTTAATCACATTTCTCGTGTCAAATACATGTATTTTTGCCATGAGCGGACCATTTTGCCCTCAGGCCTTCAAAACACGTGTGCGGGCTGCTGGCCATTAGACTGGCCTGGCCATGGCTTGGCTGGCCGCTCTCCTGGCTCCTGGCCGTGGCCTAGGCTATAGATTTTCAACGGGCCGTGCCGGCTTGTGCTGTGCCGCCGAGGCACGCCACTACGTCTGCATGTTTCGGTAGGGGCGGCTGCCCGGTGCGATAAGGGCGGTTGCCCCGGCCGTTCTTCCGAGATGACTCGGCGTATTGTTAGCCGCCCTTACGGATGGTTTCAAGAAAAGGAGTTGTTGTTTCAAATGCCTTTATAGAATAAGACGCTCCTATAACTAAACCGACCTTAGAGGCAACTCAAGACTAAGACGCTCCTATAACTAAACCGACCGACTCTTAAAGAACTTTTGATGTAGTGCGTCGTGCCCCCGCGGGCCGGGTCGCACCGGGCTCCGTGCCTCACCTTGAGCCCATACCCGTCTCACGGGCCAAATCGTGTCGTGCCGTGCCGGTCCACGGGCCGATTTTTAAAAAACACTCAAACACAATCATTTACACAGATTCTATCAAACATATGAATAACACAAAGACAAAATGACACGTACCACAATTTAAGATTCACCGCGCCTCACCGTATATGTATAATATTATACCAAGTATGAAAATATCGGGACTAAAATACCAAATATGTATAATATTATTGTTGACAAGTAGTTATCGTCAAAAATTAAGTATTTATTTTCCTACTAAATCATGGATAAATAATATAAAAGATTATTATTACTAATGGATTCCACGAGTTTTGGTGCACACTCGGTTTTGCGGAGAACTCGAATATTCCGTAATATCGAAGAAAAGAGGAGAAATAGAGAAACGGAAGAAAAGGACTGAACCAGGGGCGATTAGTATAAATTCCAAGGGTCTAAAAAACATGAGAAGACAGCTTGAGATGCCCGGGCCCCACATGTCGGGATGTGGGGCCGGGTGGCACCATGATGGGGCTGGGCGGCAATCGGCCGTGGACCCACGTGTCCCGCTTCGTACCTTCCCACCACCGACCTTGAGATCCAATCTAAGCCGTCCCAATCAAATCGGTTTGATCCAAGGGCAAAGATTCATCCCACCGGCCTATATAGCAAGGGCAGGGGGTACCCCTGAAACCCTAATTCATTAGCTAGAATTCCTTATTGATTAGAGAGGGATCCCAATGTAAGGAACTCTCTCTTCTCATATAGATCTAGAGTCAGACTCTTCAATGTAATAGATTAGATCTAGTTGAGAGTTAGGGAGAGCGGAGCTGTGCTCGGTTACGAAGAGTCTTCGAGTATGGTATGTCTTTGTATCTCCTCTACAAGAGTTATGCTTTAATATATTTATCTTCTCTAGTTACTTTTATGTCTTTCATATATTTATGGTTAGTGATGGTTAGTGTAGTATTTATGCTTTAGCATAGGATCTCCGCTCGCATCGAGTGCTCTAGTTATGCTAGGTAATTAGAGTAATAATTAATAGTATAGACATGGTGTATAGATTAGAGGTTTACTTGAGATTGCACCCAATCCCATGGATAGTCTCACGTGGTAGCCATTGTGGGTGACAGCCCCGACGGCCGACGTATTCCACCACGTTTGGGTTGGTGTTTGTAGGACTTTAGTCGAGCTTTCTAGCCCCCTTCTCATCCCTTTCGTGGCTAGTGTTCTGATGTCCTGAAGTGTTATTGTGTGATTGCTATATCTATCCATACTTCGGTTACCTTAGAACCAAAGTATTAGAGAAGTAATTAGGAACCTTTGTCTCTCCCGTTGTCCTCTTGATTAGCTAAGCTATTTATTTATCATAGTAATCTTCTAGTCGTTATTAGTAGATTACTTTTATGCTTTAGTATTCATAGTCTTGTTTATATATCATTTAACACTTACCCCACTTTAGTTTAGTTGGTTTGCTAAGTTAGTAGATACATGATCGTGAGTTATTAGAATTCTTTAGCCAAAGCTTCCCTCGTGGATACGATACCCTAGAATACTCTCCTAGGAAAAAGCTACAATGATGTTCTCTGCGCTGTGCGCTTGTAGAATCGTCATTATTCTTTTAGCACTTAACGAATGTCAACAATTATCACCAAAGATATTTGCCACGGACCTCACCGCGCCTCCCTTTCTAAACGTGTTGGGTCGTGCCGTGCCCCGTGCATGAGGGTCGGCCCAAGTACGCACTGCTGCCCCGTGCCGTGCTCGGGCCGGGCCAAAATATTATGCTTCGTGCCGTGTCATCGTGCCTCGGGCTGCATGGAAATCTATAGCCTACGCCGGCTTGCCATCACCAAGCCATGGCTTGGCTGGTAGTGGCCCCGGGCTGCCCAGCTATGGCTCGGCATGGCTGGGCCGCGACCTCCACGATGGCTAGTTGTCGCCTGGCCAATGGCTTGGCTGGTCGTGCCTGGGCTAGCTGACCGCCATGTGGGCATGGTAAGCCGCCACGTATAGTGTACTCTGTAATACAAATAAAAAAAGATGATTGAAGTTAAAGATGAAACTATGAATTTAGCACAAATGAGTTCATCTCATAAAACCACGATTCAAGAATTACAAATTTTATGCCTTGAACCACCCCTCAAGGCCAAGTCGTCCACCACGGGCGACTCGAAGGTGACCCGCCTGATACCACCGCTAAAGCCGCCGCCGCCCTCTTCCTTGGGCAAGCGCGACGGCGGCGGCAGCCACGTAGCTCAAAAGGCCCCCGGTGTCACCTCCTTCCTTCCTCACAATCCTCTCCCTCCCTCTTTTTTCCCAAACCGTTGAGCCTTCCATGGCGGTGGTGGGCCACCAACGGGTTTGGCGCCGGATCCGGGGCCTCTTGGGGCTAGGTGCGGTGCTCCACACCCCGCCGGTGGCTGGAGGGACGATGGTGGCTCGCCGAGGTTGTGGGTGTCGCCCCGGGCGCCAAGGCGGGCGGTCACGGGCTCTTTGGGGTGGCCGGGCGGGCGGATCCAGCTCCTCCGACCACTGGATGCACCATCTTCGCCCATGGATCTGCGCATGTGATCATCTTGGTCATTGTTGTAAGACCTTTTATCCTAAATTAATAAAGCTTGGTATTTTTAAACCAAAGATACCAACTTCGTGAAATTTAGACGTATTTGTGTGTGATCTTGGCCCAAATACGTGTGATTAAGGACCCATTAAAGTTGGAGCGACAAGGACGCTCGGCGCACCTCCCCCCTACGACCCCAGCGACTCACCCGCCGCGCCTCTCGTTGGACGCCCGACGCAAAGGGTTTCCATCGTGTCGAGAGCTGGTCGCCCGATGCATTCGGGCTTTGGTCAAGGTCGTGCTCTGCGGACGGCGGCGTGTGCACTATTCTGACGACGCGTGTGGCTATCGGAGGGGCCATATGTGACTTGGCACCGAGCCTTTTTCGAGTGGTGGGCTTCCATCTATTCAATGATTTACACAAATTTTTTGAATAAAACGAAGTGGTCAAACACGATGTCCGAAAGTAAAAATGACACTCTTTTTTGGGACGGAGGAAATACGAGCCAAGCTCGCTTTTGAAAAAAAAAAAAACATCAATGTACCTGCTCTTAACAAGCTGCTAGTGACGACGCTAGCTTTAACTTAGCCCACACGAGGCGTCTCCCCGTAATCCCCCGTGGTAAGTGGAGAGGTCGCCTCCCGTCGTCCTTTTTTTTGAGAAGGAACATGTATTAATCATGGTGCATTACACCGATCCTTTTACAAACAGAAATTCTAAGAAAAGGAAAATTACAAGGAAGTACAAAACTTCGCTCATCTTCCTCGAAGCCTTTAGAGATCCATAAGGTGCAGGCCGCGAGAGGAGGACTTACTTCTAGGCGAATCACCAATAAACTACCTCCCAGGCGATCGGCCAACTCCCGTTCCCATGACGCATCCTTCGATTCCACCGCCGGCAACCCGAGCAAAGCTCGATTTTCACCGAGAACATCTTCCTTGAGATTAACGGGGTCAACAACATCATCACCCGAAGAAGACGACGATGCGCCGGCCCTCGACTCCTAGACAGGTCTCCACAGCCTCTACGTTGGCGCCGGAGAAGATCGCCATCGGAGAACGGAAGAAGGCTGCGAGAATTTATTCCACAAGCGCCGCCGTCGCTCGCATCGCCGGGCGTCCGCCAGAAAAGCAAACCGCAGAGGAGCCACGCTCCTCGGTGCGACCCAACTCCACCGCCCGAACATCGACGCGAGCAAACCCTAGACCTAGGTAGACTCGACCAGACTCTCACGAAGACAAAGAAACTCTGTTGAAGAGGCGGACCCCGTTCCTCGTCCACCACCGTAGCGAGGCCGAGGCGAGAAACGAGGGCCGCAGCGGTGGCGGCGGCGCGGCGCCGCCGGCGCTTCTTTTTCTTTTCCGCGAGCCCTAGGCCCGGCGGCTGACTCCCCGTCGGGTGCCCCGAACGCTTGTTGGATAACGAACTTTTTTTTTTTTGGGTGACGAACAAACCTTCCTGTCCTCCCGTCGCCCTTGTCGAGGACACAAGCAAGGGCGGGCGGGTGCCGATCGACGCCGACACACGATTGATGAGTCTTTGGAAGGAAGAGTTGATGCAATGGGGCGCGAGGACGCCGGGGTGACGGGTCGCACCCATCGCCCCATCCCGCGTTGGCCGCGATTCCACTACGGACTACCGCCGTCATGCGCCGCGGACCCGGCCGTATTGGCTGCGTGCTTTTTGTTCGGTGGCGGCGGCACCACGGCAGCAAACATAATGCATAGCTGCGCCAAAAGCCTAGACTAGAAGGAGGAGAGAAGAAGTGGTACCACGGCGCTCAAAGCTTGTCAAATCCGAAAAATACTATTGACGTGGCGCCGCGGCTAGCACACATCCCGCCATTGCGGCGGGGAGATATTGGTGATGCAGCGGATGTGGTTCACCAGTGGACGGACAGTGCCCTCTGCGGCGGAACGCGAGGCCTACCACGACAGAGTTTTCGGCGACAACCGCACTCCCTCTCGGCGAGGCGGCGATGCGCAGATCTTTCGGACTCGTCGGTGTAGGTCCGAGGCGGACGAGGTGGCGCCGCGCCGGCGCGAGCTGATCGTCGGCGGCGACTAAGTTGTTCATCTTTCGAGTAATCGCGTTTGATTTCTTCTGCTAGGGAGGGCAGAGCTACCTGTATAATTGTATCCCCTAGTGCGTCAATCTTGACGCGTCGTTGTAATTGTTAACTGTTTTTCTTCTTAATACAAAAGACGCCGCAAATCTTTTGCGTGTTCGAGAGAAAAAAACGTGGCACTTTTTGAATATGGAGACTCAAAAGTTTAGCGAGTTTGTTGGAGTAGGATGGTCTTTTTGTGGGATCTATATTTTACAAAGGAGCTAAATCAGTAAATTTGGCTAATCCTTTTGGCTAATCTGTTGGAGATGCTCTTAGATCGGTGAGAATGGAAAAGTACTACTACTTATTATAGATCTTGTACGAGGAAGAGAGACATTTTTTTTTTGACTTGCTTGCCTTTCATTATCAGCTGGCCGACGCCTCAAACAGGATCAAATCATACACGCATGCCGGAGTTACATGCCACGTCTCCGAGCGATGCGAACTAGAAACTTGTTTAGCTAATACATGTGCTACTTTATTACAAGATCTACTAACATAAGAAATAGAAAATTCTTGAAAGGCAAGACAAATTTCATCAATCTCTTTTAAGAAAGTATCGATTATCGATCTTTGGGAGATTAGCGGATCTCTCTCACCAACGCGATCAGGCGACCGCGAGGCGGAATCCGACGCTCCCCATGCCGGCCGGCCGGCCCCAGCCACCTGACGCCCGACGTAGAAAAAAACCAGCGGTGGCCGGCCATCCTCTGCACTGACTCCACAAGTCTCCGTATACTCAAGGAAGGATTGGAAGCGCGGCGCAATAGAAAATTCAAGAGGTCGACGCCCGACGTCCGGGCTCGCGGTGCTCGACGCCCGTCGCGATTCTCGCCTGCGCCGCGCGATCCCGACGCGGCCTCGTCGCCCGAGTCGCGCGAGGCGGACTCCGATCGCCCGACGCGACAACTCGACGTCCGGGCTCGCGGTGCTCGACGCCCGTCGTGATTGCCGTACACCGCCGGTCTCCTCGCCGTCGTCAATACGACCATGACCCACTGATCTGATAAGTGCGGAGGGTCAGGATGGCGACCGTCGCGGGCGGCTCGGGTGCCGATCTCGCGGATCCCGACGGCGAGCCGGACGGTGAAGGTTGGAGCACTGATTACCAGGCCTCACCTCCGTCTCCGGCTCCACCTGCAAGCAGGGGAGATCGAGGCCGTCGTCATCGCCAGCGGCGTCCACATCTTTTTCGGGAAGGCTGCCCACCTCGTCGACAACACCAATAATCCAAAAGGTACTGACGGCGATCGGGAACTTCTGCATCTGCTCCATCGCAGTCGGGATGCTCATCGAGGTCATCGTCATGTACCCGATTCAGTACCGGGGCGGCATCGACAACCTGCTCGTGCTGCTCATCGGCGGGATCCCCATTGCCATGCCCACCGTGCTATCGGGTGACCATGGCCATCAGGTGGCACCGGATCTTGACGGTGGCGGCAGCCCAAAGACGGTGACGACGGGCGACAACGACGCACCTTCCCCGGGCGAGGCCGCGGGACCCGCCTCCTATTTCGACGGCAGCGGCATCCCCTTGCGCTGCGAGTATGCAGGACCCCGCCAATCTTGACGGTCCTGCGTGGGGGCGGATGACGGCGTATCGGGCGATTCATCGGTGGCATCGCCCAATCTGCAATGACCGGTGTTCAACCATGGAGAATAGAGACAATTTCTAGTGTCTCTCACTTCTACATGGATCATTTTTTCCTCAACTTTTGAAGATGATCGCGATAATGTGGTCGGGTATGCGACGGTGTGTTGCGTCACTCCCGTGATTTTGATTAACAAGATTACAAGTGTGAGGCACTGGTGCAAGGCCCTATCCATCCTATTGCAAGCGATGGATTAGGTGCATCCCTTCGACGAGATGGCGGCCGGTGTTGACCGGATCTGCCGCTGCAGATCAAAGTGGCGGTGAGTCCACTATATCGGATCGCCTGGATGTTGAGTGAAGGTTGAGCCTCTTGCTCTTGTCCCACCTCGTGCCCTCCGCGGGAAGATACCTCTTCAAGGTTGACGGGATACACGCCGCTATCTTATTTAGTCCAATGGAGCTCACTTTGATGTTGTCGACAAGTGAGCTCAATTGATATCGACATAGGCGACCTTTAGTACGGCTTTTCGTTGTACTAAAGTTTCTTCTTTTTTTGTTGTAATAATTAGGCTGTGTGTGGTAGTGTAAAGACCGAAAGGTCGTGTGTATTACTGCATAGGCCGGAATGTAATTCTTTTATCTAAAAAAATCAATGATCGATCTTTGTGACTTCTTTTTCCTGCAGAGCTGGACAAATTGAACACAATCCGTCTCCATAGTTACTCGTTGGAAGCCTAAATGCCTAGCGAGCTGCAAGCCATCTTTGAAAGCCGCTGCCTCCATAGAACATGCATCAAAGGCTATATCATACCAGGTTGCTTAGCCTGTTAGAAAACAACCTCATTCATCTCTAAACACACAAGCTGTGGCGCGAGGAAGAGAGACCTGTACCAAAACCATGTGACCGCGGACGACTGACGCGGACAAGCCATTAATGTAAAGCTCAACGTCTACTCCGTATATTTCTCGTACGTTTTGAAAGGCAAGTAAAGTAGAGAAAACGTCCTTCCTACATCACCATTCAATATAAAGTTACATACACTCATCACGTACTATTATCCTGCTCGGTAACTTGGAGCTCCACAAACCCATCTTGATTTCAAGGTTCATGGAATATATATACCTCCACGGCCACGCATATATTTCCTAGAATACCTCCGCAAACCCGAGCTATAGCTGGGTTACCATTGCTGTTACTTGCCAATTATATTGCACAAGCAGGTATTATATCCGGTCTTAGCTTCTTTGTCTTCAGTTATTGTAACACATCTGGCGATCTGCGCGAAGTGCGCGCGATGGCGCTCGGCGTACCTCCCCCCATGACCCCAGGTGACGCACCCGCCGCGCCCTGCTGGACGCCCTGACGCGGAGGGCTTCCATCGTGTCGAGAGCTGGTTGCTAGTTTGTTCCGGGCTTCGGTCACGATCGTGCTGGGGACGACGCGTGTGCACTGTTCTGGACAGATGAGTAGCTACCAGAGGGGGTTATATGTGACTTGGCACCGTGCCTTTTTCGAGCGGTGGGCTTCCATCTATTTTATAATTTACATAAATTTTTTGAATAAAACGACGAAGCGGTCAAACACGATGTCCGAAAAGTAAAAACGACACTCTTTTTTTGAGACGGAGGGAGTACGAGCTAAGCTCGCTTTTGGGAAAAAAAAAACATCAATGTACCTGCTCTTAACAAACTGCTATTGACGACGCAGCTTAACTTAGCCCACACGAGGCGTCTTCTGTAATCCCCCGTGGTCCGTGGAGGTCGCGTCCTCCCGTCGTCCTTGTGCTGAGGACACAAGCAAGGGCGGGCGGGTGCCGATCGATGCCGACACGCGGCCCGCCGTACGATCGTTAATAGACGGCCATCACAATACTATCAACGACGCAATGGGATGGGACTCGCCCCTAGTCGCCGTCGCAGGTGCCCGCGCGCGCAGCGACCGGCAAGAATGACAGCCCGTCCTGGAGGTGCGAGTGGTTATGGGGGCGCCGACGGCGGCCCAGTTTGTCCTGCTGCCTGTTGGGCGCGCGATCAGGACGTACACGTGTGATCTCGCGACTCGCGGAGTCGGGAGCAAGGGCGAGCGCGGTGCCGATTGTCATGGTCGCCTACTTGTACGTGCGTGCTGTCAGACTTCTCGTTTTCCTTGTGTAGCTAGCCGACGTGGACTTAAGGCTCGGCTTTACGATTGGTGTCTTTTTTCTTTTGACATGCCCCTCGCATGATTGATGAGTGGCTCCCTAGCTACCTCCCTCATGTAATGGAAAAGTCCTTAGTTTCTGTTCGAGGTGACCGTGTGTAGGGGCATCACTGGGCGGCGCGACGCGCACTACCAACTGTACCGCGCGCATGCGCCAGAACAGTTAGTGATGCGCGCGTGCTAGTAAAAATAGCAGCGCATGCGGGTAGTAGCAGTGGGTTGTTTCTCCGGTTTCCAATCAATGGGCTAAGATTTCTCTTTTCTTTTCGCCCGTATCCATTTCTCGTTTCTCCTGTCAAGCATCATTAGGCCAATTTTTCTGGTTTCTCATGTCAACCATCAATGGGCCAGAAAAAAATTTTTCTACAAGCTAAAATTTTCTCTTTAGGGACATCGGATTTATGGGTAAAATAAAAGGGCGGGGGATGGTTTCACATCCATATGGAAGTGAAAGTACAAAAATATTGTTTTGAAAAACCATAAATATATGTCCATCAAAAACTACTTATACTATGTTAAAAAAATGAAAGAGTGCTAGAAAGAAAAAAGGACAACAACGAAATACAATTTATTTGTGACATCTTTGTATTTCCAAAAAGGATAAAATAAAAAAAGGTAAAAATTTTGCTTCGTTCTCTTCAAGACTTGAAAATAATGAATGTTCCTGAAAAAAAAAGAGGAAATCATTATTAAAATATAGACTTATATTGAACTTTTCATTTCTATATTACACTTTGTATGACTAGAGTTTTTTTAAAAAGTTTGTATTGCTACATTTTAAACTTTATACTTATAATAAATAAAACACTAAAGCACTAGAAAAAAATAGGGCCATTTGGAGACTAAACAACCACATTAAAAACTTTATATTGGTAGGTTGAAAACTTTAAGTAATGGCACTAAAATCTTTATACCACTAGTTCAAAAATAACTTTACTCTAGGTACTTTATAAATTATTATTTTTAGTAAAAAAAAAAAAAACTTTCAACTATGACATTATAAAGTTAGTATTGTTAGGTTCAAAACTTTACATCCACAAAATTAGTATAAAAAAACTAAAATTCTGAGATTACTAACTTAACTCTCATAAAGTGATAAACTTTGAATTATGACAGTACCAACTTTGTAGTGCTAGGTTCAAAAACTTAGAACTGTTACATTAGAAACTTTGGAATGCTAGGTTCATACACTCAAGCAAATATTATATTACAAAAAAAAGCATAAATAAAAAAAAAGATTATTGGACCATAAAATATAGAGCTGGAGCACTAACTAGCAGGTGAAAAAATCTTTCGAGTAAAAAAAGTGTGCAAGTTTACCTATTTGGTCATCATTGAGCGTGAGACTTTGATGAGGAGTCATCTCGCTTTAAAGTGAATACCAGTTTTCAAAAAATTTCGGTAACGGAACAACAATGAACATCAATTTTTGTAATTGTAAACTTATGTAGAAACTTGCGAGAGTATGTACTGTGCAGTCTGGGGATTAGAGATATCAAACAGGAAAGCATCAAAAAAATATATCAAAACTAGCATTAGAAGATCTCATTTAGACAACATAAATATTACTCAATTAGTCACTTGTAATATGGATACCTTACAGATTCAAGAATTAGGAAGCAATAAAAAAAAGAAGAATCAACAAAAGACCTCAAATTTACCTATATGAGATAATGATTGTATGCAATATGAAGTGCACATCAGCAGTCCAAAAAAAAAGGCACAAGCAAAAATGTCGTAAGACCGCAGGGCAATGACGGGCTGCTTTATGCAGGGGTGCCGCCGTGCTAGGCTCGGGGTCGTTCTTTCCCCAGCCTTCGCAAAAGGCCGGTCGGTGGATGCAGAGTGGATGCCGTCCACAGCGTCACGCTACGACTTGGACTCTCGAGAGGGACAGAGAAGATGAGGAAAAGGGCTGAGAAGCGCTCCAGACTTGTGGCTGCGATTACTTTGCATAGTTATAGAAGGTTGTGTGGACGGACTGGCTTTTGGGCTAAACAGCGGTGTAGAAAAATTACAGAAAGCAAGGGGGGCCATGGCCAAAAGTATGGCCCCCACGTAGCTCCGCTATGTGTTGTCATGTATCTGTTTTGGCCTCAAAACTTGCCAAGTGACAAAAATCTCTAAAGATGGTCAGTGGTACCCCAATCTCAACAATTGGCTTGTTTCTTTTTTTCAACTTTGGGTGAGTCCTGTCCTGAACTTCACTCAAAAAGAAAATGGATGTGTTCTAGTCCTCAGACTAGTCTTATAAAAAATGTTAGATATGTATTCTGTGTTTGAAGAGAAAATAATCATTCTATATATTTACCTCTGTGCTTCACCCAAATAAAAGGCTATGTTCTCTCCCCATACAGCTCGCAAAGGCTCATAACCTAAGTGCTCTACTTAATTCAGAAATTCAACAACCCTTGCCCTAAGAGAAACTCCCTTGAAGGGCCAAAAACAACAGCAAAGTAGCAAGTCAAAAAAGAAGAGAGAGAACTGAAACCAAAGACTCTTTGATTGGGAGAACTCTGCTACAATACTCCATTAACAGATCAAAGTATAGACCAATCAGCCTTCCTTATTGTCCAAGATCATAACTAAAAGTGTTGGCCAACAGACTAGTAACAGTGGTGTATAGGAGAGTTAGTCCCACACAGCTAAGATAAACTCCCGGGTAGTGTTGTCACTGCACAAGAGGTGCAGTGAACAGAGCCAATAAGGAAGGCCGATGGGGTAAAAAAGACATAAAGCAAACTTGTTGAGAATGAGGGGTACTCCTCAAATTTTTACATTTTCACTTTGAGGCCTCTAAGCAGAATAATAGCATGTTCCTAAACAAATTACTAGTACCAAAAAAAAGAGGTTGGGGGGGGGACTCGCATGTGAGCATCTAGAAATGGACACTAGAATGAGAATGCTCCAAATATCTTCATTATAATTTACAAACCTAGACATAAGATAAATAATAAAAAGATATATGTAGTTATCTATCATAGACATTCAAGTCGGAAGAAAAAGCCTCTTTTGGATCCAACACCGAATTCGAGCAGCAAAATTTCTTACCCCCTAATCTATGGTCTCAATACCCCCTTGGTTAACGCTCCAATCATGAAAAATATATCTGTCAATGCTAAAGAATATGTTGTCACCAGCAGTAAGTAATTTTTGTATTTTCAATCCCTCATTTTTTTTTTTTCTTTGGTTCAAGTATAATTATTATTGTGTGTGTTTAACTACAGGTGCAAGATGCTAGTTTCAGTTGGATTCAAAGTGTTTACCTCAGCAGTGCAAGGAAAATTGTCTGCGGGAGCAACTCTTTCTCACATATACAGTACAATGCATGAAATGTAAATCAGCAAATAGGCACATCTTCAAAAGTGAAAAACAATGGTAAGAAAATACGAGAGCGGTTAACTCGCTAAATATGTGTGCAGCTCAATTGCATTAAAAATAAATATTGAGAATACCTTCAAGGACCGTAATAGTATCAAACATTTTGTAATGTGATAGTTCAAAAGTTTTATAATGTCTAAGTGAAAATTTTCATTATTGCTGCATAAAGTTTGTTATGTTATATCCCAAATTTTTACCTAGCAAGATATAGTGTGATAGTTCAAAGTTCCCGCCTTCCCCAGTACGATAGTTCAAAAGTTTTTAACCTAGCATTACAAAGTTTGGTTTGTAATAGTTCAAAAGTTTTATAAATTGAAAGTGTAAAGTTTTGAACCTATCGGTACAAAAGTTCATAATGTTATACTCTAAAAGTTTTCAACCTAGCAAAAAAAGTTTATAAATAGTATAGTCTAAAGTTTTTAACCTAGCAAAGATATAGTGCAAAAAGTTCAAAAAGTTTATCGTGAAATAGTTCAAAGTTTTTAACCTAGCATTAGAAAGTTTGCTATGTCATAGTTCAAAGTTTTATAAAATCGAGTGTAAAGTTTTGAACTTATTAGTACAAAGTTGCTAATGTTATAGTCTAAAGTTTTTAACCTAGCAAAAAAAAAGTTTATAAATGTTAGTGTAAAAGTTTGCGAACCTAGCATTGCAAAGTTTGTGAACCTAGCATTGCAAAGTTGCTAATGTTTCATCACCGGAGTTGCGGGCATATTATATCCCGATGGCTAATGAGGAAAGCAGATTAAAAATAAGTGAGATCATGTGAAAAGTAGCCACGCACTAGATCCAAAAAAAAAAAAGTTGCACATTAGTAATAATTTAGCATCCTTGCCCAGAACTAAAGGCATTATGTTCCTTTTCAAATGAAATAAAACAGTCCAATTCACAAAGACACGAAAGTGAAAAAAATAAATAATGGCTACGAGAAGAGTACGAGATCACGTAATAGGAGAAAGTAAACAGCCCAGGCTGAACCTAACCACTGTTGTTAAAAATGCAAGCTCCAAAAAATGACCAAGCCAGTTCACAAAGGTGAAGTATCGCTTATGTGAAGCACAATTTCAGGGGAAAAAAAAAGAAGTTTATATGTTTATGGCAGCATTTAAAAACTTCCCTAATTGAAAGGATCAAATATGGAAGCAAAATTCAACTAAAATTAACATTAACTTAACTTTATACTATTAGCTTCAAGACTTCGCAATATAGCATCATCATACATTGTACTAGTACATTAAAAACCTGATGGGCAATCAGAATGACAGCCCCGTAATCCATGTTGAATCATGTTGACTCTTTAATAAAAATGGCATACTATTACTCGAACTGTTGGACTGGACTCTTCATGGTTGCCAATGTCACAAGCAAGAATAAAAGACCAGGTAACGAATTAAAAGACCATGTTGAATCGTGTTGACTCTTTAATAAACATGTATTCAACAAAATATACCCAATGAAGTTTCTCAAGAGCACTTTGCAAGGGAGTTCAATGCATAAAGGATAGTGAGCATGTGAGAAGCGTAAGCCACAAAATTCAACCAATTACTCACCGAAGAGACCAAGAGCTAAACACCGACGAACAAAAAGAAAGGGTTCAAAAATAGCATAACCAATAAATAAAAAGCTCTATAGCAGTTTTGTTGGTCAGCTGAACTGAAAAATAATCAAACTTGGCATCTAATTAACATTTTTGAACTATAAGTTGCAGCCTAGCAGGAACTGTAAGTTAGATTCCAATTTGACACCAAAACTCAATATCCTTAATACTGATTCAGGATGGGTTCAGTATCTAGAACGTTATTGCTATTTGGCTTTTTTTGGTTTTTCTAGCCTATGACTATGCATCAGCTGTTGTATGACAAACACTAAGAGTAGAAAAGCTGCAAAAAAAAGGTACCATGTCATAATTTTGGCCAGTAGTACTGAGCGCACATATAGCTTGCATACTTTTTTTCTTAAATCAGGTTGGCTATATAGATCATCGGAAAAAAAAAAAAAATGCCTTAAGAAAAGATGGCCACCTATTTCAGAATCGAAGCTGCCCAAAATTGCTATTTTAGTTCTATGCCTTTTATGCCTAATTAAACAAGTATTCAACAAGATATACCTGTGAAGTTTCAACAAAGACCGCAAAAAGGAGCTTCAATGCATGAGGATAGATGGAGCATGTGAGAACATCAGCCCAATCCATATATAGGGAGCAGCTTCAATTTGCATTACCCGATCAATTTTCGGTGGATCCCCTTCAAGGGGACGAGTCGCCACCGGAATGATATCCCCCAAGCCTCACATTGATGATGTCTCCCCGAACAAGGATGGCAGATTCCTCCTAAGTCCACCGACCATTTCTGAAAAGATTTATTATCACGCAAAAAGGAACCGGAATATAAAATCAAAACATATTTTAACTTAAACAGTCGATGGAGAAACATGGACAAGACCACAAGCTCACTCACAAAAATCTCACTCGCCGAATTAGTTGCTTGCTCCATCACCTTCAGGAAAGGATCGAAAAAAAAGGACGCCAATCAAAATGTGTATTGTCATCTTTTCCAAGCGCGAAGCCTGAAATGACAAAAAAATGAGACCGAAGTTCACTCAAACCATAATGCATGATAATAACAATGAATTGAAACTACAAAGATACGCACTTAACCCGAACTTTAACTAAAAATATAGATTTTCTAAAGATACATCAAAGATGTTAAAAAATGAATTATGAAGGTCAACTCTCCATCTTCTAGATTCATAAATAAATATATAGATAGACAGAAAAATCAATGTTGAATCATGTTGATGGGTAATCGGAATGACAACCCCGTAAATCTGCGTTGAATCATGTTGATTCTTTAATAAATATGGCATACTATTAGTCCGTGTTAGACTCTCAAACTCTTCTTTTCTCGTGCATACAGCTTAACTAGCTAAGTAAGACCTGTGGTTACCGACTTTTGATCTATGATCGGTATGTGTAAGCCCCATTGTTGTTGAATGACCTTTTGCAAACCTGTATCCCGGAAATGAGTAGTACATGTAGCCGACACACTCGAAAGCGCACCTTCCCCGCCAATATAAACAAGAAAAAAAATTAAAATCGGGACATAAGAATGGCGCATGTAAGGTCTGCACTCTGAAAAGAAACACATCCATAGATTATGATGACCTCAACTGTGCTAATTCCCCTCTTCAAAGAAACAATACGTGCAAACAATGAATTAACAATGAATCAAATTGAGAAGGGCCCTTAAAGAATATGAAATATGGGTTAGCATCGTATTCTAACTGAAGAAGTGGACTCTTCATCTACTGATGAGTGATGGGAATTGAGAGTTTATATGAGTGGCCAATATTCTTTAGATGCCAAAATTTCATTTTAAGATGTTGAAATAGAGTTCATGTTATACAACTTATGTTCATCTATAAGATGCTTGATGAAACAGAGTTCATCTTTAAGATGACAAATTGAATCTTGCAATATCGTGTTCCCAGTTTAAGTTCTTTTGATAGCCAAGGATATTCAAAAGCAATCTTGAGAAGATTTGGGGATAGAGGTTCTTATCCAGTTCTTTGGCAAAAGATTATATTCCAACATGCCTCTTTTTTTTCTCTGAAGCTAAATGGTGACTGAACTGGAGTGAACCTGCTCATACTACAGCTACAAAGTAGGACCATAAACACGCCCTAAGCTACACAAAAAATACCCTAAAATCCCACAGCTAGATCAACCAAAAAAATAGAATAGTAAAAAGCAAATTATCTGAACAATAAGCAATTAACAATTCACTAATTAAAAATATCAACTCTTGAAGCAAAATTCAACTAAACATTATATTATTGTGAACTTTATACTCTTAGGTTCAAAACTTTGCAATATAACATCATCAAACTTTGTACTGGTACATTAAAAAACTGTGTACAAGTACATTAAAAAACTGTGTACTATCTTGAAAGCTTTGTACATGTTGTTCCATAACTAGTAACCATATATTTAAAAACTATGCACTCCAACTTGACAAAGCATATCTCTGATAAAAAGCTTTTAACAAAGAACAAACACTATCTAGAAAAATTCACATATATATGCTCAAGTAAATGTTCTTTAGGTGATTACACAGTAATTAGATTGCTCACATCAAAACTTTTAGTGCTTTTCAGAAAAAATGACCCTGAAATCATTGGCAGCACAATTGTTCAATCATCTAGAAATTGCTCCTGCTACTTGTTGATTCCTATTAGTGGTTGCTATCAGGCTTCACAAATCCAAAATCACTGTTGGACAGCGGCAAAGTAAACAAATCATTCGTAGTATAATGTTCCTATTATAACTGAACAAATTTGGATATAAAATGAGATACCCAAAGCATGCAAAGACCATGAATATAAAAATAGGCAACAACCGTAAATATAAAAATCAAATTTCGAGATGTCTAAACTTTGGGATATCAGGAATTTATCCCTCCCATTCAGCAACAATATCGGTTGTATTTCACTCTTATTAACAACTAGTTTGCTCAATTAGGTCATATCTGAATCAGGAGAGTGAGAAAAGACAGCATGATAATTAAGCACGCCGCTTCACCTATTCTGAATTTCTGGAAATTAAGTTAGTGCCAGCCGATTCAATGATTTTACAAACTTTGGGATATCAGGAACCAAGTTTCAAACTTTGTACTTAGAACAATAACTGAAAATATGACTTGCAGGCATGTACTATTTTAAAACCATAGTGATATCTGTGTCCAGTGTCCGAAACAAGGGAATACCATCTCCCCAGGGGTTAATTTTACGGTTATCTTATGGCTCGCCTAATTTATTTAGTGTAATTTATTTTTTATTTTCTGACATATGTCTAGGAAGATATACTTTCAAGATTCATAGCTTCATGCAAACTAGAAGCAAGCACTGTCAGTGCATGGACTGGCTTTTTAAAAAGGATACAAGAAAATTGCAGTCATTATTTGAAGAACAACGGGGAAAAGCAGGCCAAGTAAGTAGGCTCTCTCCCTAAACCCTGAACAACACATTGTTACTAACTAATAATAATTCTTAGAAGTTACAGGCTCAACTATTTTCTGACATACATTCCTCTTATGTTGACTGCAGCAAAGAATTGGAAATATGTCGACTCTGCTTTGAGAAAATGACAAAGTATCAAGTTCCTGCATGCGTCATACATAATTTGACTTTTTACTTTCCAAAGAAGGGATACACTAATGAGGGCTTCTGTTTAAAAGCTTTTGCACACCAAAAATTAGTTAATCTATTGAAATTTTCTTTTGGAATTAGGAAGAGCTAAGCATTTCTATTGGCTGTATCAGAAGCATTTGTTGATAACTTGAAAATGTTTGGTGACAGGTACAATTTTTAGTCTAATATGTTTGAAGCATGTTTCCTTACCTGAAATAATTTTTAGTCCCATCACAAGATCCATTTCAAGCAAAGGACAGAGCTAATCGTCTATCAATCAAAACACTCAGGGAAATACCTCCAGGGAGAATATCTCCAAACAAACAAACAGTCTATAGGATGACTACAAACTTTACCATAAACATTTGCATTACACAGTTATTCTTATCAAACAAATAATAGGAAAATCTAGAAAACAACAATTGTTGCAGACAAATTGGTTGGTTTCTAAATTTTTAGCAGGATAGCATTCTCACCATGAACCTATAAATCTGTTGCCACGCAAAAAGAGAAACCACCTTGCCCAGGACCTCCGACCTTGCAGGTGTCTAATCAGGAATCGAGTGCAAAAGGAAGAACGCAGACCCACACGATGCGTGTCACCGATGAGCTAGCTTGGCATCCATACTACACAGCCGTGTTACCATGGAACACGACTCAGGAATCACTGAATGACCGGCACAACACCCACAGACCAAAGCATGCACAATCGGTAGGAGTGCGGAGGGGCAGGAGGAAGAGGCGGCGACACGTACCTAGATAAGCTGGAGGTGTTGGAGGCCCTCGGCGGTTGACGACGTCGACGTCCTCACTGCAGCGGCCGCTGGATCTCGGGGCAGAATGCTCGACAGAGCCCGACGCACCTTGACCTCCCCCACGTTGATGGAGGCTGCACCGGCGTGGATGAGGCTGCTGGATCCACCTCCGTAGGAGATGTCAACGTCGGCCTCCTTGCTGCAGCGCCCCTGGATTGAGCCGCCGATTCACTGGACCCTCTACTCATCCCGTTCAAATCCAACTCCGCCTCCCCCAAATCCGCCAAAATTGAGACCACATCGGCTATGAATCCCCTCCCCGTGACGAATCTGCCCAAATAGAAACCCCATCTGCTATTAGTCTCCTTTCCCGCGACGAATCCGCCCCAAAAATCGAAAACCCAATGGAAAAAACGGCGAACACTCACCTCTACGCCAAGAGAGCGCACAGGGTCGACGAGGCATCCGCCTACAGGAAGACGAAGGGAGAGGTCTGCTTGTGCCGCAGCCAAGGATCGACGTTAGCCATGGCAACGGAAGGATTAAACCGACGCCTTTGCAAAATGAACGGCGCGGCGACGGCCGGAGATGGAGCACGAGGCGCGCGACGGCCGCCGGCTTGCACAGCGAATGGCGCGCCGCCGAAGGGATAGTCCGCCGTGGGCCAAATTGCAACTCCGGCGGCGCTTTCGCTCGCGTCGAGGAGGGTGGAGGAGGGAGAAATGGGAAAGGAACGGTGGGGGCGGTCACGGGCGGCGTTTCACTGTTTCAAAAAAAAAAAATACACGCACCATGCGGGAGGGCCCAAACAGAAAAAGATAGGCGTGGGCTCGGCTCTGAGAAGACTAGACGCGTAGAGGAGCGTGCGCCCGTTTCCTGAAGTAGCCAAGCGTGCGCCAAATAAGCATTGGGACCAAAACCACGTGACCGTCGGACGACTGACGCGGACAAACCATGAATATCAAAGCTCAACGTCTATATCTCTCGTACGTTTTGAAAGGCAAGTAAATTAATAGAGAATACAAACTCCTTCCTACATCACCATTCAATATAAAGTTACATACACTCATCACTATTATCCTGCTAATGCCTACCTGCAGGCTGGGGCTTGTGCTATAAATACTACGGAGTACATGGAGAGCGCGTCACCAACTTGCTCGGTAACTTGGAGCTCCACACACCCATCTTGATTTCAAGGTTCGTGGAATATATATATATCTCCACGCATGTATTTCGTAGAATACCTCCACAAACCCGAGCTAGCTGGGTTACCATTGCTGTTATTTTTGCCAATTATATTGCACAAGCTGTTATTGTATCCGGTCTTAGCTTCTTTGTCTTCACTTATTGTAACACATCTGGCTTCTGCGCGAAGTGCGCGCGATGGCGCTATCAGCTTCCCCGCGTCCGGTTCAGGAAGAGCTGCATCAGCCTGCTGAGAGGCTGCTGAGGAACCAGCTCGCCGCCGCCGCGAGGAGCATCAACTGGACCTATGCCTTCTTTTGGTCCATTTCAAACACTCAAACAGGGTAAAGTGTTAACAATATACGTACATATATACGTACATATATATAGTTGATATTTGGTATCAAGTTTTGTGGAACTTCGATAGATGAATGACCTTAGTACAACTGAGCTTTATATTGGCGGCTCCATAGGCATCTTTAGTGGCGCAAGTCTCAGCTGCCAGTGGAAAAGGCCAGTGATAAAGACAAAAATACCACTGGCGGTAATTTAATCGCCAGTGTTAATACCATTTTTTCTATCAGTGAATTATACCAGCCGCTTGCATGTAGAAACATTTATCAGTGGCACTTTATACTATATACCCGCTGGTACTAAGCATATTTTTTCTGTTGGTGGCTGATACAAGCTGCTTATAGAAACATTTATCAATGGCGCTTTTCCTAGATACCTGCTAGTACTTACTCCTCCGTTCCAAATTGTAGTTCACTTTGGTTTTTCTAGATCCATTTGTTTTACTATGTATCTAGACATAGTGTATAACTAGGTGCATAGCAAAATCAATGTATCTAGAAAAGCCAAAGTGAACTACAATTTGGAACGGAGGGAGTATCATTTTTTTTTCGGTCACTTCTACCCGCCGCTTATGGAAACATTTATCAGTGGTGTTTCTTCTTAGGAAACCGACGGTACTAGGCCTATTTTTTCTGGCGTCCTTCTTCAACGAACCCCAGTGAGAGTCTTGTTTATAGTGGCGGTTAGTTGATTTTTGCCTCTGCAATTAGAAGTGTAGCCGACCAAAGGATGTTGGGTTCGGTTGGTTATCCCAGCTAGCCTGGACACTCTAGAGGCACCCTCGAGTCCCGAGTTCGAATCCTAGTGGGAGCGAATTTTAGGCTGGGGCATTATTAAAAAAAAAAAATATAAGGGTGAGGGTTTCCCTTCCCGGCTTCGGTCAAAAAATTAGAAGTGTAGCCGCCAGTGATAACTTAAAACAGGGCAGATCTCGCAATTAGAAGTGATCCTCCGCATCTGTCATCTCTACATCCTCCCCCGTCTCCTCTGCCGTCCCCAGCAAGCAAGCTCGCGGCGGGTGGGCGCGGGCCGCCGATCGAAAGCGAGCGACGACGTGCGGCCACCGTCGGGCGGGCTGCCACCGGGCGAAGCCGAAGCGCCGACGCTGGGGGCTGCCACCGGGCGGAGGCGTGGGAGAGGCGATCGTCGCCCACCCGCGAGGGGATGCTCGCGGACGGAGACGGAACGGAGAGGCGCCGCGGGGCAAAACCATGCAAACGGGACGAACGACCCAGATCAAACAAACTCAAGATCGTCCGCTCACAAATTTGGGTGGAAAAGACTCGAATCCACACGGGTGGGTTTTAGATTTTCTGAAACAAAATTGTGCAATGAAATATGCAATAACGTATAGGATTTCTCGTGTGGATGCGGAAGTTTGTTTTCTAGCTTTCCAAAAAAATAATGGAATTCTAAGGTATACTAGCTAGAACCGGCTGGCACGTGTGAGACATGGTACCATATAATAATGAAAATATTATTTGTAGACAGAAAAACACACTTATATAACTTAACTCTTATAACTCAATTCTTACATTAAAATATGTAGCTCTATTGTTGGTCATGCTAAGAAAATGCAGTTGCAGGGTGCTGACGTGGACCGACGGGTTCTACAACGGCGACGTGAAGACAAGGAAGATCTCCAACTCCGTCGAGCTGACAGCCGACCAGCTCGTGATGCAGAGGAGCGAGCAGCTCCGGGAGCTCTACGAGGCCCTCCTGTCCGGCGAGTGTGACCGCCGCGCGGCGCGGCCAGTCGGCTCGCTGTCGCCGGAGGACCTCGGCGACACTGAGTGGTACTACATGATCTGCATGACCTACGTCTTCCGGCCAGGCCAAGGGTAATCGATCGATTTTGTGTTCGTGATGCCCCAGATAACAACATTTTTTTAAATTTTGTTCGTGGCCTGTCGTCACACTCCTGTGCATGCGTACGTTGCGTGCTGCCCACAGGCTGCCCGGCAGGAGTTTGGCGAGCAACGAGCATGTCTGGCTGCGCAACGCGCACCTCGCCTGCAGCAAAGCCTTCCCCCGCGCGCTCCTGGCCAAGGTATGCATGCATGATGCATGTTTCTCAGTTCTGACGGGAAAGACCGCTCGATCTGCATTCTCCTTGTCTTGTCTGTATATTTTTGCCTTCTTTTTCACTAGCCGGTTGCAATCTTTGTTTGTTGAATTGAATCATCGTGAACTACCTGCATGTGTGATCTTTGGGTGCCTACGCATGGTCAAGCAGACCACGTCCATTCAGGTAAGCGCTTTTGCATGTTTCATCTCATCGGAAACTGTACACAGGGCACTTTCTGACTGCACCCTGGATCGTGTTTTCCGCAGTCAGTCGTCTGCATCCCGCTGATGGGTGGCGTGCTTGAGCTGGGTACAACTGATGAGGTATGTTCAGTTGTTCACGGGCAATATAGAATAGATAGATACATTTTATCTGAAAAAGAAAAATTTTACAATGATATTGGCAGGTGCCGGAGGACCCGCACTTGGTCAGCCGAGCAACCGCGGCTTTCTGGGAGCCGCAATGTCCGGCGAACCAAGCCGGCGAGGCCGCAGACATTGTTGTGTTCGAGGACCTCGGTCACAATGCCATGGAGACGATGCCTACCGCCGGGGGACACCGACAGGAGCTAGGAGAAGCCGAGAGCCTGTCAAATGCAAGGCTGGAGAACATCACCAAGGAGTTCTACAGCCTCTGCGAGGAAAATGGACGTGCAGCCATTACCACTGCCACTAGAGGATAGCTGGATCTTGGTTGACGGGTCTAATTTCAAAGTCCCGTCGTCCTCGCAGCCAGCGCCCCCGGGAAACAACGTTGCCAACACCTCAAAAGCACCAGTTGACAGCTCTCGCGCGACGAGTTTCATGACTTGGACGAGGTCCTCGCAGTCGTCGTACTTCGATGAACCGGCGCCGGTGGCAGTGCCGGTCGTCAAAGAGCCGCAGAAATTGCTGAAGAAAGTGGTGGCCGCCGGAGGAGCATTGACGAACTGCGGTGGTGGAGGTAGGGGCACGACAGGAACAACAAGTGGTACCAAGAACCACGTCATGACAGAGCGAAAGCGCCGGGAGAAGCTCAACGAGATGTTTCTCATTCTCAAGTCATTGGTTCCGTCCATTCACAAGGTAAGCAAAACTTGTTGATTTGAGAACGTTTGTTTGTATCAAAACTTGAAGACATGCTTTTGAATTTGGTAGGTGGACAAAGCATCTATCCTCGTCGAAACTATAGGCTACCTCAAGGAGCTTCAGCGAAGGGTACAAGAGCTGGAATCCATTAGGGAACTTAAATCGCGGCCATCCGAAACGACAACGCCAATAAAAACACCCCGTGGCAATAAGAGTGTCAGGAAAGAAACTTTGTGCGGTCTCGAAGAGGAAGAGCCTGGCGTTCGTCGGTGACGTGGAGAAGGAGCACCCTAAGGACGGCGCCAGCAATGTCACCGTCACCGTCTCCGATAGGAACGTGCTCCTGGAGGTGCAATGCCAGTGGGAGGAGCTCCTGATGACACGAGTTTTCGACGCTATCAAGAGCCTCCGTTTGGACGTTCTCTCTGTTCAGGCTTCGGCACTAGATGGCTTTATGGGGCTTAAGATACGAGCTCTGGTATATCACAAGCTAATTAATCAAGACATAATTTTTATTTTGCAAGGAGGCTAAGGCTAATTAAGACATCGTGGCAATTGCAATACATACTTATTGGTTGAAGATTTTGTTTTAGTGATACTGTTGGTTCTATTCAATTCCTGCAGTTTGCTGGCTCCGATGCAGTCGTGCCTTCGATGATCAGCGAGGCTCTTCGTAAAGCAATAGGGAAGCTATGAAGGGATAGGTGAAAGGAGATGGATATGGACCTGGAAAGGCTAATGAATCAAAAAAATTTGTATTTGTTGTGTAAACCAATTATATTTTTGTAAAATCTGTTGTATTTTGTTTCAATTTTCAGAAGCCAACTATATCCGGTTTGATTTTATCACTACAAAGTACAAAATAGAGTGGTCTACTCTAATAGCTAGCGGAGTTTTCTTTTATTTCTTTATGTAGAAAAGAATATGAATGTCCTTATGTATGTTTATTATGATCTTCAGTGTTAAGAGGCTACAAACTAAATTCAGAATGTATATAATCAAAACTAATCATTACATTGTCCATTTCTAAATAGTCACATTTGTTGAAACTTGGGGTCTCAACGCGAGTGTAGGGCCTCCGCCTAGGCGAGCCTTTAGGGGAGGAGTGTACTAACTGGAATGCGTAAGACAAGAGTACTCAATAATAAATGGCCATTAGTGGTATTCACCAACCAACCCAATTGGGGAAGTTCGCCCCCCTATTTATAGTTTTACATCATGCATGAATTTAAGATTACAAATTTGCCCTCCTATATTCCTAGCATATTCCGGCATTTGCCTCGCCGACTTGGGGGTCTTCGCGTCCTTTCTCATTTCGAACCGCCTTAGCCAGACGGGCCTCCGCCTGGCCCATCTGGCGGGGAATGCCTTTCTTCCGGCCCTGCAGTCTAAACCTTCGCCGGGGAGGAGCCTGGGGACCGGACGCCGGACATCTCCGCCGCTGTTGGCGCCGGTCTGCAGTGCTGGCGGAGGTCTCTTTCTCCGCTTTCTTGGAGCACTGGAGGAAGGACCTCCGCTTGTACTAAGCCGCCGCAACCTGGCTTGTTACTTAGCCCTGCAAGATAGAGACGGAATACAAATAGACCTTAGATGGTTAGTGAAGGCTTCTTATCCGCGTTTGCTCGCCCGGTTGAACACCTCCGCCTGCTTTCCGAGGACCGTGTCCCAACAACATTAGTCAAATATAGTCACACAGCTTCATTCATTGCTCATCACAGACAGATCATGGCATCCCTCATTGCTCATCACCGACAGATCATGGCATCCCTCACCTACATCTACGGTTGCAAGTTCTTCAGCCTACACAGCTCTTGCATTATTTGTAGGTGCATCCGTAAAAGGCAAAAACCCAACAGGTATCCCGTCAAAAAATAGGTGATGCATATATATACTGTACATACAAAAGTTTATGGGTGGGAATTTCTTCACTTCCAACTCTAATGACTAAGAGTTTTAGGCTAAGGAATTCCAATGCATCACAAGCAAACCAAGAAGGTAATGCAAACCCAGGACTATCATTACTCCTGAGTCCTGATCTTGCACTGCTTGGCCTGTTTACAAAATGTAATGCAGTACTTGTCTCAAAAAAAAAAAAAATGTAATGCGGTACTTAGGCTACATCAGATTATAAGTACAACTATATATTAGTATGTCATGTTTGCAGAAGCATCATTCCTCGATCACAATTTCCATATCCATGTCAGGTTCTCTACCCCCCGCGACCGATAACTTCACCACTAGCAAGCCTCTGCAAGTCAACAATAGAGAGTTGGTCAAGCCATCTCACAACATGGTTTGCTGCTTGGAGCTCATAGGCTGGGTGTCGGCCTGCAACTGCCACACATCTCATCCCAGCGTTGTGTGCAGATTCCGTCGTCAAGTTTGAGTTACCAAACACAACACAAACATCTGGCTCCAGACCAAGTTGCTCTGCTGCGACCTCAAACATCTCACCATCAGGTTTCCCTAGGCAGAAGTCCTCCATTGCAATTATAGCATCAAAGTAGCCTTGCAGACCAACAGCTTTAATCCCTTCTTCAAGGCTCTTCCTTGAGTGAGGAGTTACAATTGCTATTGGAATGTCAAAACCCACAAGGGTGTTCAAGAAATCAAGCACACCTGGTCGCAGCTGGTAGTATCCGCCTCTGAGTGTTTGATATATTACCTCCTTGTGTGTTGCCAACCTTTGAATTTCTGCTGGATCTTCTGACCAACATAAGACTTCTGAAATAGCCTGGTCAGTTCTCATTCCCTTGATTTTCTTCAGCAATGGATCTGGAGGGAAAGACTTTCCCTCTTTAAGTGATAGAACATACCAAACCCGTGGCACCAAGTCTGGATCATCATCGTCCACAACAACTCCCTCCCACTCCAAGATCACACCAAAGCTGTTACCAGTCACTATTTCATCCTTTTGTTCTTTCTTCTTTGAGGTAGGTCTTTTAGGAACTTCTGGTGGTGCCAACAGCCAGCTAAGGTTCTCCGGAAGTCTATAAACCAATTTGTAAAGCTCATGTACCTGGGGATTCCTCTTGATGTCTGTGGCATGTGGCTTCAAACGTGCCCTCTTCACCTTCATAGCTTTACCCAAGGGATTTGTAACTGAATGCATGGTCAGTGCTAAATATGGGTTATTTGTCAGGCATTTTCTGTAAAACTTGAGAGATGGCTGCAGGGAGCTCCCAAATAAATTGTTAAAAGAGATCATTTCTCCCTGAATCCTATCTGAAGCTTGTACCGAAGTTCCAAAATATCCACAGAAAAGCAAGTTCACCTCACATGCGATTAATCAGTGAGATTCAGGGATAATGCAAATTGCGCCTGCATTAAGAACCAAGCAAAAGGTATAAGAAACATTTTTTAACAAAAAAAATACCTTCTGCACCAAGCAGAGGTGCACACAACCACTTATCTCTCATTAATATGTGTGCACACTAAGATTTGAGCCCTAGTGGGTGGAGCTATACTTCCACATCTTACAACTGCACCAATGGTGCTTTCGCAAAGCTATAACAGCATCATGCAGTATACATAAATTCATTGCCTAGCACAAAAATCAAGAGATAAACGCTCCACGTTAACAGCTTGTTCAGTTATGAAGTGTTTACTTCAGTAAGAAACTAAAGAAATCTGTGAGCAGGGGTTAACTAGAAGTGTTCTGCTCGCTGGTATGTGATTTTTGTTTTCTTGATGCACTCTTGTAAACTGGCAACCCCAAATGCTGGGTCAGGGTTTCAGTAGCACGCTTTTCTAATAAAGCTGGGCTAAAGCCTTTGGTAAAAAAAACAAGAGAAATCTGCAAAAGGGGCAAGATTTCCTTTCTCCATTGAAGTCAGCTAGATTGGCATTAGCATTTGATTCGTTATTATCTTAGTTATCCTGCTCGCAGTGCACTAGGAATTTAGGAAGAACACATATACAGAGCCTCACTTCTTGCAAGCATTTCTACAGATCGACCTTCACTTCACATGAACCCATAAAAAAGAACAGCCTAACAGTAACTTTTCCTGTAGACATGCTTTCCGCATTTTAGGCGAACTCCACTTATAACGGGTGTCAGAATAAAAGGCGAACTTTAGGATGAGGGCTCGGCCTAATTAGCTCCATTCCTACTATTGCACAGCAAATGCGAAGCAGCAAGGCGCAATCTTGCAGCGAACCTCCGCCATTTCCGAATATTTTTCAGGACCGACAGACAGCAAACAACAAACGAACAGCAAAATGCTTCGGCTTAGCCCAAGCAGTAGCTACTAGTACTTCCCAAGAATCCAGGAACCATAGAGGAATATACTGACCTGGAGAAGGAGAAGAGCAGCTGAAGGGAGCGTCGTCGGCCGAAGCTGGGAGCGGAGGAGACTCCAGCGCCGCAGCCCACTCCAACCGGGCTCTTGTCCCCGCGCTTGGATTGTGGGTGGTGGCGACGAGCTGCATTCGGATAGACAAAGGGACGCGGGCGGCCGCTCCCCATTGGTGGCCGCTGCGGCAGCTTGGTGACAATGCCAAGTGGGACAGGAGAAGTTGGGACCCAGCTGTTAGGGAGAGAGCTGGCTGCGCGGCGGCCAGAGGACGGTAATGTTGGAAAGCGCTCTCCTATTGGGCCGCGGGGCTGTCTCTCCACTTTCTTCGGCGGAATGCGTGTCCGTCGCTCTGGCCACCGGCCCAAAAAAATGTGTCAAACACAAACCTTGGGCGACGACAGGAGTTTTTCTCTTTTTTTTTTTTTTTTTTTATTGAACTAACAACACCCAGCAGCACGCGACTAGCCGAAGGGTGTGTTTTTAAACTTTTCATTAATATAATTTTGTAATGTAATAATTACAGCTAGTATCAGTGCTGTTTTACGAAAGTTTCATATAGACATTAAATAAACTGATGTAACCCAGTAGAGATAAAAATATATGATGAAAGTTTCATGAGACAAAATGAGTTTTATTAGATGAAACTTGTCTACTTTGTTTTCAAGGCACGAAAGTCTTCAAAGAAAAAAATAAAACCTTCATCTACGTAAATGCTTGTAAATATACATACATATATGCCTCTGCCCATTAAAAAAATATGCAGTTCTCATATTTTGAGGAGTCCAAAAGTCTAATATTTGACTACATCTATAAAAAAATTAAGACAAAATAAGTACCACTAATTGTTATATAATATATTTTCATAATAAATTTATTTAGATACATAAAACATGAATATTATTTATTATAAACTTGGTCAAACTTGAACTCACTTGACCGGCACAATTATCATAGTTGCATTCTTTTGTGGACAGGCTACTTTATGTTTGTAGACAAACCACTAGCCCCGTCTTCTCAAAATAAATCTTCACCTCTTATTAAAAAAAAGTTCACCTTGTACAAGGAGTCAAACAATCTCAATTTTAACCAAATATATATAAAATATTAACACCTGTGAACCGTATTAACATTGGTACGTTATACATTTTTGCATTAGTAATTCATTTGAAAATATAGATTTTGATACTATTTGTGTAAACCTAGTTAAAGTCTAGAATTATTAATTCACGAAATATGAGAAGGAAACATAGGTTCCATTTTATATCCGGAAGGATTCTAAATTTTGAATAAAAACTAGCATGTTTATTGGATTCTACGTTAAATCCAAGATTTAGCTTGTTTCGATGATATTTTAGGATTTTATTTTTAGTGTAATTTCTCCATCTCAAAAAATTTATTTATCTAGTCTAAGGTTTGAATTTTGTTCTAAAATAAGGGCCTATTTGAATTCTATGAACTAAATAATTAGTCGAGTAACAACTAGCTCATGAGAATCCAAGTAGATGGACTAGTGAGTGGAGTAATAATTAGTCCAATACTCGACTTTCATTAATTTACTAGTCCATAGAATCTAACTATCAAAATTAGTGATTACTAGTTGACTAATCACTGGTCCTAGTTCATCAAACACGCCTAAGTACTTAAATAGTGTGAGATCGAAGTGCAATGGGCATTGGGTAGGTTATGTACCAAATTAGAACCAAAGAAACAAATAATCAAATTTAGAAAAGAAAAAGTTAAAAAACTATGAAGAATTGATCCAAACTAGAACCAAAGAAATAAATTTTACTACATTTTTTATTATGATATATATAAGGGAAGGGCAGCTCCAATGGTTGAGTCGGTTCAACCAATAAACAAACACAAAAGAATACCACGTAGGCCTAAAACTGAATCACCGACGAGTCGACTCATCCCTAAAAAATCTTCTCCCTACGGTGCCGACTCATCTCTTCCTTTTTTTCTGTCTCTATCGGCTTGGTTGTTGCTTCCTCCTCCTCCAAGATGAGCACGATGGAATCTGGCGGCCGGTGATGCCGCAGCGCGGCCGGATCCACGGCCGTCTCCACCAATATTTGTAGTGGGTGGCTAGGGAGCTTGCGGGCGGATTTGGATCTATGGGACGAAATCTTCCGACGACGACGAAGCCATGGTCGCGGAAGGGACCGGATCTACATACGAAGCCACTCGCGGGACGGCGACGCGAAAAACTCGGAACAACCGGCGACCAAAGATCCCTCGGCGGCGGCGGCGCATCTCGAAAGTGGCGGCGCAAATCCCTCGAGCTGTGGCGCATCCTCGGCGGCGGCGCGAATCCCCGAGCGGCTCATCCCGAAGCGGCGGCGGGCGCATCCTCGGCGCCGACAACGGACCTCGGAACCAGCGGCGCAATTTGTTGTCGCGTCGTTGAGATAGGAGACGACGCTGTCGGCGATTTATTTTTAATGTTTCTTTATCGGGGGCGAGTCGCCTCTTGCGACACGAATCGGTTCAATCTTTTTTTTTTTGATGAGACAATTACTCTAGTGGCATGAGTGACTCATGGCATGCCATCCTACGAGTCGCTTCTCATAGCCCACTAGAGAAGCGCAGGGTAATAAAGGCTATTTTTCATATGTCTTGGGTTTAGTACTCAAAACCTAGATCTATTTTTTTTTTGACGGAGGGAGTGCTCCTTGCTCTGCTAGCTCTCTCTAGAGTCTTGACCCACTTTATCCACTTTATTATATTGGTCATCTCGCCTCCAACTCAACCCCATTCTCTTTCCCTCTACGGCTCTACGCAGCCGCGATGCCCCTCCGGTCACCGCACCGACCCATCCGCCTCCGCCCTCGGAGTCGAGGACCACCACCAGACCGCAGCAGCAGCCGAAGCCGACGCCGGCGCCGCCACCAACTCCTCCTCCTCCTCCTCCTTCCGGCGTCGAGTCCGAGGTGCCGTCAAAGAAGCGGAAGCTGGAGGAGGTGGGGTTTCAGCGCTCGCCGTACTACACGATCAGAGAAACCGTCGCAAATCTCCGCGGCCGCTTCCTTCAGGTCCCCCGCTCAAAACCCTAACAACTCGCCCCATTCAGCAATAGCAGCAGCAGTAGCCGCTAGCTAGTTATCTAGCATGATCACTATATTTGTTATTCACCATTTAGGAATATTTTTGCTTGCCCTGTTTCAGGTTAGAGCACTGGAGATTGTACTGTGATTGTGAGTGAAATTGTGGAATATTTTATCGACGCTTGAACTGAAATGCTTGTGCAGTTGTTCATAGTTCATACTTGATACTTCATACTCTGCCTTAGGCTGGTGCCCTCTGGGGTTGAAATTTAACGGTCTGATGAGGACAAGTACGTACTGATATACAGGATGGAAATTGAAGTTCCTGGGATGTATGTGATCTTAAGTGATCAGGTTAGCCCACCACGTTTGTGTGCAGTACATGTTCCGAAATCCTAATTCAACATACAGGAATGTTTTTTGGCTGCCATATTTGTCTACAGAGCTGGCTGTAGTACTGTGCTTCTGAATGGAGTCCTTTCAGTTTCTATTGACGTTTGAACAGAAAAACAGTGTGCTGATTGCTGAGTTTCATAGTTCATAGTAGTGTTTAGGCTGGTGTTTTCTTGCAATTGGAAGTTAATGGTATGATGTGGACAAGTACATACGAAACAAAACCGAAATAAGAGTTCAAGGGATGGAGCTGGTGTCAGTCTAAGTGGTCAGGTTGACCAGCCCTGTCTGTGTGTCTTTCAATGTCAATATGTGGTTTTGCACTACATTTATCTTTGAGGAATGTATCTTTGGCATCTTGTTTTTTTGTTATGTTATTGGTTAAGGTTCAAACTGTAATCAGTTATTAATTTGTTTGCATTTGTTGTCATGATGAAGGTTTGCCAAGGAACTGATTCAGAAAAAAGAAGGATGCTGCTGTTGAGATCTTGAATGGTAAGTGATTGGTCCATCATGTTGGAGCACTGTGTAATTTCTATGTATTTCAGTAATCATAATGTGCACTAGAAATAGTGTTATGGCAATGGATTTGAACTTATCCAGTTTCTCTAGTTCTAATTTATAGAAAACCATATTTCTTCGATACATATTGCTCTCTGTGGGTTGTAAGTTTGTAACATAAGTATGACAGAGGTGCTGTGACATTTCTTCTCGAATGTTATCATTCAAATATTGAATCCTCAGCATGGTTAACCCATCTATGACTATTAGTATATTGCATTTCTTGATTTGTTAATTGTTATATATCATGTAAAAATATTATTGCATTTAAAAGCATTCCACCTGAGTCCTGCCTCTCTTAAATTATGGTTCTGTGTTTGCTGTATCATGTATGGAATACTTCTTTGATTATGTTCTATACTCAGAAGTAGCTTTTATTGAAAACAAGCCACTATGTTCTGTAAACTCGAAATGCAAAAGAAATGATAGAACTGTGCATCAATTATCAGTTATTATGAAATACACTGATCAGCAGCTTTCTTTCAAAATGCATCTATTCTTTCTTTTTATTTTCTTTTTTTTTGCATTTAGATTACCCCTTGTTTTGTAAATACTACCTGAGCACAAGCACGTGGGCCTTATATATTTGAACGATTTTACAAAAAAAAAAAAAAATATATATATTGGCTTCTTTTCATGCATATGTATGCATAAAAAATTATTTGGGTAATTAAATCTAACTTGTCTGCGCTCTGCTCTTCTTTTGTCTTACAGAGATGAAACATGTGATAGAATTATCCAAGAAAACACGGCTTGATCTGTCCGCTGCAGCTGAACCTGTGAAACCGTTTGACAAACATGCAGGCAGAGCTCCTGAGGATAAGCTTGCTGAGAAAGTTCTGTCTGAAGAGAGTCTACATCCTCTGACAAGCCTGGCTGGAAATTTTGTGCACAGTACAGGTGGGGTGTAGCACTCAAGCCCGATTACTCAGACACCACAGCGCATGGGTTACCGGTGAAGGCTAAAAAGCAGGCCGGACCAAGTAATGTAACAGGTTATACAAAGCAACAGGGCGGACTCCCTCAAGGTTCTTATGTCATCGGTGGATCTCCCATTGGCTGGAATTTCCTTATGTGGTCTGGAAACAAAGCAGTCTACTATGGTTTGACCAAAGCAGAGTGGTTGGCCCGTCAATCTGCAAAATGAAGTTCCATCCTGCTGTCCCAGTGATCTAACAGCTACATGGATCGATCTTTAGAAGATAACATAGTATACCCTAATCCCTAGTTGTTGCGATATAAGTAGAACCAAATAGTACATGACACACCATGAAGAGCATGGTAACTTGGTAAGGCGCTGAGGTATATTGGGAGAGCATGGTAACTTGGTAAGGCACTGAGGTATATTGGGATACTGTCTTTTGGAATATTAATAGATTTTGTTGCACAGTAGGGGTAATGATCAGTAGATACACAGAGAATTTTGGTACTGTAAACTGGATGAGCCAAGCGTCCATGTTATGTTTTCTGTTCCATGTTATGTTTTCTGTTCAGAAGTGGATACGAGGAAAAACTTCAGCACAACTAGCGCATTAGCGCTGATGCACAGTTAAACAACTGGTGGAGTTCCTGACTCCCTGCTCTCTGCTGTATCTTGTCATGCACAGTCCAGTTGTATTATTTTAGTTGTTTGTGCAGCTACTGTCCAAGCGCAGAAATGCTACTGGCATTAGTTTGCCCTTCTTACCTTGCTTGTTATTTTTGTTTCGCTGATGAGATTTAGATTTTCTAACTTTGGTAATAACCTTCAAACATTTGGATGGCAAAGCTACTGAAAACACCTCAGGATGAACCGGCCTCAGGATGAACCGGAGCATCTGTTCAGTATCTGCACCGGCCTGATTTCCTGAACGCCTGTGCTGCAGCTCTCCTAGTGTACGACTGTACGTACATGTACAGTACTGATGATGTACTTATGTCCATCACTTCCCTTTTCTCCTAGTGTATCTGCACCGGCCTCGTTTAGTTGGCTAAAGTTTTGCCAAATCTTACCGTTCGAACTCGCCGAAGCATCTTGTAGAAGCGTTTAGTTTGTTAGTGGTAAATATTATCCAACCACGGAGAAACCAGAACTTTAAAAGAATCGCTCTCCATGAATGCATATCTAAACTGTAATTAGTTATTTTTTATCGTATATTTAATACTCCAAATATACGCTTTTTGGTGTATTTAATGTGATGTGATGGAGAGAGAGTGCAAAAATTTACAAAACTTTTGCAAAACTTTAGCCAACTAAAGGTGGCCCAAGGTCTACGTGTTCTATTCTTCCTGGAGCGTGCTCGTCCTGGGTTGCTGATGGAAGCAAACGCTTTTTGGGCAAGGAAAACGGGCCTGCAGCGTCGTCCCAATTGGGCCCTCGCAGCCAGCAGCTGCCAAAACAAGAAAATCCTAGGCGGCCTAGCCCATGCGCCAAGCTCCATGCGGAGGTTCCAGAGACATCTCTGAGGCAAAGGGCGACGACGACGTCAGGCTTCTTACCCGGCGCAGGCGAAACGCGGCTATTTAGCTGTCCGCCCGCCTCAACCCCTGCCTCCTCCCCGGCCCGTCCCCTGTGCTCCCCATTTCCACCCAACGAGAGCCAAAAGCCTCGCGCCCCACGCCGCCCGGCCCCGGCCCCGGCGGCGACCCCGCCGTTCCCCGCAGCGACCGGCGACCAATTCGCGGAGTTTGATCGCCTCCGCCCCGTGCATACCCGACCGCGGAAGTAGCCGCCGCCTCTGACCGCAGGAGGGCCGGCCTGGGCCCCGTCGGCGGCTTCTGATCCAGCCGCGTCGCTCGACAGCTCGTCGTCCGCGTCCGATCCCCGCCGCCCCCGCGGCGGAAGGAGGCGTCTCCGGTCCCCGAGGTGAGTCCCCACAAACCGGTGGTCCGAATTCCCCTGGTTTCTATGGTTGCTTTGCCGTGGCAGCGTCCCAGATTCGCGCCGTATTCTCCGTCCAAACCCTAGATTCGCCATTCCCTGCGTCGTGTCTGGGTTGGAATTTGAGCGATTAGGTTCCTATCCTATGATTCGAGCACCTTCGCCAGTGAATTTTTGGGTCAATCGATGCTGGTTCGATGTGTATTTGGTCCCAATTGGATGCTTGGCTGGTTCAACGTAAGCATTGTCCGAACAATTCGTGCCGACCTTTGTAAACTTATGGAAGTTTCCTTGCTCTGATTCAGGGGATTCGGGGGAATTTGAGACTGATACGACGGGATCCTGGTGATAATGCGGCGCTACGAGTACGAGACCAATGTAAGCTTTTCTTTGTGCACTTCATTCCGTTTAATTTCGACCAATTATGATCATTAAGGCTTTTAAAGGCCACAAATCGAAGTTTAAATGGGTGAAAAACCGAGATAGGCAGAGGATTATGGTAACTTTTTATTTGCTTAAATGTAGAAAAATAATTGTGATAAAACAAAGAGGGAACTGTAGTATTGACAATCGTGAAAACAAGAAGTGCTATGTTTTTGGTCTCATAAGTGACAATTTTTGTGCAGGGTTACCACCGGCAAGTCGAAGATGAGTACGGAGATGAGTACTATGATCAAGATGAGTATGAGGAGGAAGGTTCGGGTGCTGGGGATGAGTATGTTGAGGAGGAAGAGCCTACAGAGGGACAACAGGAGGAATCCTTGAATTAAGAGAACGATTAAAAGAGCAGATTAGGCTGAAGGCAAAGGCTACTGCTGCCTCTACAGCTGGCCGCTCGTCTTCTTCACAAATACCTCAAGCCAGGGACAAGTATGTTTGATGTACTGATTCCCAGCAGCATTTTTTTCTTCCTTTCTATAAAATGATCTCCCTTTGAGCGCATGCCATTGAGAAATAATAAGACTCTGTGGGAGATTACTTGTTCCCTTTCGAAATGTCTCCTGTTGTGGAATTAAAGTTTTCATAGTCTATTGATCATTATACACTTGTGAAATGAATGCTGCTTGAAGATTTATTTTTCACCATTATACTTTTTTTGTTTTTCAGTTAATCAATTTTCTTTAACAAAAAGACCAATCAGTATTTGATGAACAACAGAACTTATCTTTTCTTTTGTTTTCCAACAAAATAATCTACCAGCATACATTCTGCAGTTGATATTTCTTCTGCATTTCGTGCCTTACTGTTGTTATTATAGACTGTTCTTCAATGTGTTTGACTTCTTTTCCCTGCTAGATTTGGCTCTTTCTTTGGTCCATCCAAGCCGGTGATTTCTCGTCGAGTGATTGAAGAAAGAAAATCATTGAAAGAACTGCATAGCACAACAGCAAGGGAGCCAAGGCCTTCTGGAGTACATGTAGTACTACACCAGTATGCTAATTTTGATTGGCACTGAACCCACATTAAATAATAATTATATTCTGTTTCTTTTACCAGAAGGATATTTCATCATCATCCTCTACAGTGCAAAGTAGAGGAAATGGTCATCAGCCTAAACAGAAGATGGTTAATCAGGTATAAATAACTATATTCACTGCATTCCTCTGCATGTTCAGTACAATGGACCAAAAAATAATGTATTCACAACATAGCAGTTGCAATTTGCAGGTAAAGAGGAAGGTTGAGGCACTTAAGGATAACCGGGATTATTCATTTCTACTCTCGGATGATGCTGACCTTTCACCCTCTCCAAAGGAGAAACCTGCTGCTAGATCTTCCTTGAGTCAAAGGGCTGGTGAGTTGGAACTCTAATTTTATTAGTTAAGACCTTCCCTATGTATTTAAAAATGTGAATTTCTGACTGTTTATTTCTGGACAATGAAGATCGCGAGGTCATGCAATCAACAGTAAAGAGCAAGGCACCAACAAGTCAACCTGCACGCTTGTCAAATGGATATGGACCTAAGAACACAATGTCAACTCAAAGGCATGCCAAAGGTAGGGTAGATTCCATGAGAAAGGAGGCTTTCTTGAATAGAGAAAGGGTTGTTTCACGTGACAATGAGAGGACATATAGTATTGCAAGAAATGGATCCAACCAGGCAAGCACTAGCAAAACCACAATCCAAAAGCTTCCAAGCAGGGGTCCTATTGCTAATAAGCAACCTTCCAAGGATGTGAATGATGCAATTCTGCGGAAGAGCAGTTTAGCCTCAAAGCACCATCTCTCAGATAGCGACAGACCAAAATCTTCACAAAGTCAGAGGATGCAGTCAGCTGGTCAGAGACCACAACATTCTTCCCACGGTCAGAGACCACATCAATCCATGCAGCCTAGGCGCAGCAGTCATTGCAGAGCCGGAGGCCACAGCAAATGACACAGGGTCAGAAACCACAACAGTCTTTGCAGAGTCAAAGGACTCAACAGTCCTTGCAGAATCAAAGGCCACAACAGTCCTCACATATTCAGAAATCGCAATCGTCACAAACACACAGACCACAGTCACTAAGTAACAGGTCTCAGCCGTCACAAGGACAAAGACCTCTTTCTTGAAGGGTCAATATTCAGAGCAAAGAAAAAAGTACAGGCAAATGATAGAATCAAACAAGTTGAAAGGCAGATTCGGCCTCCCTCGAAGTCCATGGTACTTATGAGAAAATACCACCTTTCTACTGTCTAAATTTTTTGCCTGATGTTTCATTTCTTTCTTATATTTATTGTCTCTATTCGTGCTTGTAGCCCTCTCGGCCAGTCTCTTCCAATGGAATTCGTGATGATCATGCAAAGAGAAAGCAAGTGGCAAAAAGAAGATTTGATGAAGATGAAGATGAAGATGAGGGAGACCCCCTTGCGATGATCAGAAATATGTTCGGTATTGTCTAGATAAGCTTGCTCAATTTTTTTTTTGTTTGAGTCAATGGTTGGGAGCATCGGCTGATAGCGTCTGTATAAGTTAGTATGTTTTAGTAACATAGTTTTCAAGCTGAGCAAATCAAGCATTGCAGTGGCTGTTCGAAGATGTTTCTTATAGAATACAGATTCTAATTTTGGCTTTCTTTGTAGGTATGATCCTCGTAAATATGCAGGCAGAGACGAGGATGTGAGTGACATGGAAGCTGATTTCGCTACTATAGAAATGGAAGAGAAAAGGAGGTATTGCTTTTTTTATTTTATTCAGCAATATGATTTCCCCTATTTCGTATATGAATCTGACTCTCATTTGGTGTCGGGTTTTTTTTTCCAGCGCGAGGATTGCTAGGCAGGAGGATGAAGAGCAACTTCGCTTGATTGAGGAAGAAGAAAGACGCGAGCAGGAGAGGAAGAGGCGAAAGATGGCACGAGGCCGATAGTCCAATACATCACATTTGGATGTTATAACTGCACAGGCCTGATTGCCTGAGGACAAGCCCCATGGTCGATCAGATAGGCACTTCTCTTGTAGTCCTGTTACCATTGAGCGTTGCAGATAACAGCAAACCTTGCCACGTGGGATTATCTGGAGGCAAATCAAGGAAAAAGGCAGGTGAGCAACGCTGGGGAAACACAATTAGTCGTAGTGGTTTAGTTCTCGAAGTTGACATGGACTGATCAGATTGTTTGGATAGCAGAAGGTTCGCAACGTTGCAGCTTCATCAGATTGTTTTTCTTCTAAATTCTAATTATATACTGATTCTTTCAACTAAGCCTATATAGGGATCCTAATCCAAATGCCGCTCTTTATTTTGTTTGGGCGTAGTAGTAGTAGTGTTGTAATAAACTACGTGTTTGAATTTCGGATGTAATTTTCACCTTTGTCAGGCGATAATGAACGGCATATGCTCTTTGTGTCCCTAGAGGAAATGGGATTCGGATGCGGAAACAGGTGACATTGGCCATATTTTCCGAAGCAAGCAGGCAGCTCGAATCCGGTTCATGCTTGAGTTGCTGTACGTCTCCAATAAGGTTGGTCGAGGATAGGAAAGCTGCGGTACGAGTTGCTGTACGTCTCCAATAAGGTTGGTCGAGGATAGGAAAGCTGCAGTACAAGGTTCGTGGTTTCGAGGCCAAACTAGGAAAGAATCTCCGATACCAGATAACACGACCTACTAGCCAACCTAAAAAAATAAAGCCTGACGGGTCACGACTCGCGAGTCAACCTAAAAAATAAAACCTGACGCGTCACGACTCGGGAGTCGCCGACATGGCAGAAGGAGATGAGAGACCGAGCGGAGGGGTGAGGGTGACGACGAGAACGGCAAGTACCCGATCGGTTTCCGCTTCAAGCCCACGACCGAGGAGCTCGTAGAGTTCTACCTCCTCCCCAAACTGTTGGGCGAACCGACCGTGCCAAACGAATTCGTCATCGATGCCGACTCGTACGAGTACGACCCGGAGATATTGACTGGTACGTACAACAATCCTGGGCTTCTTTTACAATTCTACTATCTGCGTATTTCTTCACTTGAAACAAGGAAAAAAGAAGTCGTTTTTTACACACATATATATTACTCTTATGTATCATGATTTGATACCTGATCACACGGCGCGTATACCTATTATACAGAAAAAATACAAGGAGAGCAGCGTGGACGACACCTGGTACTTCCTGTCGCCGAGGTACCGCAAGTATCCGGGAGGATAGGCCAAAGCGGCGCACGGGCGACAAGCGTGGCCGGTGGAAGCCGTCGACGGGCCAGTCGAAACCAGAGGAGGAGGGCGCCGCCTCGACGAGCCATTCCAAGGCGAAGAAGAAGGCCGCCGCCGCCGCCGCCGCGCCGTTCAGCGAGAACACCCTCGCCTACTACGTGGGCCCCACCACGGACGTCGAGACCAAGACCAAGTGGCTGATGCACGAGCTCGTCGTCCCCGAGACGCCCGACAACGGCTTCCAATTCCACGGCAAGAGCGCCGCCGCCGAGCCCCGCGACGACAAGCTGGTCAGTTCGAGACGTTCAAATTCACTTGTCTTTCTGCTGTTTTGGAATGCCTTCATCGTTCTCTTCTCCGCCACCAATTCATTGTTGCTGTCTGATATACACTCTGACTCGGACTTTACTTGCGTTGCATGCAGTTGAACAGGTACGTCGTGTGCAGGATTTACAAGAGCCCGTTGAAAAGTGGAAGGAGATCGAGGCGGCGGCGGCGGCGGCGGAGGTGCCAACCTCGTCGCAGTCATCATCGGGGCCGGCGCCGGAGTGCGTTGGAGAGGCAGTGGCGGCGCGGGCACCGTCGACCAGGCAGCAGCCGCCGGCCAAAAGGCCCGCGGTGGAACGGCCAGCGACGAGCGGGCACACCGGCGCGCCGAGCAAGGGGGTTTCCGTTCCCCAGAATACCGTGTCCCCGGGCAGCGGACGTTCAGCGCCGCCAACCCGTGGCAGTGGCGGCGGCGGTAGTAGCGGGCGCATGCCGCCGGTTGGAGCCGGAGCCGGAGCAGCAGGGCGCCACGGACCGGGGCTCCCCGCGCTAGTGCAATGGCCGCCGGTGTATAACAACGTGCAGGGACCGGTGCAAGTGCAGCAGCCACCGTTGGTGTATGGGTACGCCAACCGAGTGGCGGGGATGGCGAACGCGAACGGCCAGCAGGCGGTGCCAGGGCAGGGGCCGCCGGTGTCGAGGCCACGCCAGCCGCACAGGGCCGCTGCACCCGCTCCCAACTCTCAAGTTCCTGCAATGATGCGTCCGCCACACCTAGCTGCTGGCCAACCAGCTCTGCTGCCCTCTCCACGGCAGCAGCAGCGACCGCCGCCTCTGCCGGAGACGGAGGAAGCGTACCGGAATGGAGTGTATGCGAGACTGGTAGCTGAAATGAAACTACAGAAAGCGCGGCAGGACAGCGCGACTTGCGCAGAGAAGCTAAGGATCGAGCAGGCGACGGCGTCGGCGCAGCCAGCACGCTTCCACGACGAGGGTGGCGATCGCGCTGTGGGAGCTGAAGCCATGGTCTCTCCCGCTCAGTTTTCGGCGCCTCATCACGGTGGGTATCCTTACAGCAGCAGCAGCAGCAGCAATCTAGCTCAGCGACCCCAGCGGCAGCAATCTAGCTCAGCGGCACCAGCAGCGGCGCCAGCGGCGGTGGAAAAGGCGCCGGCGGCTGAGAACGTGCCCTCTAAGCAGTGGGTGCCACGAGGTGCGAACGAAGGAAGCTGCAAGGGGGATGCTGCAACTGCAACTGTCGCAGACAACATTGTTTTGCAGATTTTGACAGCAGATAATTGGACGCTTATGAAGAATTGAAGACAGACGACCTAGGAAAGCACTCGTGGGAGATTGAAGTGTTACAATTTTCTTTCTTTTCACGGAGTTTGGTTCGATTCGAAAGCTTTTTAACGTCTTGAACATGGCAAGTTTGTGAATAGTCAGTCAGTCTACCGTTTGCTCAGATTGTTTCGATCCCAATTAGCACTGAATTTTTCACCCTTTAAATTATGTCCCAGTTGTTCCGCCGCCGCCGGGCCCCGGCACCAGTGTTATTTTTCTCCCAGAAAACCAATCATGCTCGGACAAGGGGGTTTAATGGGTTTTGTTGATCTCTGGCGAGGAATTCTCATCTGCGATGTTCTCGACTGTAATAACAAGTCTCTGCACTGCATTACCTCCCATTCCCACGGTACAACATTTCAACACCGAACAAGGTAATTATAATGATTCGTCTATGTATGATTGCATTTTCTGAAAGTTGTTGGGCTCATAAAAATAAGAGTAGTCTGTGATTTGTGTCTAGGTGATGAACTGATCCCTGATGATATGAATGCACTGCAATATCACATAGTCATAATAAATAAATAGATATGTAGGGATGCTTGGTCAGGAAAATCCTTCATATCCTTTCTGATCTTATTTCAAGCAAAATAAAAGATTGCATTGCCTTTTTTTTCTGTGCTCATTAGTCATTTGAAGTAATACAACTTTTATGCTGATATTGGTATAGTGCTTGACAGCTATTGTAGACACCATTATTCTATTTAGTGAAGGACGGACCTTTATTATCAAACCAGGGAGCCAAGCATTGCAGTTTTGACTCTAATTAAGAACACATACTTGTCTAATACATGTGGTTCGTCATTTAAGTCCATGAACAAAATCTACTGAAATCAAAAATTCTTTTGAACTTAATGTTAACAATCATGTTGTGTGGGGTGGGGATAGCCTGATAGCTTGTGACTGTTTGAAGGTAATCACTAATGTTATGGGTGGCTGGAGCCCGGAGGATCTGCCCACCTGCCTCTCATGGCAAGGGATAAGGACTAGGAAAGAGATTTTGGCCATGTTTGGTTAATTAGTCCTAGGACTCTTTTTAGTCTTTAAGGCAAAAAGAAAAAGACTGTCGAGGAGGTGCTTCTATTATATTAAGAAAAAAATCCCTTATGTTTAGTTTACTATAATATAAGGACATTTATGGTTTTTTAATCCCAACACAGAAAAAAAAAAGTCACTGAAACCAAACACCCCCGTACGTGCGCCGCCGCCACCGCGCCGCCCTCTGCTGCCGTGCGCGCCGTCGCCGCCACACCTCCCCAAGGCGCGGCTGTGACCCGTATGTTGTGTTAATTAATTTCCCTGCGCCGGACAACGTGTTGCCAAATGGCAACAAATCTCCTTGCCCTGAGAAATGGCGGAAATGATTAGTAATTTTCCTGCGCCGGACAACGTGTTGCCAAATGGCAACAAATCTCCCTGCCCTGGGAAGAGGCGGGAATGATAAGTCCAAAATTTCCCTCGCATGCCAGCCTTCTTCTGAGGAGTAAGTCTAAGTTCTCGTCGACATATATACTTGGAGCCAGCCTATCGAGGCACCGCATGCTCTCTCGAACAAGCTCTACCCAAATCTGAAATGTCCATGGAATCCGTTATCGTGGTGGCCGTGCCGTTCCCGGCGCAGGGCCACCTCAACGGCATGCTAAACCTGTCGCTGCTGCTCGCGTCCCGGGGGCTCGCCGTGCACTACGCGGCGCCGGGGCCGCACGTCCGCCAGGCGCGCGCGCGTGTGCACGGCTGGGGCGACGACGCCCTGCGCTGCATCGAGTTCCACGAGCTCGAGATACCCACGTACGCCACCCCGCCGCCGGACCCGGCCGCGCCCTCGCCGTTCCCGATCCACCTCATGCCGATGGGCGAGGCCTTCTCCACGGGCGCGCGCGGCCCGGTCGCCGCCCTCCTCGCGAGCGTCTCCGCGCGCCACCGCCGCGTGGTCGTCTTGTACGACCGCCTCAGCTCCTTCGCCGCGCCCGTGGCGGCGCAGATCCCCAACAGCGAAGCGTTCTGCCTTCAGTGCGTGGCCTTGTCACACGACGCCTCGTGGACGGACGCCGGGCAGCGGCTACTCCGCGCGCGCGGCGTCGACGCCCCGCACCCCGCCTCCTGCATGCCGAGGGAGATCGCGGAGCTCGTTATCGGGACGCAGGAGGACAGCCAGAGTCCGGCTTTCGCCGGGGTAGTCGCGAACACGTCCCGCGCGATCGAGGGCGAGTTCATCGACTTGGTAGCCCGGGACCCGCAGTACCGAGGGAAGAGGGTCTTCGCCGTCGGGCCGATGAACCCACTGCTCGACGTGATGACCGCGCCGGCAGCGGGACAAAGTGTGCGGCATGAGTGCCTAGACTGGCTCGACAAGCAATCCCCGGCGTCGGTGTTGTACGTGTCGTTCGGCACGACGTCGTCGCTGCTGGCGGAGCAGATCGCGGAGCTCGGCGCGGCGCTGCGCGACAGCAAGCAGCGGTTCGTCTGGGTTCTGCGCGACGCTGATCGTGGTGTGGTGCACGAGGAGGAAGCCACGGAGGAGAGTAGGCACGCCAGGTTCCTATCCGAGTTCACCGAGGAAACTCGAGGCATCGGCCTGGTGATCACCGGGTGGGCGCCACAGCTGGAGATCCTGGCGCACGGCGCCACGGCGGCGTTCATGAGCCACTGCGGCTGGAACTCGACCATGGAGAGCCTGAGCCACGGGAAGCCCATACTCGCCTGGCCCATGCACTCCGACCAGCCGCTGGTGGCGGAGCTCGTGTGCAAGTGCCTCAAGGCCGGGATCCTGGTGAGGCCATGGGAGCAACACGGTGCTGTGACACCTGCGGAAACCATCCGCGAGGTGATCGAGAAGGTGATGGCACGCGACGAAGGTTTGGCAGTGCGGGAGAGGGCCAAGGAGCTCATGGAGTCCGTTCGCGCCTCCGTGGCCGAGTGTGGGTCCTCGCGCAAGGACCTCGACGACTTCGTTGCTTACATAGCAAGATGAAAAGCGTATTTCAATATTTCTGTAGTTTCATTTGAGTTCTCGTTGTTAATCGATATGATTGTTCCTTTTGAACGGATTGAATTTCCGTCCAGATTACTTACGGACCCGGTTTCTAGCTGTGGTCTACCTACCGTTGCTGTTTTGCTGTTTGTGTCGCAAATTAGTTTTATCAATGTAATCGTTGGCGTCTAAAATCTAGTAGTGCTAGGTGTGTGCTCGGTTAATCATAGTATTACCTCGTTTTTGTATGTCAAGCACCTAATTCTTAAATGAAATACGCGCTACGGCGTGGTCTCAAAAAAAAAAAAAAAAAAAACTCGGCACGGTTTGAGTGAATCCATCCGTGTTACTTGAATTGGCTGCTTCCGCTCCGGACCTCAAGAGGTATGGAACAAATTCAAGTCTTTTGGTATAAAAATGGGCATATGTAGAACAAGCCTAGATCAATCCGTCCGAACCGTTCCTTTACCGAACGCATGTTTTAGCATGAACCGGATTCAAAATCTAGGCAAATCAATCCACCCACCCGAATGGAGCCAATCCGACCAAAAACGAAGAAGCGCTTGTTTTTCGCTCGGGGACATTTTAGTCGGGGAATTAAAAAAAAAGTCCATAAAAACCAAACACAAAGGACTTTTTCTCTATTAGTCTCTAAAAGTATCTCTTGGAGGACTTTTTAAACCAAATAACCCCTTAGCTTTGCAAAACCATTATTAATGTAAATAGTAGGAAAACGCCACGCCTGTGTCTTTCTAGTCCAACGAGACGGGAGTGTTCGGCTCGGGATAGGGGCGTGTGCCTGGGCTTGGAGACGACAGTCTTCTCCCCTAAGGTGTTGAGGACGTCAAGGCTCTGCGATCATCAATGCGGCAGCGCTACTATCGATTGTGTGGGACTGGGAGCAACAAAGCGAAGTGTTGGGCAATCGGGGTGGGTGGATAGATTGTTCAAAACAAAAAATAATAATCCCTTTGTTTCTAATTATAAGTCGTTTTAATATTTTTTATATCCATTTTATATCTAAATACATAACAAAATGGATGAACCAAAAGTTAAAGCACCTTATAATTCAGAATAGAGGGAGTAGTACTAGTATATTATAATTCTACACCAAACATCATCTATAGTTCATACTTCATACATTCATATATAATGCATCCATAATTTATTATTGATTTACACTTGTTTAAAAGAAATAGTCATAGTACTTTCAAGTTTATAGAGCCGAGGTCTTATCAACTAATTGTAAAATATACTCCCCATCTCAAAATGTTTGTCGCTTGCGCTTCTCAAGAAATAACTTTGATAAATTATATATTAAAAATATTAAGATTTATCATACATAATTAGTATCATTAGAAAGATCTTTGAATCTAATTTTTTAACAAAAAATTATTTGAACATACAAATGTTGCACGTATTTTGTACAAATCGTGTCAAAGTTGTGGTATGAAAAACTGAAAAACGACTAACATTTTGGGACGGAGGGGGTAATACACGAAGTCATTGAAAACTAGTAGAAATTTAAGGCTAATAAATTTGGTTCACAAGCGAGCTCCCATGAGCTAAAAGTGTTGGCTCAGCTCGTTGAAAAATATAAATGAGCCGAGCTGTGCCGAAGTCGAAGCGAGCTACGAGCATTTCGTCCTATCTCTAACGACCTCCATAAGCTCAATGCCAATGGTACCACCACATAAGTTCACCTGCAGGCTATAGCCACATTCTTATCCGCGACGTCCACCACCACATGATCACCTTCCTCGACAATGTGTATCAGTGTGTGTTGAGTTGCTGACCATGAAAGCTCATCCAATTTCATAGCAAGTGCTCTGCATTGCTTGTTGCAATCTCAGTTGTTATCCAACGGGATGTGCTGAAGATCGTGGAAAATGAACTACTTAAATTCTGATAACCAAGCCAAGGTTATTACCAATGGAAATCATCAACCATTCAATTCAGTTTCAGTCAGGCCACCATCAAATGCAGATTCAGTTTGAAAAACAGAACTATACAGCAACGCGCAAGAAGTCGATAACGGTACATTCAATTCAGTGACGGAACTTGAGGAGTAAGTCTACGTTCTCGTCGACATATATACTTGAGCCAGCCAATCGAGGCACCACATGCTCTCTCGAACAAGCTCTACAGCCTCTACCGAAATCTGAAATGTCCATGGAATCCGTTGCCGTGGTGGCCGTGCCGTTCCCGACGCAGGGCCACCTCAACGGCATGCTGAACCTGTCGCAGCTGCTCGCTTCCCGGGGCTCGCCGTGCACTACGCGGCGCCGGGGCCGCACGTCCGCCAGGCGCGCGCGCGTGTGCACGGCTGGGGCGACGACGCCCTGCGCCGCATCGAGTTCCACGAGCTCCAGGTACCCGCGTACGCCACCCCGCCGCCGGACCCGGCCGCGCCATCGCCGTTCCCTATCCACCTCTTGCCGATGGGCGAGGCCTTCTCCGCGGGCGCGCGCCCCGGTCGCCGCCCTCCTCGCGAGCGCGTCTCCGCGCGCCACCGCCGCGTGGTCGTCCTGTACGACCGCCTCCAGCTCCTTCGCCGCGCCCGAGGCGGCGCAGATCCCCAACGGCGAAGCGTTCTGCCTGCAGTGCGTGGCCTTGTCACACGACGCCTCGTGGACGGACGCCGGGCAGCGGCTACTCCGCGCGCAAGGCGTCGACGCCCCGCACCCCGCCGCCTGCTTGCCGAGGGAGGTCGTCGAGCTCTTTATCGGGACGCAGGAGGACGGCCAGAGTCCGGCTTTCGCCGGGGTAGTCGCGAACACGTCCCGCGCGATCGAGGGCGAGTTCATCGACTTGGCAGCCCGGGACCCGCAGTACCGAGGGAAGAGGGTCTTCGCCGTCGGGCCGATGAACCCACTGCTCGACGTGATGACCGCGCCGGCAGCGGGACAAAGCGCGCTGCATGAGTGCCTAGACTGGCTCGACAAGCAACCCCCGGCGTCGGTGCTGTACGTGTCGTTCGGCACGACGTCGTCGCTGCCGGCGGAGCAGATCGCGGAGCTCGGCGCGGCGCTGCGCGACAGCAAGCAGCGATTCGTCTGGGTTCTGCGCGACGCTGATCGTGGTGTGGTGCACGAGGAGGAAGCCACGGAGGAGAGTAGGCACGCCAGGTTCCTATCCGAGTTCACCGAGGAAACTCGAGGCATCGGCCTGGTGATCACCGGGTGGGCGCCACAGCTGGAGATCCTGGCGCACGGCGCCACGGCGGCGTTCATGAGCCACTGCGGCTGGAACTCGACCATGGAGAGCCTGAGCCACGGGAAGCCGATACTCGCCTGGCCTATGCACTCCGACCAGCCGCTGGTGGCGGAGCTCGGTGCAAGTGCCTCAAGGCCGGGATCCTGGTGAGGCCATGGGAGCAACACGGTGCTGTGACACCTGCGGAAACCATCCGCGATGTGATCGAGAAGGTGATGACACGCGACGAAGGTTTGGCAGTGCGGGAGAGGGCCAAGGAGCTCATGGAGTCCGTTCGCGCCTCCGTGGCCGAGGGTGGGTCCTCGCGCAAGGACCTCGACGACTTCGTTGCTTACATAGCAAGATGAAAAGCGTATTTCACTATTTCTATTGTTTCATTTGAGTTGGCGTTGTTAATCGATATGGTTGTTCGTTTTATCATATTGAATTATGGTCCGGATTACTTACGGACCCAGTTTCTAGCCGTGGTCTAGCTGCTTTGCTGTTTGTGTCGCAAATTAGTTTATCAAAATGTAATCGTTGGCGCTCTAAAATCCAGTAGTGCTAGGTGTGTGCTTCCGTAATCATGGTATTACCTCGTTTTTGTATGTCAAACATTTTTATTCTTAATGAAATACGCACTATGGCGTGTTCTAAAAAAAGCTTTCGGGCACGACGATTTGAGTGAATCCACCGTGTCATCGCACCCGGTTGTTTCCGTTCGGACCCCAAAAGGTATGGAATAAATTCGGGTCTTTTGGTATACAAAATGGTTGGATTCAGAACTAGCTTAGATCAATCCTTAACCGAACGCCTAGCATGAACCGGATTGAAAACTAGGCAAATCAATCCACCTAGAATGGAGCCAATCCAGTCACACACACAAAAAAATGGAGCCAATCCGTCCAAAATGAAGTGCCTGTTTCGTACAGATACATTTTAGTCCCTGGGATTAAAAGAAGTCCCTAAAAACCAAACCGAAAGGACTTTTCCTCTTTTAGTCTCTAAAAGCACCCCTTTGGAGCGACTTTTTTAAAAATCCCGTAACTTGAGACGGCAGTCTTCTACCCTACGGCGTTGAGGACGTTGTGGCGCTGCGGTCATCAACGCGGGCGGCGCTACTATCGATTGTGTGGGAGTGGGAGCAACAAAGCGAAGTGTTGGGCAATCGGGGGTAGGTAGATAGATTGTTTTAAAAATATAAATAGTCCCTCTGTTTCAAATGATAATGTTTTAAATTATAAGTCGCTCAATGGCAATGGTACCACCACATAAGTTCGCCTACAGCCTATAGCCACATTCTTATCCGCGACGTCCACCACCACATGATCACCTTCCTCGACAACGTGTATCAGTGTGTGTTGAGTTGCTGACCACGAAAGCTCATCCAATTTCATTGCAAGTCCTCTGCATTGCTTCTTGCAATCTCAGTTGTTATCCAACGGGATGTGCTGAAGATCGTGGAAAATGAACTACTTAAATTCTGATAACCAAACCAAGGTTATTCAACCAACGGAAAGCATCAACCATTCAATTCAGTTTCAGTCAAGCCACCATCAAATGCATGTGATTCAGTTTGAAAAAATAGAACTATACAGCTACGCACAAGAAGTCGATATATAGCGGTACATTCAATTCAGTCAGTAGCGGTACAGGGTATGCAAAAGTTCAGTCCAGCCAAACTCTTTGATAATGGTGATAGAATCCCACACAACTACAGAAGTTATTGGTAGGCGACAGCAATCAGCAAAAAGGAGAGATAACAGCGGTGCCAAACTCTTAGGTGAGGTAACAGCAATCAGCAAAAAAAGGAGAGATAATGGTGTTTGGTTTATGGCCACACTTCGCCACGGCTAAGTTTAGGCAAGACCGGCAGTGTTTGGTTGGTCTACAAATGAGGCCGCCACAGGAAAACGCATGCAAATTTTTCGCCACAAACTGTGGCAACCAAAAACTTCGCCGCCGTCACAACTTGTCTAACCTTGCGCGTGGTGGATGCTGGCATGCATCCAAACAGGCCCAAAATCCCACACAACTGCAGTCTACAGAAGCTATTGATAGGCGACAGCAACAGAAGGCAGGCAGATAAACGTTGGTGTTGGTGGGCCATTTGGGCATGTACTGTAGCTTTGTTTGTTTGGACACATGTGATCGATCGGGTGGCTCGTGCTGCGCCGTGTGTGGCGACTGGCGAGCGGACGTGTGAAGCTAGCTATTGGATGCCGCTGGACAAGCAAAGCAAGAAAGAACGTTGGCGCCCGGCAAAAGAGGCCCGCAGGCAGATTCAGATTCGTCCTGGCAAACTGCCTTTGGCGTGTTCGTCCAAACGCAACACGGCGGCTCCCCGCGTGCCTACGCAGCGGCGCATGTGATGTGTCCGCCTCGTGCCTACGCAGGAGAGGACGACCAGGAGCTTTGGACCTTCCCGCTGTCTCCGTCGCAAGACGCCAATTGGCGTGGCAAACGCCGTGGTCGGACGGAGCTCGCCACAGATCGGCCCCGTCGCATCATCCAGGCAGGAGCAGGAGCCGCGCAGCGGCATCGCACGGGAAAAAGATTCCAAGCTCTGAGAACCGGTCGGTCTCTTGTTCCTCGTCTTGTATCGGCCATGCATTCGGCCCCCGGCTTTCGATCCAACCAAGCTCACAAAGCAGAGCATCACGAGGCACGGGCCGGCCAATGGGAATCGGATCGCCGGCTCGCCTCGCCGCTACCTGCCCATGATTGTGTTGGTGTGCGATAAATAAACTAATAAATAATTCGAGCCACGCGCCGCACACCGTGAGAATTTTGGGGTGACTTGGCAAGGCGGTAGTGGTGACTTGCCACCTTCCGGCCCTCCTGTGCCGTGGCCAAATCGGCGTCCAATCCAACGCTGACGGCGGCAACGGAAGAAGATTGGATTGGACTTGTGTGCTCGTCTGCAGCAAACTCAGCAAGTACTGGTACTGAGTACGACGGAGTAGTATAGCAGTAACAGTAATAAGTTAACATTCCTCGGATAATCTTAAGTGGACAGACACGTAATAAGTTAAACCACGGACTGGAAAGATTACTAACATCAAGGGAAGTTACGTCAGTGATAACGTGCCATGATTGTTTTTTTTTGGAAGAAAACGTGCCCATGATTGGGGAGGCGTTCGCTGCGGATCACCGGCGGCTCCGCCCTGTCGTCGTCGCGCCAGCCACCGATGACGAATGTAATGCGACACGCCCCCAAACTACTACGTGCTTTCCAGGAAGGACAAGGACGTACAATGATCCCAACCACTGATGATCCAGCCAATCAAGCCTTGTGTCGCCATGCAAGCCACTTCTTTGTTTCGTTCGCCAGGTTGATTGCTACTACTTCTTGATGAAGAAGTAAACAAAAACCATGCGCCGAGATTGGAGAGCAAGTTGCCCCCTGCTACTTTGCTGGATGGCTCTTAGAAAAAGCTGCGTTGTCTGGCAGTCTGCTCCCTGTATATATAGCCCTGCCCGGGAGCGGGGAGTCTACAGAAAGCTGTACGCAGCTGAAACAAACTGGGAGTAAACTCACGTACTCACGTCGTCACACCACACCACACCACACCACACGACCGCTAGCTACAAGCCTGTAGTATGGGTAGTATGGCGGTTGACACGATGGAATCGGTTGCGGTGGTGGCCATGCCGTTCCCGGCGCAGGGCCACCTGAACCAGATGCTCCACCTGTCGCTGCTGCTGGCGTCGCGGGGCCTCTCCGTGCACTACGCGGCGCCGCCGCCGCACGTCCGGCAGGCGCGCGCGAGGGTGCACGGCTGGGGACCCCAAGGCGCTCGGCTCCATCGAGTTCCACGACCTCGACGTGTCGGAGTACGAGTCCCCGGCGCCCGACCTGGCCGCGCCAACGCCGTTCCCGAACCATCTCATGCCCATGTTCGAGACCTTCGCGGCCGAGGCGCGCGCCCCCGCTCGCGGCGCTCCTCCAGCGCCTGTCCGCCACCCACCGCCGCGTGGTTGTCGTGTTCGACCGCCTCAACCCCTTCGCCGCCACGGAGGCGGCGCGGCTCGGCAACGGCGAGGCGTTCGGGCTGCAGTGCGTCGCCATCTCGTACAACATCGGGTGGCTGGACCCCGGCCACAAGCTCGTCACTGACTATGGTCTCCAGTTCCTGGCCCCGACGCCTGCATGTCCAAGGAGTTCGTGGATTTCGTCTACCGAATGGAGGAGACCGAGCAGGGCGCGCCCGTCGCCGGCCTGGTCATGAACACTTGCCGCGCGCTGGAGGGCGAGTTCATCGACGTGGTCAACGCGCAGCCGCCGTTCCAAGGCCAGAAGTTCTTCGCGGTCGGGCCGCTGAACCCGCTGACGCCCGTCGCGGACGCCCGGACGACGCCGCGGCACGAGTGCCTGGAGTGGCTCGACAAGCAGCCTCCGGCATCGGTGCTCTACGTCTCGTTCGGCACCACTTCGTGCCTCCACGGCGAGCAGGTCGTCGAGCTCGCCGCGGCACTCAAGGGCAGCAAGCAGCGTTTCATCTGGGTGCTGCGCGACGCCGACCGCGCCGACATATACGCCGCCAAGTCCGGCGAGAGAGCCGGCACGCCAAGTTCCTGTCCGACTTCACCGAGGAGACTCGAGGCGTGGGCCTGGTGATCACGGGGTGGGCGCCGCAGCTGGAGATCCTGGCGCACGGCGCCACGGCGGCGTTCATGAGCCACTGCGGCTGGAACTCGACCATGGAGAGCCTGAGCCAAGGGAAGCCGGTGCTTTGCTGGCCCATGCACTCGGACCAGCCCTGGGACTCGGAGCTGCTGTTCAAGTACCTCAAGGCGGGGCTCCTGGTGAGGCCCTGGGAGAAGCACGCCGACATCATCCCGGCGCAGGCCATCCAGAAGGTGATCGAGGAGGCCATGCTATCGGACAGCGGGATGGCGGTGCGGCAGCGGGCCAAGGAGCTCGGCGAGGCGGTTCGCGCCTCCGTGGCAGATGGAGGCAACTCTCGTAAGGATCTCGAAGACTTCATTGGCTACATCACCAGGTGGTGAACGTGCGACGATGCAGCGGTTGATCGGATCAGTTTGAATCTTTGACAGCAATTAATCCAAATTTACAAAGGATATGCTGTACGTGTCTGTCAGAGAGACATAGTATACAAATTTTTCTGTCCACCTCATGATTTGTACACGAATATACTCGATGAAGCTATCAATGTAGACCTCCTCTCCTTTGTACGTGGTTGGCGGATCTGATCATGAGCTGAAGCTGAGTCGTCAACATTCTTCCACCTCAAATTCTCAATCCGTTTTCACAACTCAAATCGTTCCTGACTTCCTCGTTCCTCCCTTTGCTTTCCATCTGTGTCTACTGGGCTGGCTGACGATGCTGTTGTGGTTCATCAGTCGATTGGAAGAGCATAGAACACACGCTAGGTGCGATGGTAGGTTTCGGACCGTGGGTTCAAAGCGGTCTTTTTATTATATATTTATATATAAGCGGTCGGGAGTTCAAACCTCTACATAAAAAACAAAGTGACTAGGCATGATTCGGGTGATTTCTGTTCGATCGATTTTGTCTCAACCAATCAGAATAGACGATTGCACAAAAGTGCCAATAGATACGATCATACGAACCGATAACACCTCTTATCCCGTTTCAGCTTGTGGTGCCAGGCGCTCCTGCTGTATGTGGCGGACGCCATGCATGGATGCAGTATGCTCATGCAAGATGGCACAAAGAAAAAAGAAGCAACACAATTTATTTAAATTTACTATAACTTTTGAATGATATATTCATTCTCAATTCCGTTTGCACCCGATATGGTTTACGTGTCGAGGTGAACAAAACCAAACTTCATTTGCCTAAGTTTCAAGGAATTTTATTTTACTAGCTATTTATATGTAAAAAGTATGCTATAAGATTTATGAAAATAGTAGAATACTGAATTTACATGGTATGCACATCGATTGTTACCGTGTAAATATAATAAATTTCTTGTATAGTATTTACATAAAGGTACTAAGCCCTAAAGAGAGTAAAACAACACATGTTGCAACTTGGAGGCACAAATTATTAAAACAAACATTTCATAAGCTCCCAATTAGGGGGCAAGTTATTATACAACACTTTAAAAAGCTAAGAAACATGCTGCCAAGTGCCAACTAAAGATCTTAAAAAGACATGCTGCACTTTGAGGTGCAAAATATCACAAAAAACATTGCATAAGGAGCTAAGAGGGTAAATTATTATTGTATAACTAACATATTGGATTTAGGAATGCATTCAAACCTTAAAACAAAATGAAAACTAAGACTAAAAAATACCAAAAAATTGACTAAGATCAAAAAAAAATCTAAAAGGATTTAATGAAAACTGAAATAAAAACTAAAAATAAAAAAGTTGAAATAGTGAAACTGAAAAAAATAATGCACAATGAAAATACTTGTAACTGAAATTGACAAACAAAAAAAAAGGCAGTATAAAAAACAAAGCAAAAAAAGAAAATTTCAAAAAAAGAAGAAGAAAGAAACACGGCTTGGCAGGCCGCATGCCATGTCCCCTCGCCAGGACGACGACACCACGTGACGTAATTTGTGGCTGGTGGCTAGAGGACAATGTGAGGGCAAGGAAGATGGAGGCCTAGTTGAGGAAGGTTTGCAGTGTTCATAACTGAGGAGGGCGGCTAGAGGGCTTTGCATCTTCTTGGCAATGGGGGGTGGTGGTCTGGTGGGAGTTGCAAAGAGGCCAACATGGGAGGCGCCCATCGGGTGATGAGGCCAACAGTTTTGTGTTGCTGCCTCGTGTTCAAGTTGCAAGCGGTGCCGCTCATTGGCGGCTATTTTCGACACAAGCAGTGGCGGAGGCAGCTATGTGGCAAGGTGTGGCGGCAGCCCTACCTAAACTGCTGTAAAAAAATCGAATATATGTAATAGTATATATGTATATACGTATATGTGTGTCAGTAAATATGCTATGCAACTTCCCTTTGCTAGCTTTTGTTTGTGGCCTGGACCGCTCGACGCCTGCCGCCTGGTGTGGTGGCCGCTGCTTGATGGGCCTTGTGGCCAGAAGCCCGGAAGGCCAGAAGCCTAGAATGCCGATTTGCTTGATCCTGAATTCCCATCACGCACGTATCGTTGGATCATATCGCCTCTTGTCTGCCTCGGCGGCTCTCCGTCTCTTCGCACACACGTCGACACACAGTTGCCGGCTTGCGGCCGGAGGCCGGACAGGCGGACGGCGCGGACGCGAAAACTGTACACTACACGGTAGCCGACGACCGGCGCGTGCAACGATGCACCAAAACGCTTGACCTTTACAAACCCGCCACACCTTGAAAATATTCCTGCCTCCCGCCACCGGACACAAGGAGGTGTTGTTACTGGTAGCTGAAGGACGTGTGCTCGCTGGTATTTCGGCAGACAGGGTCGGGTTAGCGAGTGCTAGAGGCCGTTGTTGTATTTTTTTGTTTTTTAAGATGTTTGCTGTGTTTAGTTGGTTGAAAAAGCACTTTGTTTGAATCAAAAAGATACTCAGAAGACGCGTTTCGCTTATTTGTGGTAAAATATTATCCTAACATGACGTAACTAGACTCAAAAAAGAACCGCCTCAAATCGTATACATCAAAATTATGTAATTAGTTTTTTAATTATCTACATTTATTGCTCCTTGCATGAGGCAAAAGATTTGATGTGATAGGTGAATAGTGAATTTTGGAGAGGGAGTTGGAGCAACTAAACAGGGCTGTTATCTTTTCAGCTATTTGTGTCCGTCGATGAGGGGTTGAGATTTTAATATATTCTCTTAAAAACAATTTAAAAGAATTTATATATAGTCAAAGTTTAACATGAAGATAACATCAAAAGGATATCCTTTAGGGACATGGAGGGAGTATAAAATTAACTTATAAGGAAATAAAGTACAAGACAAAAACTGAAAAAAATGCTCTCATCATATCAAGAGGCAAAGCACCAGTTAGTTTGTTTTTTTCTTTTAAACATAGGAAACACGGAGCACTAATTATTTCTGCCTCCTTCGTACCATTAATACGTAACAAGAGATGACGGTGATAAAATCTGGTATTATCTTCTTGTATGCATACCTCGGCGAGCATATCTATATTTGGACTCTCGTGACGAGTACGAATTTTACCTTACCCTATGGCGACAAAAACAAATTACTTACGTGTGCAGATACTCTTGGGACATTTTTTTTTTTTTTTTTGCTTGTGGACTAGACTAACACTGACATACACTGACATGGGCAGTTACGATCCACAAACACTCTTGGACTACTGGCTTAGCAAAATCTGATGGATCTGTCGTCATGCAAGCCATTGGACAACGGTGTGTTTAGATCCCAAATTTCCCAAATTTCACTATCGCAAAAAGAAGATTCTCCATCACATCAAAATGCCGCGCATGCATGGAGCGTCAAATGTAGGTAAAAAATTAACTAATTGCACAGTTTAGATGTACTTTACGAGATCGAATCTTTTGAGCCTGGATTAGGTCATGGTAGGATAATATTTACCACAAACAAACGAAACGTCTTTCGCAGTTAATGCGATGTGACATACATGTCCCATCCATCCAAAATTTTGCACCAAACTTTGGGATCTAAACACACCCAACACAGCTCAAAAACAGGAGGTCATGGGACGTTCTGTGCCAGAAAAGGCCAGAAAACAGGAGGTCATGGGAGTAAGTTTTAATTTGCCCATGTTAGTTTCTCAAAGACTAGGGCTGCTATGTTCCGTGCCAGATAAGTTTTAATTTGCCCATGTGCTTCTATCACATGCATACGCATCCAACGGTGCGGGGGCTGGGATCACGTGACCTTATTTGTGGCGAAGAAGAAACCGTCTTCGTGTTCCGTTCCAATTAGCTTCGTCTGGTACTATTCTTTTACTGCAGTTGGTACTTGCGTCCAGGCAGCTCAACCGCCTATGGATGTAAAAATAACCGGACAACGGAGTCAAAATATCAGTAGTGTGTCTGTTGCCAATTTGGCCAATGACTCGCGTCATGACTTGCGTCATTGCTGCCTGGAATGCTTCGGAGACGTAACCTGTTAGTATGGGCACATGCTAACCGCAGCATACTCTACTCCTATATATCAAACGCCCCCACATTGTTTGGTGCTCAACTGCTGATTTTGCGTTGATCACCAGGTCTCTGCCAATGGTGGCGGCCAAAGGAAGCCAGATGGAGTCAGTCGCCGTGGTGGCCGTGCCCTTCCCGGCGCAGGGCCACCTGAACCAGCTCCTGCACCTGTCGCTGCAGCTCGCGTCACGGGGCGTGCCCGTGCACTACGCGGCGCCCGCGGCGCAGGTCCGCCAGGCCCGCGCGCGCGTGCAGGGGCTGGGACGAGCGCGCGCTCCGCTCCGTCGAGTTCCACGACCTCGGCATCTCCGAGTACGTCTCCCCGCCGCCCGACCCCACGGCGCCGTCGCCCTTCCCCACGCACCTCATGCCCCTCTTCGAGGCCTACACCGCCGGCGCGCGCGCCCCGCTCGCCGCGCTCCTCGCCGGGCTCTCCGCCTCGCACCGCCGCGTCGTCGTGGTGCACGACCGCATCAACGCCTACGCCGCAGAGGAGGCCGCGCGGCTGCCCAACGGCGAGTCGTTCGGGCTGCACTGCCTGGCGGCGTCGACGCTCGCAGGGAAGACGGACTCCGGGCTCCGGCTCCTGCACGAGCGCGGCCTGGCGTTCGTCGAAGTCGCGCGCTGCGCGTCCAAGGAGTTCGCGGAGTACGTCAACAAACGCGCCATGCCGACCAAGGAGATCTCGCCTGGCGCTGGCATCCTCGTGAACTCATGTCGAGCGCTCGAGGGCGAGTTCATGGACGTCGTTGCCGGCGACCTGGCCGCCGACGGCAAGAAGTACTTCGCCGTCGGGCCCTTGAACCCGCTGCTCGACCTCCACGCGGATGCCCAGAGGCAGAGCAGGCCGCGGCACGAGTGTCTGGACTGGCTGGACAAGCAGCCTCCGGCTTCGGTACTCTACGTGTCGTTCGGCACGACATCGTCGCTGCGGACAGAGCAGATCGCGGAGCTTGCGGCGGCACTGCGCGACTGCGACCAGCGGTTCATCTGGGTGCTGCGCGACGCTGACCGCGGCGACGAATCGGCTGACGACACCGAGAGCAAGAGCAGACACGCGGAGCTGCTGTCCATGTTCACCGATCAGACCGAAGGGAGGGGCCGGGTGATCACCGGGTGGGCGCCGCAGCTGGAGATACTGGCGCACAGCGCCACTGCGGCCTTCATGAGCCACTGCGGCTGGAACTCGACCATGGAGAGCCTGAGCAACGGGAAGCCTATCCTTGCCTGGCCCATGCACTCCGACCAGCCGTGGGACGCGGAGCTGGTGTGCAAGTATCTCAACGCCGGCATGCTTGTGCGTCCCTGGGAGAAGCACGGTGAGGTGATTCCGGCGGCGGCCATCAGCCGAGTCATCGAGGATGCCATGCTTTCTGACCAAGGAGTGGCAGTGCGGCAGCGAGCCAAGGTGCTCGGGGAGGCCGTCCGTGCCTGCTTGGCTGACGGCGGCTCATCGCGCAAAGACCTTGATGATTTCGTTGCTCATATCACAAAGTAACCGTCTAGAAGTTGAACTTTTGTTATCCAATACTTTTTTTTTAAAAAAAAACAGGAATTGCCCGTTTTACATTAAGAGAAGTTGAAATGTTTGATTACATGCTACGCATCCCTCGTCCCCCCCCATCTTGGGGTGTTATCGAATACTTTTAAATTTGTTCTTCAAATTTCTGTCATCACTCGCCTCGCGGGCTTCTCCTCCTCGCGTCGGCGCCTTAGAGGTGCGGTCTCGGTGCAGTGCGCAGCGAGTCCGACAACCGCCACCCCGTCCCCCTCCCTCTTCCCATCCCCACCCATACGCCAGTGCCCCCCCCACCGATGGTCGACGAGCCGGGTGGCGGCGGCTCGGGTCGCGGGTCGGGCTTGCCCATGGAGCGCGGGCGGTTGTTTCCCCCCCCTCTGTCCCACGGTGGATGGCGGTGGGTCTTGGCGCATAGTGGCTCGGTAACTACCATGGCTCGGTTGTGGAGTTGGCGGTCGGGCGACGACAAAGATGGAGTACACCTATGTCGCTACGGGCTGCGGATCGAGCACCGGCGACCCAGGTCGTGCTTGTGTGGCGGTCGGCACTCGGTGGTGACGGTAGGCAGCAGCTTGATTCTCTGTAGAATCGACATCATCTCCTTCGACGAGTGACCCTAGAAGAAAATGTTATGCTCCTAAGTGAATTCACCGAATCCGGCGTGAGAGTGTTGTTTTCCAAATGGAGCATAATAAAGCACCACGTCCGGATGGGTTCCCTACCGAATTCTTCCAAGTTTTCTGGAATATAATTAAAGTTAACCTCATGTCTCTCTTCTCAAATTTCATAGAGAGGAGTTAGACCTCTTTAGTTTGAATTTTGAAGTTATTAGTCTAATTCCCAAAATTCAAAATGCTATCAAAATACAACAAGATAGGTCTATCTCGTGTCCCGAATGTCAGCTTTAAATTTTTTAATAAAGTTGCCACAAATAGATTGAATAAAGTGGCAAAAGGCTATTTTTAGTCTCACACAAACCGCCTTTATGCATGGTAGGAATATCATGGAAGGAGTAGTTATACTTCACGAAACTATCCATTAGCTTCATATGAAAAAAAAAAAATGGCGTCATTTTCAAAATTGATTTTGAAAAGGCTTATGATAAAGTCAGTGGTCCTTTCTTTAGCAAACTCTACGCATGAAATGTTTTTCACCACGATGGTGTAATTGGATTCAAGGAATGGTGACCGGGGAAGCGTTGGTATCAAAGTTAATGATGACATTGGTCCATATTTCCAAGCTAAGCGGGGACTCCGTTAAGGTGATCCTATGTCTCCCATCTTATTTAACATCGTGGTTGATATGCTAGCTCTCCTTATTCCAAGAGCAAAGGTCGATGGTCAAATCGGAGGAGTCATCCCTCATTTGCTAGACGATGGATTGTCGATCCTACAATATCTTCGACGATACCGTCATCTTCCTTGATCATGACCCGGAACAAGCAAAAAATCTTAAACTTTTGCTTTGTGCTTTTGAACAATTATCGGGCCTAAAGATCAACTTTCACAAGAGCGAGATATTACGTTATGGTGCAGCCAGAGATGAAAGAATATTATACTCGATCTCTTTGGTTGTAATCTTTGGCGAATACCCTTTTAGATACCTAGGAATTCCAATGCACGATAGACAACTCCTCAATTAAATGGAGAAAAGGTTGAGAAACGTTTTGAGAAAAGACTCACATGTTGGAAAGCTAAGTACTTATCTTATGGAAGTCGGCTAGTCCCGCTTAATTCGGTACTTACCAAATACCCATGTTTATGATGTCCTTTAAAATCCCCAAAGAGTTCTTAAAAATCTTGACCATTTTAGATCAAGATTTTTTTGGCAAGGATCCTCAGAGAAACACAAATATAGACTTGAAAAATGGGACAACTTGTGCCAACCTAAGGACCAAAGGGGTTTAGGCATCTTAGATCTAAATCTGAGAATAAATGCTTATTAGCAAAATGGTTAGTAAGCTTGCTAAACAGTGATGGCATTTGGCAAACTATACTAATGAACAAATATCTTAGATCTAAATCACTCACCCAAGTTAAGGTTAAATCTCATGACTCCCACTTTTGGAGAGGTCTCATGCGTATTAAAGACGAGGTGATGGCCAAAGGTTCCTCATTATCAAAGATGGGAACAAGACTCACTTCGGGATGACACTTGGGTAGGGATCGTGGTCACTTTTTCTTGTAATAATTTGGTCATTATACATCCCCTGATGTAGAGGCCGGATGCTTTTACACATTCATTATCAAAAAAAAAATCCATGCGGAAGGGGAAGAAGGGAGGATAGCGCTAAGAAGTTCAATGTGTTGTGGGATTAAGCATCACCGACTTGAAGCACCACCGGTTGAGGCTGCTACATATCATAGGCTTTGCGGTGGATGAGAAGTTGATGCAATATATAAGGCTATGGAGCGAGTCGTGGGCTTGAAGAGGATCTGCTTGCTTGACCAACAGCACTATGCTAAGTGTGATGCAATGGATGATACTCAGTCTCCATCACTGAACAGATGGAGGTTACCAGTTGGGGAAGAGGAAGAGGAAGTAAAAAGGCATCAACTTGTAGATGGCTTCTCCTCTTCTATTGAAATTACCATCGGATGACTTGGGTCTCCCATCATCCCAGTAAGCTTAATAATTCTAGCTCTAGCTTCTACTGGAGCAGTGTTACTAAATAATGGCTTCCATTGTAATTGTGTAGTATAATGACAAATGATTGTTATTTTCCAGGCAAACTTATTGTGCTTAATTGTTGATTGCAATGACATGTCAGGCAGTGCCCTCATTTGTGAGATAGAAGACTACCGTGTTTCCTAGGAGATTTGAGTATCATGGTATTGCCTGGAAAGAAACTATCAAATGTCTATGTCTTGGTATTGTCTTCCGGTGTCAGAAAAATTATGGGTGATGTGGCCCGGTCTGATGTTGTCGGTTAGACGTTTGTGTAAGATGCTTGGATGAGATGATGGAAGGTACAATCAAGAGACTTTCCATTTTACTTCCCCTTTTTTTCATGCTCTTGTAGAGCAGCTTTTCGTTTCAGAGAAATGTATGCCACTAGGGGATTATCTTGTTCTGTTTCATCAGGTTGCTTCCACCAAATGACCGGACTACATCGCACACTAGCACCGCGATGTGTAATGCTCGAATTTCATTTGATTTCAGATACACATTTTCATTAAAAACTGAATTGTGTTTCATTACACGCATTTTCATATGGCCCCAAAGCCCCCTCCCTCCCAAAAACCCCTCCCGCCGAGCGGCCCGCCCAAAACCCCCTCCCGTCGAACGGCCGTAGCCGACACCGACAATTCGAAATTCAAAACCACTAGCCATAGCCGCAAAGACGAGGGCGAGCAACCAGCGGTGATGGAGAAGGACATGGCAATCATCGTCTTTCTTTGCATCACCCGGATGCGGGAGGGGGCCCGGCCTTCCGCGCCCCGCTGCGCTATGCGTCTCGGCGGAGGTTTCCCTACGCCGCCGGCCACCTCCGCCTCACTCCACTCCCGTCGCCGCTCCCTCAATTGCTCGCGCGAGTCATGATTCCTAGTTTGAATCCATTATTCCACCTATGATCTTTCGTTTGATTGCTCTTAGATCCAATTCACGTTCGCTCAATTTGATTCGCTTTGGTGGTAGGGTTGTGTTGCGGCGAGCTTGTTGGGTAGTTGCGTTTCATCTCGCAATTCCCCATCGATTGATCGATTTTGAAGTGCGATCACCATCACCCCGGCTCCAATTAGTGCTTAGTAGATTTGTTTGTTTTGTGCGGATATTGATCGGTTTTGTGGCACGATCGGCGATTTTTGTTGGTGGGATACATCGAGTTGCAAGCAAGAACATTCATGAGCTTTGGGTAGTCGTGTTTTCAGCTCGCATTTCCGCATTGATGTGGTTGGATTGGGTTTTGATGATGATTGAATTTATCGTGTTAATGTAGATGCGATTGAGGCTATTGAGATTCTAGTTTAGCATTATGGACCACAGCTGACGGGAGAAGAGCGCTATCTGATATACACAGCTTTTACAAGTGCAGTTCAGGAGGAGACAAGCTCACTTAGAGTTCTTCTTGGACATAGAGGGGGGGGGAGTGCAATTTGCAGTGAGTGCCGAGATAAAAGGTTTCAGGGTTCCGATGGAGTTGGAGATGGGCCACGTTTTCAACAAAGGGGCTCAAGTGATTGAACAATATCTCCTTCGTGTGAGTCTGCACATGCACGGCTGATCCTTTTCAAGGTGTAAGTCTTTGGAAGTTAAATTTGGTACCCAACTCATGATCATGAATTATGTTTATATGTATGCTCTGTGCTGGTTTTAACAGAGAGAGGAGAAAGAGAAGTTGTGAGGAAATTAGAGTTAGCATGTGTGTAAGAGCAGAGAGCCCCCCTTCTCATGGCACCCTCTATATTTATAAAAAGGTAGATTTACATGCGACCTCATGGTAGAGATTGAATTTACAACTCTCCCTACTAACTCCACCTGAGCCTCTTCTAGTGGGCTTGGCCCATAGGAGAAAGCCAAGTCCCAACAATAGCCCTCCATCTACTAGGTTATGGCCAAAACTACATGACCTAGTAGATACTCACACTAGAAGAGGCGCAATAGAACTCGGGCCTTGGTTGCGAGGACTATCTTTAGCAACCACACGTGCATGCCTCTAAAAACTCCATCATAAAAACTTAGTGGGAAAAATGGCATGAAGAAAAGAGCACATGCATGATTCTTGGTCTACACATGTTCTAGGTCCTGAGGCTTCTAGGTCCAAGTGTCTTCGTCTTTCGGAAGTCTCCATTGCCGACCTTCATCTCCTTCTACTCGACACGTAGGTCTTGGTCTCTAGAATTTCTCGATGTGCGGGTCTTCATCTTTGACTCTTCTTGGGGCGGAGGTCTTCTCCAACTCTTGTTGAGGCGGAGGTCTTCTCCAACTCTTCTAGATGTGGAGGTCTTCTCCAACTCTTCTTGCGGATGTCTAGACCTCCAACTCTTCTTGAGGCGGAGGTGCTCTCCAACTCTTCTCGTGGAGGTCTTCTCCAACTCTTCCTGGCATGGAGGTCATCGTCTCCAACTCTTCCTGAGGTGGAGGTCTTCTCCAACTCTTCTTGAGGCGGAGGTTTTCTCTAACTCTTCTTGTTGTGGAGGTCTTCTCCAACTCTTCTTGCGGACGTTTTCTCCAACTCTTCTTGAGGCGGATGCATTCTCTAACTCTTCTCATGGAGTTCTTCTCCAACTCTTTCTAGCGTGGAGGTCGTCTTCTCCAACTCTTCTTGATCAAAGTAGTCGTGGCCGAAGGTTGCTGTGAGGCCTCCAAATTGAGGTCTCAAGTGTCACGCAAAAGACTTCATGTTTCGGATGATAGATCCCCTGGTGTTTTCCCTCAACCCCTCTTGGCCGGTGCTTGTGGCCGAATCCTTATCCGATGCTTGGTGCCTTATCCGATGCTTGTTGTAGTCCACGGAGTCGAAGTAGTAGATGTAGATATTTGGATAGGAGTTGTCGATGAACCCCTCTAGTCAAAGTAGTCGACAAAGGTGTCAATAAATCCCCCCGTGCCGTTGTGTAGGTATTGATGGTGGATAACATCAATTTTTACCATAAATAAATAGGACATATGATAGGGTCTGGCCCGATCTTCCGTGAGGTTCGTGGTAAATCGATTGGTGGAGAACTTCGACGTTGACGGTCCGGCTTTGAATCAACACAAACTTCGACCACTGCAACCGCTACACCCACGCCCCAATGGTTATCAACCAAGCACGACTTGATTGACCTCGCCAAGAAGGCTTTCCCCGCAGTTTAATCGAGAACACAAGCAAGAACAGGTTGTCACGCAATCTGAATATTGCAAATATGAATGAAGAATTTGAGATGATGGTGTTCGAAGTTCGATCACAAAAGGACTAATCGCCACGGGTGTGGAGAACAAGAACAGGGGGCCCCGGATTACTGTAAGCGGAATAATCTTCACGGTTTACAATGAATCAATCAAGTTTCTCGATGGAAAACTCAAACTAAACTAAACCCAAGTGACTAGCAGCGGCGGCGGCTGTGTTTATAGTCTAAGATGCGACCTAGGGTTGAGGGCGGCCAGCGGTTGGGCGTCCACAACTTGGGCTTAAGGCCCGACACGATACATGACCAAATTGGCCCAAAACTGGTGGCGCAGCACCTTGCCGTGGTCACACAGAATGATCCACGGGCCATCTGGAGCTGGGACCAGATCCAAAACGACGGCGTCGTCGTCCCCTTTCCATAGAGTCCAAGATCGCCCGTTTCGATATCGTATGAGGGAGTTACGACCAAAACATTGACGACGTGTCTGCTGAATCCGAGGGTGACGTGGCAGCTGAGTTGGAGATGAGTTGCAACTTGGGGAAGACCGTGGTGTAGGCATGTCCAGCTTGGTGATGTCCTCATCAACAAATAAGAACAAGAACACTAGAAGATAGGGTTTATACTAATGATTTCCATGAGTTTTGTTGCATACTCGCTTTTTGTAGGATAAATCCAAAAAGTGGAAGAAAAGAAGAGATATAGAGAAACGAGAGAAAAGGACCAAAATAAGATGATTAGTATAAATTTCAAGGACCTAAAGGACAAAATAAGACACCACGCACAAGCTAGGGCCCACATGCCATCATGTGGGGCCAGGTAGCCGCCTATGGTGGTGCCACGTGTCTTGCTTCTTGAACCTTCTCTCAACCAACCTTAAGATCACATCTAAGCCGTCCAATCAAGTTGGTTTGATCCAAGGGCTGTTGTTGATGATGGTAGATATAATCTTAAAATAAATATAAAATATACCATCAACCAAGGTTCAGTGCTAGTAAAAATTATTATTTCTAACAATTTCCACAAGTTTTGTTGCATACACGCTTTTGGTGGGAAAATCTAGAAAAAGACCGAGAAAAAGTGCTTTGAAAAGAGGAGAAAAATAAGAATCGAAAGAAAAGGACTGAATCAAAGGAATTAATATGAATTTCAGGGATCTAATGACGAAGGAAATCAGCTCACACAAGCCGGGGGCCACCCATGGCCATGTAGGGCCCTCGCGGCTTTGGCGGTGGGGGCCATGTGGCCTCTCCCTGGCGTGCCACATGTCCTACTTCTAGAAGGTTCCCACAACCGATCTAAGGATTCAATCTAAGTCGTTCAATCAAATCGGTTTGATCTGAGGGTTGAGATTCACCCCAAGAGGCTATAAATAAAGAGGTAGAGCTCACCTCTAAAACCCTAATTCGAATTCAGTTCATCATTCAGTCTAGATCCATTGTAATTAGAGAGAGAGATTAGTACTAGGGTTTCTAGAGATTAGATTATTAGAGAGCTCTAGTCACGATGTATTTTATTTCTTCCCTCTTTTATAAACTAGGAAATATGCCCGTGCGTTGCAACGGGACTCTATGTGGTCATCTAGATGGCTTAGGGTACGTAAAAAATGTCACATATTACGATACGACTTGGAATCGAATCGAGCTATATTACATGGTTGTCTCCAAACAATACCCATACAAATTTTTATAACCAAATCAAGACTCTCGTCTCTAATTTATCATGTACTATTTTGTTTTTCTTGTCTCCTAATGTAGTCATATTAAACCAGTCTTTGAAGAACTAAAATGAATTGAATTTCTAGAAAAAATTATTAAAAAAATGCAGCACACGTCCCTAACTCTTGGAACCGCACACCAGGCCCAATACTACGGCCCAACTAAGCGAGAACGGCCATTCCCATGCATAGCGGCTATCACAAACCTCATCACCTATCCTCGGCGGCGAAAGCCGGGCGCGCCGGCCCGGCAAATAATGATGCAACAACGCGAGGCGGTAGAACGCGGCCACCGGCCGCCGCGGCAGCAGCCAGCGGCGAGTTCGATGGCGCCGGCGATCGACTTAGCCAGCGCGTCCCGCATATCTCGCGTCGTCCGTCGAGCCCTCTCGCAGCGGCGCGATCCCCTATTGGTTATCGCCTCTGCGGCGGCCGACGATCCCCTCCATCGGTTATCGCCTCGCGGCGGCGTCGTCCGTGCGGCGGGGACGGCAACGGCGTCCATGCGGCGGCCGAGGCCGTATGGCGGGTTGTCTTGAAGACCACAACATCGTATCGTCTCCTTTATCTATCTTCTATTCTTAAATACGTGCTCTTGTTTTGATTTTGATCTGGTGTAGGGTCATCTCAATTTGGTTTTCTTGGATCTCGTGTTACCGATCTAACATAGTCCATGTCGGTCTCCAACTTGAACTAACGACACCTTTGATGACATCGTATTGGACACGGCAAGGCAACAGGCGGAAGAAAACAGGGCTGAAAAAAAATTGTTGGCATAAAAAAGGTGGGAAAAAAAAAAGGTGGTACTGAAATTTTTTTCTCTTTATTAAAGGCCCGGCGAAAAAAAGGTGAAAAGCCCGGTGAAAAGCCCTAAAGAAAAAGGAGGTGAAAAAAGAGGTGGGACTGAAATTTTCTCTCTTTATTAGTAGGTATAGAAAAGGGTGGAAAAAAAAAGAGGTGGAAAAAGCCCGGTGAAAAGCCCGGTGGAAAAAGCCCGGTGAAAAGCCCGGTGAAAAAGAGGTGGGACTGAAATTTTCTCTCTTTTTTAGTAGGTATAGAAAAGGAGGACTGGTGAGAAAATGAGCTAATTTTTGCACATCTGCAACCCTTGTAGATGCAAATGGATCAACTTTTTTCTTTGTTTGAAATAAATCATTTGGGATTCGATATTCTCCACCTTCATATGCATGTGGTTGTTTTGTGATCCGGCATACACATCTATCAATAACAACCATATCACTGATATAATATTCACCGTTCCATGAATATTCTCTTGTATGCTGGTCTCTAATCTATATTAGGAATCCAGTTATCAATGCTTGTGTCAATTCTGTCAAGACACTAACAGTCTCATTTTGCAACCCAAAATACACATCTTCTTGCCTATATTGATATTTAACTCTATACTCATCATGCCTTATTAATTTCTTTGACAAGGATATCACTACTTTGAAGGTCATTTCCCAAAGCTAAGCATAACTAGCTCGCCTCCAAACCAGCTAAACTAAAATCGCTAAGGAAAAAAAAGTAAAACAGAACAAGAAAAACTCAATCTAGAAAAGACCACCACAAGGAGGGTCTTAATACTTAGCACACATACAATAATATATCAGACAGATCCTGTCGCTGCAACATCCTGGTAGCCCATCTCTCTTTTACTATACTATAGGAGAATGTACAAAGTTAGAGAGAGAGGAAAGTCCAAATTACAAATTTGCTACCCTCAAATATACTCTGGAGTTTAAATAACCTCACAATAATCTAAATAAAAATTTGTTTACTAGACCTCTTGCATTTGGTAAACCCAGATCAAACTTCATCTTTCACAAACAACTCCAACCAGATTTGATGACGTGGATTGAAACTCCAACCAGATTTGATGACGTGGATTGAAACAGGTCTGTTTTCTGAACGAGACTGACATGTTGGCACCCTACGTAAGGCAATTTTCAGTTCAGAAATCACCCTCTCATTCAGTTGAGATGTTCGACTTCCAAGAAAAAATCACAATAATAATAATTTATAATTTAGAAAGGAGGGAGTAGTTATTGCCTAGAGGACTTTTTGATCGTCCTGTATTTTCTGATTTGGACGTTTTGAACATCTAGGCACAACATCTTTGAACCTCTTGCCCTGACACGATGCTAAATGCCAAAATATCGCTCATGCCCCATCTCCTAGTGCTATTATTGTTGATGCCACGGAAAACAGCTTATCTATTTCATTGCACAGCATATACGTACGACCCGTGCCTACTCCAAATCTCTTTAGGAATTTCCACTCATACAAAAAAGCAGAGCATCTCCAAGAGTCTCGAACATACATTTATCACTAATTGATAGAGCTTGTTATACACGGCAGAAACAACATCTTCCTTTCTTTTTCTTTTCTTACATTTCGAATGGACTCAAAATCTTTATAACAATGAATAAATAGTTTTTTTCTTCCTGCTTTCAGTGAATACATAGTTTCGTCTACGTTTTTAAAACTCCCTTGTCTCTGTCAGGGTCGTGATCGTCACTCGTGACTCGTGACTTCGTGAGACGTCTCCTATGACCTAATATTGCGAACTGTTGCCGCCGTTGACATTGACCCCTTTTTGTCGTTGGTCCTCTAGGGACATTCCATGCTTGTTACGATGCTGCACGCCTGCACACAGTCATTAGTCTCCACTCGCGCGCTCTCAGGTAGGAGTAGGTTTGATTCAGTACTTCCCTCCGTTCGCAATACTTACGATTCTCAGTTTTTCATTACATTTTTTTTTCACTCATATAAACATGTTTTTGACCTCTCGTCTTATTCAATTTTTTTAATAAATATTACCACTTTTATTATGACTTATTACATCACTAAAGATATTGTAATGACGTTTTTGTTTGTTTTATAATTTACATAAAAAAATTTGAATAAGACGAAGCATCAAATACGATTTATATGAGTCAAAAAGAGTTGTAAGTATTATGGAAACGGAGGGAGTAGGATTGTAGGAATAGTGGTGGTGTACTAGTATTCGCTTCATTGCTTGTTTGAAACCGGGGAATTCAAATTTGTTCAGTACAACCAGCTTTCACGCTACCACTTGAAATCAGTCTCTTTTTTTTTTTTTTTTTTTGACCGAAGTCTCCTTTTGAAGGAAAGAAAAAAAAAAACAAAGGGGAACAAACACTTTGACTACTTGAGGCGTTTTCAGTCCAGCTTTCTCAGCTCACCTTGTGATGTGAGCGATGAAGTTTTCGAGGTCCTTGTGGGATGACCCGCCATCCGCCGCGGACGCACGGACGGCCTCGCCGATCGCCGTTGCCCGCTGCCGCACGGGCAGCCCATCGTCAGAGACCATCATCCTCTCGATCACCGCCTGTATGGTTGCCGCCGGTATGACCTCGGCGTGCTTCTCGCATGGCCGCACCAGGAAGCCTGCCTTGAGGTAGTTGCACACCAGCTCGGCGTCCCACGGTTGGTCGGAGTGCATGGGCCACGCCAGGATGGGCTTCCGTGGCTCAGGCTCTCCACGGTCGAGTTCCAGCCGCAGTGGCTCATGAAGGCCGCCGTGGCGCCGTGCGCCAGGATCTCCAGCTGCGGCGCCCACCCGGTGATCACCAGCCCTGTCCCCTCGGTTTCTTTGGTGTACTCTGACAGGAACCTGGCGTGCGCGTGCCGGCTCTCGTCCGAGTCCGCGAATATGTTGCCGCGGTCGGCATCGCGCAGGACCCAGATGAAACGCTGGCCGCTGCCGCGCAGCGCCGCGGCGAGCTCCTTGATCTGCTCGCCGCGCAGCGAGGACATCGAGCCGAACGAAACGTAGAGTACGGACGCGGCCGGCTGCTTGTCGAGCCAACCGAGGCACTCGTGCCGCGTCGCGCCAAGCTCGTGCGCGCTGGGGCCGAGCATCGGGTTTAACGGGCCGATAGAGAAGACCTTCTTGCCGGCGCCGGTGGTCAGCTGGTAGGTGACGAAGTCGATGAACTCACCCTCGAGCGCGCGGGACGTGTTCATGACGACGCCGGCGCTGTACGGGATGGTTTGCGCGGACCTCGCGCGGTTGGTGAGGAACTCGAGGAACTCCTCCGTCACGTAGGCGTGGACGAAGAGGACTTCGAGCCCGTGCACGTCGCGCAGGAGCTCCGGCCCGCCGACCATGTGCGGGACGATGGATGACGCGGCGGTGCAGTGGAACGCGAACCCCTCGCCGTTGGGCAGCCGCGCGGCCTCCACGGCGGCGAAGGCGTTCATGACGTCGTACATGACGACGACGCGACGGTGGGACCCGGAGAGCCCGCGGAGGAGCGCCGCGACCGCGGCGGGCGCGTCGGCGATGAAGGCCTCGAACAGGGGCATGAGGTGGGAAGGGTACGGCGAGCTCGCGGCGGGGGTCGGGCGGCGGGGAGGCGTACTCGGAGATGGCGAGCTCGTGGAAGTCGATGCGGCGGAGGGCGTCGTCGCCCCAGCCCTGCACGCGCGCGCGGGCCTGCCGGACGTGCTCCGCGGGCGCCGCGTAGTGCACGGGCAGCCCGCGCGAGGCGAGCTGCAGCGACAGGTGCAGCAGCTGGTTCAGGTGGCCCTGCGCCGGGAACGGGATGGCCACGACGGCAATTGACTCCATGGGGTAGTAGGGAGCGGCCACTGTGCACTCGACTGCCGGTGATCCTGTACGTGTGGCTCCCAGTGCAGCCTGCAGAGGAAGGATGGCTGATTGCATCGGCGTGGCCGTGGCGTCAATATATGCAGTGCAGCCTCGCAGCAAGGCAGCAGTCCTGCGGTTATGCAGTGCTGACGTTGTGCCATATGCCTCACTGCCGGCTGCCGGCGCACCATTCACCTTGATAAAATTGCTCCACGACAGTATGATAGCTGGCACGATGTTTTCTTCACGATGATAAAATTTCCTTCGCCTTGATAAAAACGCTGTGTACGTCATACAGTGCTGATAGCTGGCAGCCTGGCACGACACGTTTCCTTCACGATAATAAAATTTCCTTTTGTCTGAGACTGATGATTGAGTTCTGCTCTAATTGACCAGACAATTCACAATATAAGAAACGCTACAAGCATAGGATATTCAGAAGAATCATAACGAAAGATCTTGGCCGGCATGCGGTCATGCGGAGACTCTCGGAGGCGTCGTTCTTTTCTTGGATCTAGTGGATGGCAACGTGTGGGATGAGGCATGGCAGTCGTAATACTCTGTTTGTTTGATCCGAGATTGAGAGGGATCGAGGGGGATTTTTCCTCTATCACTTTGACCAGGGGCTGATGGACTGTTGGATCGAGCGGGTATGTAGGGTGGGCCACCGCATGCCCCGTGGGCAGCCTTGTAGTACTTAGCATTAGATTATACTAAGGCCGGTGTTAATGGAGCATTTCAACTTCCGGTTTACAAAATGTGAAATTTTAAAGATGAAATAGATGTATCTCTCAATGTACGATTTCATTTATGCAGTTTTATAGGCTCGAGGGTCCAACAAATCTCTCTCTACCCACTTATCTTTACTCTTCCACGCATGGAGCCCATAGTGAAACACTATTTTTGTCTCAATGGGGATTTCACAATGTTTCCAACACCTAGTAAACAACGCTCAAGAGTTTCACCACATGGTGAAACTTTTCTCTTCTCTCTCCTCATAGTTTAAATGCAAAAGTGAATTCCTCACGATGTGACAATGGCACCCTATTTAATGTCGTGAAACGATCGCGGAAACCCCATTAAGACTTACCTAATTAGCATGATAAAATAAAAATAGGAACCACAGCCGCAAATACATCTTGCGTAGTGGTAAAGCCCTTTGCTCACGCAATAGTAGGTTGAGCAGCTTTAAACGTTTTATCTTTTATTATCCACTCAATATTTTGTACTTCCTCCGTTCTAAATTATAGGTCGCTTTTGGTTTTTCTAGATGCATTTCTTTTGCTATGCATCTAGACATAAGCGTATAACTAGGTGCATATCAAAAACAATGTATTTAGAAAAGCGGGATGAACTATAATTTGGAACAGAGAGAGTACTTTACTGTTTTTTTATCCCATGTTTTTGTGCCCCTTGAGATAATATTCTTCGTTCTTTAGTTTTTCTAGTTTTATAATCCCCTCTTGTTGTGTCCCTAAGATATCATGTGTCTTTATTTTTATTTTTCATTTTTATCCCCTCTAGATATTATAAAACAATATATTTCATCCTTTGTTTTGCACTTTTTTTCATCCCAACTTGTTGCCCGTGACATAAATCATGAAATGGCGTGGAATTGGTAGCTTTGCATGGCTTGGAAATTGGTAGCTATGTATAGTGTCATGTCCGCTTTACAAAGTCCGCACTCCAAAATTACTAGTGCATCAGGAAGGTTAGCCAGATCACCACTGGCCGCTATGAAATTTGATATGGTTTTAAAGGTTAGCCAGATCACCACTGGCCGCTATGAAATTTGATATGGTTTTATAGGTTAGCCAGATCACCGCTGGCTGCTATGAAATTTGATATGGTTTTATCGAATTGGAAATGGTTCATTTTCTTGTGCCATGTATACCTTGTGTTAAAATCCTAGGACCACCATTAACCCTGACTCTAAAAAAAACAAATTAGGAATTGTTACACGATAAAGTTTTAATAATAAAATTAACACATTTGCTACTACCTCAGGCGACCCGTTCATATGCCCTATGTGCTGTTTTTTTGTGCAAGGTGATGTAAGCAACAAGAAAACGATAACCTCTAGCCAGCAACGTCGCCTGATGATTTGCAAAAATTCAGGTGCCTGTATAGGACGTGTCTAACGCCTGCACGTGCAGACGTTAGCCTTATAGGCTGCACAGTCCAAATATAGAAACAACTTCAAAACTGCACTTTCCAGCTCTTCGGTGGGCTCACTCGCTTCCTGGGCAAAGGCCCGCCAGAGGCCAGGACCACGTTGCCATCCCCTGAAAGCTTCTTCCCCACTCTTTTTTTTCTTTTTCCACACATAGCTTTTGCTCAAAAAAAAAAATCTAAAAACACATAGCAGCTACACAAAAATTTGCTAAAAAACTACTCATCCCTAGCTAATTAGCTTCTTCACAGACTATAATTATTACACGATGATAAAAAAAAAAGAACCAAACAGATTTGTTCCTTGAGGAAAATTCAGTTGCTGGCAATGAACACCATAACAAACCAATTTCATTGGCAATGCGTGCACAAACACATTGAAAATTATGTATCAATGCATACAGCTTTCAAATACAATTCCATATAGTTAAATCTATTACACAAATATCTCCAGCTGTAGCTCGTTCTTTATCCCCGGGCAAAAAATTACATTGTCATGAAATCCTATGGATCAAAACAACACATTAGAAAAATGATAGTAAGAACTGAGAAAAAAAAAGTTTAAATCAAATGAGTTGAGGATGCTCAAGCTTCAAAATTTGCAAATTTCTTCAAAAAAAATTTTGTTATCATTTCGTAGAGGTCATAGGCACATTTTTATGTTGACACACATAATTGCTACCATGATACAAATAACTTAAGTGACTAATAGTATTAATTTGCTTACCGGATTACAAATAAATTGCTTAACTAATAACAAATAAATTATCTAACTAATAAATTGCTTAACTAATAACTTCGCAAGTTCCTACTTGTGCTTCGAATTTCTGTCTCCAAGTGTTTGGAGCATGAGGGGCATGACCTATGTTGATGCATGTCACTGAGAAAGAGAAAATCATAGTCACTAACTCTTGCCATTTGAAGTTTCTATTATATCATTACAATATATATAGATGCATAATACATGAAATCATGATTGCTTAAAAGGTACATGATTGTATCATGAAATTCATAACAATGACTACAACTAAAAAAACTACAGACCGAGTTATAGCAGCTAGCTAGTGAATAAAAAAGATTAAATCTTACCTGAGAGCAAGGAATGATCACATAAGAACATCAATTCAGTCCACTGAGCATCTGCTGGTAAAGTAAAAAATACAGAGAGAAACATTACATATCTTGAACTGTTGTTGGACAACTGATGTTTTTGCAAAATTACGAAGCACTCAAAAAAGAGCTAGTAGGTCAGGAAAAAGAATATATAAAATCAGTACAGACACACACAACGTAGCTGCAAAAGAAGCTATGGAGAACATGGCAAGCTGATGTTCAAACCTGATGAAAAAGAGAGCTAAGCTATGCAGTGCCAAAATGCTGCTTATGTTGGACAAGGTTGAGTTAGATGAGGCTTTAGTTACTATGACTTGCAAATAAGAATTTGAGTAACCAATCAACAAAGAAGGTAGGACGCTGATTTAACAATTCTGAACAATTAGAAGGCAGCACAAAACAACATAGGAATGATCTTGTCGAATTGACAAAGCTCAGGAGCATACAACTGATAACTTGCCTGAATACTAATAATTTGTGTGACCAATGATATTAAATTGCTACCAGAATACTATTAACTTGTCTGACCAATGATATTAAATTGTGTACTGCACCAGCATATGTGCTCCTGCTACATTTTTTGCTTAGATAATCAGATCAGTTGGCGACTTAAATTGGTACGGATGGCCTATTTAGATGGCATGGTACCTGTAATGAAGAGTACCCATGTGTTCGCTGATGGATTGTGTGATTTAGGACAGAGTAAATGCATAAAAAAGCATGATTATATTTTTTTCTTTGTTAAATGATGAGTATATTAAGCCAATGGGGAAGAAAAGAACTACCTAGAATCTTACATCAATTTGCTTAAAAGAAATGAAGGCTGGTAGCTCAAATGCGACAGTGAAGTGAAATGCGTGCTATGATGGAAAACTACTCATTACTTATTGTGCTCTCTTCATTTGTTTTTACAGCAACATAACAGTCAATATATTCACTGTAATTTCATTCAATAATTTCATAAGTACTAATAAATCGACACAACTGGTTTTCATTGCCACTGATGGTAAATAGACAGAGGTTGAACAATCATAGGTAAACTTTTTATACTATGTGTGACAATCTGGCACCAAACCAATGGATGTGAGATAGCAAATGGCCATTTTCAAGATCATGAATTAGAATCGGCACAACCCCTCGCATAAATTACAACCAAAATGACTATACCACTAATAACTTGCCTAACCAATAAAATTAAATTGCTACCAGAATGCTAATAACTTGTTTGACCAATGATTATAAATTGCTCACTAGATTATTGACCAGCTACGGCTAGTACAGATGGCAGATTGGGTGGACATACCTTATGGACCGCTCAAGATGAAGAAGCATCGTGTTGTTGTCCTCTATCCATTTCATGACACAAAGCAGCAACTAAAAAAAACCAGGTTGGATGAACGGTTCAGCTCATTTGACATAAATATATGTAATTCAATATTTTCTGAATATATATGCCTTACCAAGAAACAAATAAATCTTGAAATGTGGCTTGCATGGCTGGCACTCATACAGACAGTAAAGGAAGTAAAGCCTTGCCAATCTTTGGGGTAGTGAACTTTGAGAAGTCAAAATGACCTAGGCAGCACAATTAAGTGGAAAATAGTTCAGCTGTGACCACAAAAAAACATTATTTGTAAGTATCGGTTAAGTTCAGAAATGTGCACTTCCAGGAAACCAACACCTACCAATACAATGCAGAAAGAGGGACTGCATGAATAAACCCAAGATTGTCTTGGGTCTGCCTTCATAGATATTACAAAATTTCTTGGCCATCCACACTTGTTTGAATTCATGTACGACGCAGCGGCGGCGGCGGCAGGAGGCGGGAATCCCAGCACCTGGATCAAGGGGAGGGGAGGGGAGGCGTACCATACTATATTTAGAGATAAAAATTGAAAAGTGAATTGCCACTAATGCAATGGGCCAGTTGCAACAAATAAATCTAAACCAGTTACTATGTTGCATGTATCACATGTTTAATCGATACTGTAAAACTGAAAAGATAAAAAACCCCACCAAAATCAAGGCACGAGGCCAATTGCAACCATGGATACGGTGCTGTTACCAGTCATAAAAAATAAGACAATTGCTGACCATAACCCTAACCACCACTTGAGACCAATTGCAACCATGGAGGCGAAGCAATTGCAAGTGCTAAAGTAACCCAATTTCTACAAGAGGCCAATCTGAAAAAAGTGTGATGACAAATTCGAACAAAGGGGGTGATGCTAGCATATTGATAAAGCTAAATTTCAAATCTCAAGCAAACAATCACTGGACATCAAAGCACATGCTTGACAGAGATGAAGGACACAAATCTAAGTTGAAAATAGCACCTGCGCAATCTCCGGTGTGCATCCAACAACACACCTGAATAGCCAATTCATGTATTATAATAACAGGAACCAAGGTTGCATAAATTAAAATTAAATTATTCAAATGTACTATAGTAACAGGAACCATGAATCACAAAGCAAAAGCAAAATCTAACCCTAGATCCATGATTTGCAGCACCTAAACAAGACATACACATATCCATTAGAGGGAGGAGCTCACCACGGGATGCATGCGTGATTTGGAAACTGCAGTGCTCGTACGGTAGCAAGGGGAAGGGGGCAGCGCAGACAACATCACAGTACGACCAGGGGCACAGCTAGTAGCACCCGGCGGCGGCGGAGGCCGTGCAGCTCAGTCCGCCCGGTCAAAGCTTCAGCGCAGCACCCAACGAGCCTGGCTTGGGCAGCAGTGCTGGGGCCGGTCAGCCCGGCCTGTGGAGCGACTGGAGCAGCTCCATAGCTCTCGGGGCGAGTGGAGCAGGGGCGTGGAGCACCGGCTTGGGGAGGAGCAGGGGCCAACACAGGGAGACTCGCGCAGGCCCGCGCGCCCAGATCCAGCCGCCGTAGCCACCCGCTCGCCCGAAGCTCGAAGGAGTTCGCCGGGGAGGAGGAAGGCTACCTCGATGGCGCTGCTGGCGGAGGGGAGAGGGAGGAACTCGCCGGTGCGCGTTGGGACACGGGCACGGGGATCGCCGCCGAGGAGGGAGGAGTCGTGGAGTGGGGAGGAGGAATGAAGACAGGTGTGCAGGCGTGGGTGGATGAGGTGTGTGCGTGCATTGGGCTAAAAACAAGAAGCAAACCGGACGGACGTTGGATTAGGGGATCGACGGCGGACGAGCGTGCAGTCCGTAAGACAAATGACTGCACGCCCAGAAATAAGACAATACCCATAAGTATTTATATTTTCTTTATAATTTTGATTAAACTTGATATACTTTAACTTTCCACAAGATTCAAGATTCTTGAAATAACTTATGGCATGAAATAGAGTACAAAAAGATTTTCCAAGTTGACATAGGAATTTTTACCTGCTACTGCTTTTTTCCTTATGAAATTGGCATGTTTTTTTTTTTTTTTGAGAACTATGAAATTGTCATGTGATTGCTGAAATTCCTGCGTTTCAGACGGGCCGATCCAAGAGAGAAATTACCCAAACCAAACATGCCAGACGTAGTATGCGTATCTTCCAAGTCGCACGCACGCGGCGGTCAATTTTCGTGTTGCGCACGTGCATGCATGTCGCATCAGGGAACTTGAGGAGGAAGTATATGTTCTCGCTCGTCCACATATACACTTGACTTGAGCCAGCCAATAGAGGCACCGCATGCGCGCTCTCTCGACCAAGCTCCACGCCTCCACTCAAATCTGAAATGTCCATGGAATCCGTTGCCATCGTGGCCGTGCCGTTTCCGGCGCAGGGCCACCTCAACGGCATGCTGCACCTGTCGCTGCTGCTCGCGTCCCGGGGCCTCGCCGTGCAATACGCGGCGCCGGGGCCGCACGTCCGCCAGGCGCGCGCGCGTGTGCACGGCTGGGGCGACGACGTCCTCCGCCGCATCCAGTTCCACGAGCTCGAGGTCCCTGCGTACGCCACGCCGCCGCCGGACCCGGCCGCGCCATCGCCGTTCCCGACCCACCTCATGCCGATGGGTGAGGCCTTCGTCGCGGGAGCGCGCGCCCCGGTTGCCACCCTCCTCGCGAGGGTCTCCGCGCGCCACCGCCGCGTGATCGTCCTGTACGACCGCCTCAGCTCCTTCGCCGCGCCCGAGGCGGCGTGGATCCCCAACGGCGAAGCGTTCTGCCTGCAGTGCGTGGCCTCGTCCTACGACGCCTCGTGGACAGACGCCGGGCAGCGGCTCCTCCGCGCGCACGGCGTCGACGCCCCGCACCCCGCCGCCTGCATGCCGAGGGAGTTCGTCGAGTACATTATCGGGACGCAGGAGGACGGCCATAGTCCGGCTTTCGCCGGGGTAGTCGCGAACACGTCCCGCGCGATCAAGGGAGAGTTCATCGACTTGGTAGCCGGGGACCCGGAGTACCGAGGGAAGAGGGTCTTCGCCGTCGGGCCGATGAACCCACTGCTCGACGTGATGACCGCGCCGGCAGCGGGACAGAGTGCGCGGCACGAGTGCCTTGACTGGCTCGACAAGCAACCCCCGGCGTCGGTGCTGTACGTGTCGTTCGGCACGACGTCGTCGCTGCCGGCGGAGCAGATCGCGGAGCTCGCCGCGGCGCTGCGCAACAGCAAGCAGCGGTTCGTCTGGGTTCTGCGCGACGCTGATCGCGGCGTGGTGCACGAGGAGGAAGCCACGGAGGAGAGTAGGCACGCCAGGTTCCTGTCCGAATTCACCGAGGAAACTCGAGGCATCGGCCTGGTGATCACCGGGTGGGCGCCACAGCTGGAGATCCTGGCGCACGGTGCCACGGCGGCGTTCATGAGCCACTGCGGCTGGAACTCAACCATGGAGAGCCTGAGCCACGGGAAGCCGATACTCGCCTGGCCCATGCACTCCGACCAGCCGCTGGTGGCGGAGCTCGTGTGCAAGTGCCTCAAGGCCGGGATCCTGGTGAGGCCATGGGAGCAACACGGTGCTGTGACACCTGCGGAAACCATCCGCGAGGTGATCGAGAAGGCGATGACACGCGACGAAGGTTTGGCGGTGCGAGAGAAGGCGAAGGAGCTCATGGAGTCCGTTCGCGCCTCCGTTGCCGAGGGCGGGTCCTCGCGCAAGGACCTCGATGACTTCATTGCTTACATAGCAAGATGAAAAGCGCATTTCACTATCACTATTTCTATAGTTTCATTTCTGTTCTCGTCGTTGAATCGATTATGGAATAAGAGAGTGCGAATAGTATTTGCCTTGTAAGAGTAACTTAGCTTTGCAAAATCATTATTAATGTAACTAGCCGGAACAATTTTTTTTTTAATTCAAATATGGTAGTGTCCAATCAACAAATGTATAGAAGCAACATTAGCCACTAGAAACTGAGACCAATAAGTTAGGAAAATAAAAGTCATATGTAAAACCTGACATTATAGAGGCAAATTATTTTGAAAGCACTAATATGTATGTTGAGTACGCTATGAGACTAAACATAGCATTTTGATTTACACACGACGATGAAATAACTTGGATTTGGAATAAGACATTAAAGTATCATACATTCATACTTATTATGTCACGATATTAACCTCCAAGGTTTGTCCATGCCATCCAGTCAATACTCACCAATCTAATTAAGGTCCAATTTGTTTCTAAAAGTCTTGGTTTCCTAAGGACGTTTATGGATTTTTTTAGTCTGAACACAAAAAAGTACTTGGAACCAAACACCACCTAAATTTCCTAGGGACGTGTACGATTTATATCTGTATAAAAAAAACATGGTAGGAACTTACTGTTGTAGCATATAGCCAATCCCCAGAAATCGGCATGTTTATGGTAGAATCATAAATTGGATCACTTATCTGCAGGATGACGACATTTTTTCCCGTTTTTTCTTTTGTTTCCTTTTTCTCATACGGTGCTTCTTTTTTTTTAAAAAAAAAAACTTGGGACTCCCCATTTCCATTCAAGAACGGAAATACAACAGTTTTAGAGATGTTCAGACAATAAGAGTGAGATAAACAGAAGCTAGGTAGACTAACTACCCCCAAGGCCAACCCATCTTGGGTGACACCAGACGAAACTCCTAATTTTAACCCACCTGCGCAAGAGGAGCATCAGCATAACCAAGCATACAAGAAAAAAAGAAAAGGAGCTTCCTTCAAGCAGCAACAGAGACTTCGCCAGACATTTTCTCTGCTCATGATGAAGCAGAGGGCTCAGTGCTTGTTGTTGCCGCCACCAGTATGTCCCGCCGCACGCTTGGTCCTCTTGTCCGTCAGGAGCTTTGTCGCCACCTTCAACATCAGAGCAACACCCTTCTCCATCTCAGCCCTCTCTTGTTTAGACTACAGACCTACCCAGAAACGTAATAAGCACCGACATGACAAATAACCTCAAGAGAATTTTTTATGATTTTTTTGTTAAAACAAGCATTGTTTATTGCTTTCCAAAGGGCCCAGCAAATAGGACACCCCAGTAACATGAGAATTTTCACCATTAGGCATCCAGATTTTCAACCAATCCCAGCACTGATCCAGGCTAGTTGGTATGTTATTAGCCCCCAGACATCGAGCTACACAGGCCCAAACCACTCTAGCAACAGAGCAATGGAAAAACAAGTGGTCAATGGATTCATTTTCATCACAGAAATAACAAACAGGACTACCTTTCCAGTTTCTTTTAATCAAATTATCCTTGGTCAGCACCACATTATTTATCAGGAGCCACATAGAGTACTTAATTTTGGGAGGGATTTTCCCTTTCCAAATTCTCCTAAGGTATAGCCCATTACCATCATTAGTGATCTTGTTATACATAGACTTTACAGTAAATTTGCCTTTTCTCTCCCACTTCCACAAGATTTTATCTCTCTGCATATGTAGTTGGAATGTCTCAACTTTACTCCATATGCTAGACGAGACTGAGTAGCTCATTAGGAAGCCATCTCCTAAAGGATATTCTAACATTTCCATTTCTAACCTTTTTCACCGAAACATCCTTCTATTCAGATAAAGTATACAAAGTGGGGATAATCTCACATAGGGGTTTATAAAAAATCCAGGGATCTTTCCAAAATCTAGTCCTTGCTTCATCTCTAATAGATATCCCTCCCTTTTAGGTAGAGGTTTTTATTTTGAGCAAATCAGCCCACATAGGGGAATCATCTAATTTGTGGGTCACATTATGAATAGTATTTTTCCTAGGATATTTGGCATTAATGAGATCCTGCCAGAGGCCCTCCTCATTCTCCAATTTCCACCAAAGTTTACATAATAAGCTGATATTTAGCTTAGAAATGTCCTTAAGACCAACTCCCCATTTTTTCTTACTTTTACATATTGTGGGCCATTTGATTAAGTGATATTTTTTTTTTTAGTACCACCCCTTGCCAAAAAGAAAGAGCACCTAATTTTGTCCATCTCATGAATGGTGGAACAGAGGAGGAGGTAGACAGACATGTGATATATGGGAGAGTTGTTAAGACTAGCACTAATCAAGGTGGATCTTCCGGCCATGGTTAGATTACTACCCTTCCATATATCTAATTTTTTTTTTTAGACTATTATCAACAAGTGGTTGCCAATCAGCTACATGAAGTCTGTTGGGACTAATAGGGACACCAAGATATTTAACAGAAAAATGCCCAAGCTGGCAATTAAAAATTGCAGCATACTGTTGAATCCAACTATCATCATCATTTATCACCAAAATCTCACCTTTACTGTTTTTTGGTTCAATTACTTTTAATCATTATTTCTTTTTCATTTCATTTTTTTTTCTTCATTTTGTTGTTGTCTTTCTTCATTTTGCTGAAGCCCATCAATAACAAGAACAACGACATAGCCTTTTGTGTCAAGCTAAATTAGGGTAGGCTACTGAAGCCCATCCATGCATCAAGTAATATCCCGGCTTTCCGCGGCCCATCACCACCGCTTGCTTCCAGCATTTTCTGTAACTTGTAAGTGGTATAAAGTTGCAGTGAACAGCTTAAAGTATGACAAGGTGTTAGTCACTTTAAATTGGATCAGCATATGTTGTACCTGCAATGCAACCTGAGTAACTGCTGCAAGTTCATGTTTCATGATTTAGTGCTTCCAGCATTTTCTGTAAGAAATTACATATAGTTTAAACAAGTATGCTTTTGCTTGGGTGTCTTCGACATGATCAAGCTTTAAGTGACTACCTTCAAAATTTACTTGATATTTGCATCAATTAGATTCCCTATCATTGTTTGTTCGAGCGGATTTTTTTTGAATAATTTTAACTAGCTATCCTGTGGCAATATATTGTTTAATTATTTATAGACTACATTATCTTGCTTGTGCAGAGTTGCATTGCACGGGCTTTTACAGACCTTGGCTTTACTCTTCAATGTTTTGGGTGATGAGTTTGGTAAGAACCCTCAGGTCTCAAATCCAAATCCCGTGGAGGCATCAGAAATTGTAGATGACTTCTTGTAATATTTATATTTTTCTTTCCTGATATGCACTTTTCTCATCCCACATCAAAGTGTTACTGGATATATAGTCATCTTCGTATCCATGTCAATATCATGATTTCCTTCTCGTGCTAAACAGGCATCACGCGGTGATGTCTGAAGGCCAAGGGGCCCTGTTCAGAGCACGAGAAAACCCAAGCTGGAGATACTGACATTATGCAGGCTGTCACACGAAAATGGGGCAGCGAACTGATACAGCACTGGAATTCATTCGACGGGAATGTACAAGTACAGAGATGCAAGGAAAATAAAACAGGTACTGCAACCTCTCAAATACAGAGCACTACTTTATTAACACAACATTATTCGATATTTAAGCGCTCAGAGCAATGCTCATACAGGTTTTTATATATTTTTCCAGCCAGATATTGTCTAAGAGCTCCCAAGCAGCTTCTTGATATCCTTCTGCAAAGATTATAGAAAAAAATTATAATGATATCACAATAGCATACTAGTTAAGCGCTTATAGCAAATGTGAATTGCAGCGCTGAAAGTATACCTCAATGCTTAGAGGTGAAGTGGTTGGAGCATAGCGATCCACAACACGTCCCTCCTTGTCAACCAAGAACTTGGAAAAGTTCCACTTGATGCTGTCGCCGAAAAGGCCACCCTTGCTAGATTTCAGGAACTTGTAGATGGGCGCTGCATTGTTACCGTTGACATCAACCTGACAAGCAACAAGAGATAGAAGTCAGAACTACTCCATAACGGACCATTCTACATGAGTCTATTAGGATCATTGCACATCACTGATCCTGCTAAGTTAGATAACTGTATCTTTGCATTGAGACACTATATACTACTACTATGCATTACTTTGGTTGAGGAGAAACAACTAGAAGACTAGGGCTTTACCTTGTCGAAGATGGGGTACTCAGCCTTGAAGCGTGTGCAGGCAAACTGCACAATCTCCTCATTGGTACCAGGCTCCTGCCCACCAAACTGGTTGCATGGGAAAGCCAAGATTTCAAAGCCTGCATAGATCACAAATTAGCAATTGTACTTTCCAATTAGCATCCCCAACAACCGGAATTGTTTAAATCGATGAACAACCGATAGGTGGATAAAAATAAACCAATAATGCATATGGCCACTTGAACAGATAAGCATTACAACACTTAATATACAAAAGCAATGGATTAAGGACAAACCTTGGTCCTTGTACTTCTCATAGAGCTGGGCCAGCTCGGTGTAGTTGGAGTTGGTTAAGCCACTGAAATAAACGGTCGCAGTGCAGCAATTAGCATTGTACAGAATAATGCTTTCTATGCAGTGTAAACAATATATGTCTACGTCTGACAGTGAAATAAGTAAGCACAGATAAAACCATTGTTTTATATCAAGTAGGAACAAATGATACCAAGTAGTAGAAGACATCAACGACCTTATTGATAAAATTTTGCAATGGACCAAACAATGACAATATAGTAAGAAGGTTAGGAAGACGTGAGGTTTTGCTGCAGATGATTGATTCATACCACTGTGATGCGACGTTAACGATGAGAAGAACCTTCCCCTTGTAGGTGCTGAGGTCAACGTCTTTACCGCTCGCATCCTGCACACAAGCAAGCAGCAAGCAAACAAACAATCATTAGACTCCACCTGCAAAATCCGAGGCTGTGGCATCTACTCTTGCAAAAATTCGGTAAAACAGCTAGCTCATGGTTAGCGAATTCAGAAATTTCGCAAGGCAATTAAACGGATCGGGACCACCGAAACCCAGAGGCACAGCGGAGCGGACTCGGGCTTGCGGCTCCGTGGCATGCTAAGCAAGCGAGCGCTCCATGCGATGCGAAATATTACGGGTTCCTATGATCCTATCATATGACAGTATCGATTACCTCTGAAATCTACGCACAGGAACGTTTTTGGGGGTTGGGAGGGAGGGAGGCGAGGGAACGGGACTGACCTTGACGGTGAAGTCGTGAACGGAGGTGGCGGACGACGCGGCGGCCATGCTGGGGCGAACGGCGGCGAACTAGCGGGGGTCCGGGAAGAGCGGTTGTGACTTGTGAGGGCGGTGGCGTGTAGGCGAAGCTGAGAGCCGGGAGAGAAGAAGAGCAAAAGCGGCGGAGCTGCGAGAGGTTGTGGGCCGAGACGACGAGACGTCACCGGCGGGGATTTATACGGCCAGGCCCATGGGGGCGTTGGGGGTTGGATCGGATATGAAGTGTGAACGCCCCTACGGCACCGTGGGGCCCACGCGGGGTTCGAGCTCGCCGGCCAGGAGCCCGCCGCGTCCGCTTGTGGTGTGGACGGAATCGTGGCGCGCGTTGGTCAACCGTCTCGTCTCGGCGGCGGCCTCCGATGGCGATGGGTCGGTTCGCAGAACGTTACTTCACGGCGGCTGCGGGCTTGGGCTGAGACAGACGAGGAGAGAGGGACGGGCGGATGCTAACTCGCTGGGCCGTGGGCCTTCTTCACGTTTCCGTGTCCCCGCAGGCGCAGCCCGCGGCGTACGGTTGGAACTAGTGTGAAACGTGCGGCCGGAAAAGTCGCGGCGGCAGCTTCTCTTCTAGAAGCGCGCGGCAGGGCCTTTGGGCCTGAGACAAAGAGGACCGTGTGCGGCAGTGCTTATGCTCGAGCGCGGTGGCTGTCAAGGCACGTCGATTCCTGCCTGAATCGTGAGACTGCTGAGCAACGCCCTGACGTGGAAGCTCCTGGCGCGTATGTTACGCCGGGGCGTCCTCGGGCCCGTGCGGGCTGTGCGATGGAACAGGCCTCCAAAAACTATGGGCCGATATAGATAATAATTTTGAGCTTTGTTTCAATTAGAAAATCAATAAAACCTATCTTCTAAAGCCCAGAAACGTGGCCTGCAATTGCAGGAACCCAACTCCCACGATCATGACTTCCTTCCGGTGAAGGTTGAAAAAAAAAAAAGACTTCCTTCCAGAGTTCCAGAGGCGGAGAATAGTATGTAGTGTGGCTGGCAATTCCCAATTTTCACGTAACCTCTCGGCCTTCGTCACCTAGATAAATCGACTTCTTGTTCCTCGCCCTCGCCGACACCGTTATTCATTGTTCGAGACCTAGTCGCAATCCAAATCCAGATCGAAGATGGAAATTGTATGTTAAATTCTATGCCTAGCCCCTATTTTGTTTAGTTAATCTTTCGAGCATTGTCTTTGTACAAAGAATATTGACTAGAAATTTCAGTTTCAAAGAATGTCAAAAGAATATCGCTTTTCAAGTGATGGTTATACAACTGGTGATATACTGAAATTTTGTCATTATTTTTTGTTTTGGAACAAGATATTAGGACTCCACTTAGTTTTGGAACTCTGCTTCTCGAAGAACAAAAACGCATTAATTTGTAGTTGAACGCGTTTCGACAATCTGAGTGTCTCCTGGAACTCGCGCAGCACGCAGCACAAAATGTACTACCGGAACTGGCGAGTTTTCGCCCAGCAGGCAGCAGCGGCTTACGGTTGATTGCAGACCCAAAAAGGTGTTTTTATCGACAGCACCATAATTTTGTACGAGAACAGCGAATTCATGCCGCGCCTTCATTTCAGGTTCACGCTGCAACAACTTTTAAAGCAAATTGTTCTGATGCCATCGGGCACCCGATGCGTCGTGTGGGTCACGGAAAGGACCGCGCGGGTTGGTCGTAGGTCATGATCGAAAAAAAAAAAAAGCCACTCAACTTTCTGGGGGTGGTTTGCCGTCTTTTACTGCTGGAGCCACTTTGTTTTAGCGGCGCACATTGCCATCTTATCATGATTTTGTTTCCTTTGTAGTAGGTGCGCTTGTCACTTTGTTTGTGTGTTAACGGTTTGGTCAGGTAACTAACATTGGCCACAGAGGAAACCGACTGTCCAAAAACAACGTACCAGTGGGATCTATCATTCTATCATCACCAAGCACCAGCTTCTCTGCTTTTCATCGAATATGATCCCCTGTCGCCTAAAAAATCCTCCACTTTGTTCAAGTGGCTTCCGTGGACATGCGTTTCTCCAGGTGGAGCAATAGCGTGTCAACTTGTTGGTGATTAAAGTTTGACGACAATATAGTAACATTCCTGCCACGCTTGTGCTTGTCACGTGAGATTAATGCAAAAAAAATTCAGGCTCAATTGCCCTATTTTCAGATCATAGACAGTACAGGGCTACAAGTAGTTACACCACCAGTTCACTTAGCATCGCCGTATACTTGTAACGCATATGTACAGTTTGTTTCAGCGATTCTTTTTTAGAGTTTTGTTTCAGGGATTGTTAGCGGCCAACCGTCTCATTCCAGCAGCAGCAGTGCCAGTGAGTGATATCTACAGAGTAATTCGTTTATATGTCCTTCTTCATGTGTCATCAACTGCCAACAATCTTTGGAGCCTTGTAGTACCTCAACAGCAGGGACCAGCAGACGACACTGACGGACGAAGCTGCCATCGCAGCACCGGCAACCCAGGGCGGCAAGCGAAACCCAGTGGACGGGAAGAGAACCCCTGCAGCAATCGGTATGCCGATGACGTTGTACCCGAGCGCCCAGACGTAGTTCATGCGTATGCGGAAGAAGGTTTTCCTGGACAGATCAATGGCGGTGATCACATCCTCCAGGTTGCTCTTCATGAGGACAATGTCGGCAGCTTCAATGGCGATATCCGTTCCTGCGCCGATCGCCAGCCCCACGTCAGCTGAGACAAGTGCTGGGGAGTCGTTGATTCCATCGCCGACCATTGCCACGGTTCTTCCAGATAGCTGCAAGAATTTGGGTCATAAGAAGTTACATAACTGGATAAAAGCACTTTCAAAGTGACAAAACAAAACACGAAATAGATCACCTGAAGTTCCTTCACCTTCTCAGCCTTCTGCTCTGGTTTCGCTTCGGCAATAATCTTTTCAATACCAACCTCTTTGCCGATAGCATTAGCTGTCCCCCAGTTGTCACCAGTCACCATTATACTCTCCACGTTCATGGACTTGAGGTATGATATCACTTCATGGGCATTTGGTTTTATCGGATCAGATACTGAGATTATGCCCATAACTTCTTGGTCGATCGCCACAATAATCCCTGTCCTTGCCTTCTCCTCTTCTTCCATGAGGATTTCCGAAGCTTCCAAGGTGATATCAATGCCAGAAGACAACATAAAGCTCTTGTTGCCCACAATGACACTCTTGTCACTAACCTCCACCTTGACACCTTGCCCAGTTACTGAAATGAACTCCCTTGCTTCAGGCCAAATGTGATTTTCTTCTGGATGCAACTTTTGGCATGTTCCACTATCGCTTTTGCCAGGGGTGCTCACTGTTGACCTAAACGAGATAAGAATCCATAAAATCTCAAAATGATAGAATATATATTTTTTTTTTGAATATGGAAATATTAAGGAAAAAAAAAAAGATAATGACCAAGAGTTGTACAACATACTTCTGCTGCAGCAGCATAGTCATAGAATTCACGCAAGACCATGTTTTTAAGAAGCCTTGTGTCAACAACGACAGGCTTCCCAATAGTTAGTGTCCCTGTCTTGTCAAAAAACAATGCAGTCGACCTATGAAGTATCATGAGATAATTAAGCATTTCGAACTATTCAGTGATCTTTTTTAAAAAAAAAACATGCACTTCCTCACAGTAAATGAGATTATTTCATACCTTCTGTGCACTCTCCAGAGCTTGCCCACCTTTGATCAGAACACCATGTGAGGCACTAACTCCAGTTGCAACCATCACAGCAGTTGGAGTAGCCAGCCCTAGGGCGCAAGGACAGGCAATCACCATAACTGATATCCCAAACTGAAGAGCGAGCTGAAAGCAATCCATGGATTCTGGTATCCATGAGTGAGGGTAGCTATGGAGCCTCCCCGCGACAAACCACGCGAGCCAAGTAAGCACTGAAAGAAGAATGACCTGAAAGCATGGAGCTGGTTGATCAGTATTTTTCCATAAAATTAACTGTGGATTGGATCAAATACAATACAGTTGACCTTACCAGGGGAACAAAGACTCTAGATATACGATCAGCAAACTTCTGGACAGGAGCTTTTGCCATTTGCGCTGACTCAACTAGTCTTACAATCTGTGCCAGTGCACCCTCTGATCCCACAAATGTAGCCCGGACATGGAGCACACCATTCTCATTCACTGTCCCTCCAATTACAGTGTCACCTTTTCTCTTTGCTACTGGCCGTGACTCTCCAGTAATCATGCTTTCGTTCACATGGCTCTGGCCCCAAATAACAAATCCATCAGAAGCAACTTTTCCACCCGGGACTACTTTGATCACATCATTTTTCTGAATTAGCCTGCTGTCAATCTCCTTCTCTCCTACCACATTTCCTTCATGATCATACATTAATAGTGTTGCAGTTTCTGGTGCAAGATCCATCAGCTTAGCAATAGCCTCAGAGGTCTTTCCTTTTGCCAAGATCTCAAGGTACTTTCCAAGCAGGATAAAAGAGATGAGCATGGAACTAGTCTCAAAAAAATCAGTTGACATGTAACTTTTGGAGGTAGCTGCTCGAAGAATTGAATAAACTGAGTAGCAGTAAGCCGTGTTTGTCCCTAGAGCAATAAGGACATCCATGTTTGGTGAGCCACGGCACATTGCCTTGTAAGCACCAGCATAAAATTTGCGTCCGATAACAAATTGGACAGGTGTAGACAAAATCCAGCGAAATAGTTCACCAATGCTCATCATGTTGACAACCTTTTTTTCCAGCCCATCCTTCAGCCAAGGGATATACATGAACACCATGGAGGTGAGAAAAACTGGAATGGTAAATATTAAACTCCACAAGAAAGACTCCCTGTATCGTTTGATTTCCCCATACCTATGTTGGTCCCTTCCATCTGCTTCCGGATATATTGACACACTGACATTACCAAATGTGGCTGACTTGATGACATCGATGAGGTCCCGAGGACCTGTCTGGTCAGCCTTGTATGAGATGGTAACCTTGTGTAACTCAGAGTTGAATTTAATGTTTTCCACACCAGGAAGGGCCTGTACAGAGCTTTTCAAGATCATTATCAACCTGTCGTCAAGAACACCATCCATTTTGAGATCTATCCTGCTCTGGTCTTCTCCTGTGGTCACTAGTATCGCTTCAAAACCAGTTGCTTCCACCGCTTGGATTAGCTGGCCAGCAGAAATAATCCTGCGATCATAACGTATCTCAGCCTCTTCAGTAGCCAATGTAACTGAAGCTCTTTGAACCCCAGGAGAAGCTTGCAAGGCAAATTCAACTGTGCTTGTGCAATACTTGCAGGCCATTCCTTTTATATGTAGCCTGCATAATAGAATGTTCTTTTCCTTGACCTCCTCATCAATCAATTTAGCTTCAAAACCAACATCCTCAATGGCTTCTGTAATTTTGTTCTCCTGTCCAAAAGGTTTACATGATCACAATCTCCTGGAAACAAGTATTAATTAATGTTGGAATATAAGTGAAATATCCACCTCTCCCCTTCATCTTAAGAATTTGGGTTGAATAGATCATTGTGTGCAACTTAATAATTAAAATGACAGCTCATACTCTATAAAACATGACGAAAAACTTTAAAAATTCAAAGTTTAAGTGGGTTTCTTTTAGCTTTTGGTTAATTCACACAATAACAAAGTGATCTTTTTTTTTCTCGAATACGCAAAAAAAGATTTGCGCATCTTTGTATTTAAGAAGAGTTTTTACACCTCGCACGGGCACGTTTTTGGGAGGTTAAGATTTACAATAGGTGGCGGCGCCCCGCCTCTATCCATAGGTCGGCGATCCGCTTAATTTTGGCGAGGAATTGTGCGCTAGTGGCTGCTATCTCATTCAATTGCCTTTAATTTCCAGGATACTAACAATTTTACAAAAAAGTATTTCCTTTCCAATTCACAATTATTGAAAGGTGCTATTCTAAAAGGAGGCACAATCCAAGGAAGGAAGTGCGCAAGTACTAGATCAGGCACAAATATAAGTCCAAGCTATAAGGAGACAAGTTTCTGCTCTAAGTGGATTCATGACAGGGATACCAAATATAGCTTTGTGTTATACCTGAAGTCAAAATCAAAAGAGGGTTGTGTACCTTCATTTGTTATGAAAAAGACTTTCGCCTTAGATAATACTACTTCATTCTTTTTTTCTATTTTGCATCATATAGAACCTGTGGCATGAAACACTTTAAAAATATTTTAAAAATTGGCTACCAAAATAGATGAAGACTGCAGTACTAATTCTCTAGTTAAAAATATTTGCATACTCAAAACGTCAAATAAAACAGAATGGAGAAAGCACTTCAGTTTCCTGTTCACTCTATCTAATTGTCTATAGATCTATGTGTGCCAGCATATCGGTATTAATGATTGAAGTTAAAAGATGGTGAAAGATTTGTGAGATGAAGGCTTCTGTGGTCCACAGTGGCAACCACATAAGGCGTCTCTGCAACTAGAGTAGGCCACTTTTGCTTCATGAAAATGACTTCCATTAATAAAAAAAATCTGTAAAACAGGAAAAAAAACATTATAATGAATTTCAAGATGCTATTGAAAAGAGAAGTGTGTGCCTTCCAAGTTGGCAGATCTTTTCCAAAAAAGTTACCAAAAATGATGGCAGACAAGATTGAAATTTTGGATCCATAATGCACCACTGATGAAAGGAAGTAATTATGAGATGGGAAACGTAAATGACAAATTATTCTTGAATGCTCAATTTTGCTTCCAACTAAACAGTCCAGTAACCAAATGCATTTGGGTGCATGGTGGTATTTAGAGGAATAACAAACTAACACATCAAAAAATTGAAACTTCCAAACATAATGCTTGGTGGAAGCACAAATTCAACAAGAGAAAATCAAAGACGTGCAGGGAGAAAGAAAAGATGACAGCCATGCAACTCAATTTTAGCAAGACACCTTAGCCAAGTATCTTTGGAATTATCTTCTGGGAGCATCAAGCAACTGATCTAATGTGTGCACAGAAGCATATTTGGTAGGTCTTCAATTCTTTTTTGTTTTTACTTTCTATGCAGGAGTGAAGCTGTCAAGGGCCACTGATTTTGTAGCTGAAAACTTGCCAACAATATGCAGGAACCCTGAACCACCATCGTTCTTCCTTTTGTAAAGGATAGTTAGCAGTTCAACATCAGAAGCAAAGCTGTCTACCTGTAACCTTCTAAACTGAAAGGAAAGCAAATAAATGCAAAAGAAAGAGAAAACATTCTTTTTCGAGGTCCATTCTACTTTATATCAATTATTTCTTGAAGCATCAATTAAGGCCACACAAATTATTTCTGAGTGTCAGCATTTTGCCATAACCATTTTTTCCCTTGCGAGAGAGAGATCTCATGGGTGATCCGAATAACCTTTTTCTTCTCTTCTACCAATTGCAAGTGTCTCGAGATGATTCTATAAAAAAAAAAATTGTCTCAAGATGAACCACGAAGCCCACTTCAGCAGGCTGTAATTAACCGGGAAAACACTGCCCAAATGCCCATAGGACTTAACCCAGGGGCAGCCTCTTTTGCAAATTGCGACCATAAGTAATGTTTTCTCGTAAATACATTTCAGCCTAGAGCTCTGCATTTTACTACATTAAAAAACACAAGCAAAATTCACCAAGTAGACGGAGCTCACCGAGACAAAGGCTGGGCAGAAGACGACCTGCGCGCGGCCCCAGAGGACGTCGACGGCGGCGTCGTGGATCCCCGGGAGCCGCTTGACGGCCTTCTCCACCGACCCGGCGCACGCCGCGCAGGTCATCCCGGACACGGAGAACACCGCCACCTTCTCCTCCTCCTCATCCCCCGTACCGACCGCGGCCTCCAGGTCGCCGTCTCCTCCGCCGCCAGCAACCGCCACTCCCTTCGGGAGCCGCGGCATTGACGGGTACCGCGGGCGCAGGGAGAGGCGGCGGCGGCCGCCGCCGCCGCCGTGGAAGCAGGAGACTAACAGAGCTCGAGTAGTCGCCACCATTGCCGTACCACCACTCCACTCGTCAAGCGCGCTGGGGTTAGTTGGTTGGTTGGGGATCTCGTCTGCCTCTGATTTGGTTTGAACCGCGGCAGCATTTATAGAAAGAAAGAAGGTGGCGAAGAGCCCGGCGTAAGCAGGCGATTGTGGGTGTTTGAGAGAGCAAGGAAACCCAGCAGCACCGAGTGAAAGAGGCAGAGCGTTTCTTCCGTGTTCAGCTGGTGAGCGTAGCGTAGGGTCATTTCTGATAATGTAACTGAATGTGCAGGTGACTCATAATCCACCACGTTGTGGCGTTTAGTAGGCAGCGCTGGCTCGCACGAAACTTGAACGAATTAGTGATAACTGATAGCTAGGTGAATGATTACATATATTCTACATTTTGCAAGGCAATTGCCTGTAACTGTCAGGCGATCTAGATCATGTAAACCAATGCTTTTTCGGTCTAATTAAAGAAATATATCAGCAATTGAGAGCTGTTTTCAAATAAAATAAAAACGAAAAGAAAGTCAATTTTGAAAGGGTGGTTGGCTTTATGGCAGTCCTTTTTCGGTCTGTTTCTAGTTCTAGAACGATCAGTATCTATGAACAAAGGAGCACTCTGTTTTAAAAAATAAAATTCTAGAATAAAGAGAGTAAACTAATGCTAAAGCTAAATGATGTAAATACACCTATAAAGAGTATGTTATTTATAGGATGTAGTCATGGTACATAATCATTACACAAGCACATACAAGCGTTCAGAAAGAATTACTGCCGTGTGACCATGAGAGGAAAAAAAAATTGCATACATCCAGAAGTATGCATGGAGTTAGTACAGTGCACGCCACCCCTGATCCGCCTCGCCTCGTCAGGATGTGTTTCTGTTGCAACTGTATCTATCATGTCACTAAAAGAAGTGAGCAGGTTGGCTAAGCAACTAGTGTCGCCCACAAGAGGAAAGAGAAACAAGCGTGAACAAACATCCCCTCTTGTTTCAGCATCAGTGCATCACCAAGCACCAGCTCTCTCCTGCTTTGAATCGTCGAGTCTGATCCCATTAACTGGCACCTCCATCTATCCATGACCCCATGACCCTCTTTCCAGGCATAGACAACCAGAACATGTCCGTATATCAAGTTGGAGATTATGTCTTTATCATCAATTCATCATATTCATGTGTGTATAAATCATGTCTTAATCTAGAAAGAATATGTAGATCATGGGATCGGCCAACAGATTCATACATCTTTTCACAGTTCAAACAACCTAGTGCAAAAATGAATAGAGAGAAATATTACTACAAAGCAACTATGCCAATAATGTCCACAAAATCCGGAGTTTTGCCATGTGAATGTATATACACACATATATACATAAGTAATGCATATGTACAGTTTATTTCATGCAATTTCTTGTCAACTCCAGGATGTTCACCTGTCGTTCAGCAAGTACAATACCCATTAATATCTTACAGTACTCCCTCCGTCTCAGTAGGCATAATCTTCGCCTACTGTCCACAGACGGAGATAGTATTACGCTAATGCTGTTCTGGTGTCATCAGTTGTCAAACTTCTTTGGACTCTTGTAGTACCTCAACAGAAGGGACCAACATACGACACTGACGGATGAAGCCGCCATTGCGGCGCCGGCAATCCATGGTGGCAATCGAAATCGGGTTGATGGGAAGAGCACCCCTGCAGCAATCGGTATGCCGATGATGTTGTAGCCGAGTGCCCACACGTAATTCATCCGTATGCGGAAAAAGGTTTTCCTGGAGAGATCGATAGCAGTGATCACATCCTCCAAGTTGCTCTTCATGAGGACGATGTCAGCTGCTTCAATGGCGACATCTGTTCCAGCGCCAATGGCGAGACCTACATTAGCTGAAACGAGTGCTGGGGAGTCGTTTATTCCGTCACCAACCATCGCCACAGTTTTTCCTGACAGCTGCAAGAATTAAGATCCGACAAAGGTAAATAAACACTAGGTCGCTGTTACAGCCTTACAGGAAAGCAACAGAAGTAACGAAAGAAAAACACGGTGTATATAACTATATATATAGCTTACCTGAAGTTCCTTCACCTTTTCAGCCTTCTGGTCAGGTTTTGCTTCGGCGATAATCTTTTCAATGCCAACCTCTTTGCCGATGGCCTTAGCAGTCCCCCAGTTGTCCCCAGTCACCATTATGCTCTCCACATGCATGGACTTGAGGTAAGATATAACTTCCTGGGCATTTGGTTTTATCGGGTCAGATACAGAAATTATGCCCACAACTTGATCCATAGCCACAATAATGCCTGTATGTGCATTTTCCTCTTCGTCTATGAGAACCTCTGAAGCTTCAATGGGGATATCAATGCTTAATGACAACATAAAGCTCTTATTCCCGACAATGACACTCTTATCAAAAACTTTGGCTTTGACACCATGTCCAGGAACCGAAATGAAATCTCTTGCTTCCGGCCAGATGTGGTTTTCTTCTGAGTGGAACTTCTTTGCATGCTCCACTATTGCCTTTGCCAGAGGGTGTTCACTGTTGTCCTGAATGAGACCAACAAAAATCATGAAATTTGAAAGAAAAATGCCCTTCGAAACACAAGCTGGTTCCACCCAAAATGACAACAACAGAAATAGAGTTGAAAAGCGTACCTCTGCTGCTGCAACAAAGTCAAAGAATTCACGCAAGACCATGTTTTTTGAAAAGCCTAGTGTTGACAACGACCGGCTTCCCAACAGTCAGCGTTCCTGTTTTGTCAAAGACGATGCAGTCTATCTGTAAAATGTCGTGTTAGTATTGTCAGTTTCTTGCCCATTCGAAAGCACTATTTTAAGCAAGTACATACACATTATCATGAAAAGTTTCCATACCTTATGTGCACTCTCAAGAGCTTGCCCGCCCTTGATCAGAACGCCTTGTGAGGCACCGACTCCAGTTGCAACCATCACGGCAGTTGGAGTTGCCAGCCCTAATGCACAAGGACAGGCAATCACCATAACTGATATTCCAAACTGAAGAGCAAGCTGAAAGCTGTCCATGGAAGATGGTATCCATGAGGGAGGGTAACCATGGAATCTACCAGCTAAGAACCACACAAGCCAAGTAAGCAAAGAGAGAACAATAACCTGCAAACATGGGAAGAAGATTGTTCAGCATTGACTAGTTTATCCCATTTATTTTATTATAAAAATGTAACTGAGCTTACCGTTGGGACAAAGACTCTTGATATCTGATCAGCAAACTTCTGGACAGGAGCTTTTGCCATTTGTGCTGACTCAACTAGCCTTACAATCTGTGCCAGTGCAGTCTCTGATCCGACAAATGTTGCGCGGACATGGAGCACACCATTCTCATTCACTGTCCCTCCAATTACAGTGTCACCCTTCCTCTTTGCTACTGGCCGTGATTCTCCAGTAATCATGCTTTCATTGACATGGCTCTGGCCCCAAATAACAAATCCATCAGAAGCAACTTTTCCACCCGGGACTACTTTGATCACATCATTTTTCTGAATTAGCCTACTGTCAATCTCCTTCTCTCCTACCACATTTCCTTCGTTGTCATACATTAGCAGTGTTGCAGTTTCCGGTGCAAGATCCATCAGCTTGGCAATAGCCTCGGAGGTTTTTCCTTTTGCCAAGATCTCAAGGTATTTTCCAAGAAGGATAAAAGATATGAGCATAGAACTAGTCTCAAAAAAATCAGTTGACATGTAATTCTCTGAGGTAGCTGCTCGAAGAACTGAGTAAACTGAGTAGAAGTAAGCGGTGTTCGTCCCTAGAGCAATAAGGACATCCATGTTTGGTGAACCATGGCTTATTGCCTTGTAAGCACCAGTATAGAACTTGCGGCCAATTACAAATTGCACTGGTGTCGATAAAATCCACCTCAACAGTTCACCTATGCTCATCATGTTAACAACCTTTTTTTCGAGCCCATCCTTCAGCACAGGGATGTACATGAACACCATAGAAGTGAGAAACACCGGAATAGTGAATATTAAGCTCCACAAGAAAGACTGCTTGTATCGCTTGATTTCCACATACCTGTGATGCTCCCTTCCTTCTGCTTCTGCATATATTGATGCAGTGACATCACCAGAAGTGGCTGACTCGATGACTTCAATGAGGTCCCTGGGACCTGTCTGGTCAGGCTTGTACGAGACAGTGATCTTGTGGAGTTCAGTGTCGACCTTTACGTCTTCCACGCCAGGAAGAGCTTGGATGGAGCTTTTCAGTATCATTGTTAGCCTCTCGCTCAGAAGGCCATCTAGTTTGAGGTCTATCCTGCTCCGATCTTCTCCTGTAGTGATTAGTATTGCTTCAAAGCCAGTTTCTTCCACTTTGTTGATAAGTTGGCTGGCAGCAACAATCCTGCGATCATAATGGATCTCCGCCTCTTCAGTAGCCAACGCAACTGAAGCTCTTTGAACACCAGGAAAAAGCTTGCAAGGCAGATTCTACTGTGCTTGTGCAGGCCGTGCAGGTCATTCCTTTTATATGTAACCTGCATACTAGAATGTTCTTTTCCCTGACCTCCTCATTAATCAACTTAGCTTCGAATCCAGCATCTTCGATTGCTTCCCTAATTTTCTCCTCCTGTAAAGAGCCATTATGAACACAAGTTTTAAATATATTAGGAAGCGAAGATCCAACAACACGGGCACATAGCCACGTGCATTGTTAAAATATGGTGTAAAACTACTGAAGTACCTTTGACCTTTACTATAAATTATTGTATTAACTATTGGAAAACATACTCAATTCAGATCCATTATATTAGAGATAAGTTTTCATAAAAGTTTCATGATGGCGGCAAAGATACTAGTATTGAGTTCTTATTAAAAAAAAGTCTCTTTTAGTCCCTACCAAACCAAATAGGAGGACTTTTTTAAGACTTTTCCTCTATTATTAGTCCCTAAAAGACTCTCTTGAAGGGACTTTTTTTATTAGTCCCTAGGACTAAAAAAAGTTTAGTCCCTAGGAACCAAACAACACCTTAATAGTGAACTCGATTTCAACAGCATGAACTTATTGCCGAGTCTAAAAAACTCCTCTCACCTCCAATACCAGGAACCATACCCCCCGCCATTTTCAAAGCCGGCCAAAATACACCCTTTGACCATTTCAAAGTGGGATTAGCTAGACATGGGGCGTGTGGGCCTCCTAAATAGTCTCAAATAAAAACAATTCTAATAAGAAGTTTAAATCTGTCAAGCACTATAATTTTGGTACAGAGCATTTCTCTATCCAAGTCATTTGAAAATTTTAAAAACAAAATCAAAATCTGATAATTTAAAAATGAATGTTTAGTAATCTAAACTATCTCAAATAAATAAGTTATCAACTAGTACAAAGTTGTAGATCAGATTGAGCTTTATTGGAATAGACATCAACAGACCGGGTAAGTTTGAAATTTATCTTCAAAGAATAGCTTAAAACGAATGTTTAAAGATTTAAACAGTCTCAAATAAAAAACATGACAACTACAAAAGTGTTATAATTGTGTTGATATCTAATCCTTGCTGTAGACCATGTAAACATCGGAGATCGTTTCAAAAAAATTGAATTTCAAAATCTGGTAATTTAAATGAACTTTTTTTTTTTTTTGGGCATCTAAATGATCTTAAATATAAAAGTTAACTCTAAAGTTGTAGATGACGTTTAGCTCTCCAAATTTGATGTAAAGTTTGTCTTCGTCAATTTCATATGATAAAGTTATAATTTTTTTATATCAGAGAAAGAGCGAGACAACTCAACATGTCATCAAAGCCACAACAGATGATTAGAAACCACATTGAAATGGTCAAAGAGGGTATCTTGCTCAGTTTCATAAGTTGGAGAAGGCATGATTCTAGTATTTGAGTTGGTGGTGGTGGGTGGGGTGGGGTGTGTGTGTGTGGGGGATGTTAGTGTTTAAATGGACTTCGATCTTAAACTAAAAGGAGTATCATTTGATTATACTAAGTAAAAAGAAATTTATTTAATATGCTTAATTAAGCTAGTTTTGTGAAAAAAGGTAGGAGTAGTTATTGATAACAGCCATATTTTAATCTTAACAGAATCACTTTTCTTTATGTTAGTTTCATCCCGTCTTACATAGACAAGGGTTTAGGTTGCTTCATTCTAAACATTGTTAACAAAAGATTGTTTCATAAACCTTGAAATCCAAGCAACCCCTATATAATTGCCATGATTAGTTGTGAACAACTGAAACCAATTTTTTTCTTTTCCTAATCTGGAAACTGGTGTGGTCTTAGGTGTTATTAATAATGTAAATGATAAAAGTGCACATATAAAAATTTTTCTTGAGTATATGTAAAAAGAAATGTGCAGAATAAGAGATAATATTCACAGGTATACTTGCCACCTGTTCATGCCAGCAGCTCAGCCAAATAGACAAATAAAAAGATTTCTTATATAGAAGTAGTATCTCAGTATCGCATTTGCTACAGTTTTCAATAAATAAAATTTAATACATCATATTTACTGACTGAAGTTTAGGTAAGATGGATTGGCACCGTAAATCGTATATGCATCCAAAAGATGGCATGCAAGCAAGTAACCACTACTAGGTTATGAAATATGAGATGAAACTTTTTTCCTAGTCCTACCAGATGAACCATGCAGACTCTACAGTCCATGTATACCACATGAAAACTACTTGATCCATTTTGCTTTATAAATATCAACATACTAGAGAAAAAGGGCAATATCTTGCTTTTTAAAACAGTTCTTTTTTCAATAATGGGGGACAGGATTGCAACTTTGCATCCCCAAATGCGCCACTGATGAAAGAAAGTAATTATGGGGACGTGAGTGACATTGTTCTTGAATAGGACAATTTATTTCATCCTGAGCAACCTCAAAATTATTTGGGAACACGGTCAAAAGGAACACCAACTGAACAGATTAAGAAATATAGCTTAATAAAAGGAAAAGACTGAGATATGTAAAATACATATACTTCACACAAAAGAAAGACTACGATGTGTATCAGTATTCAGTTATTTGTGGATACCTGTGGTAAAAGGATGAAATAGCAATAACTTGACAAAGCATGTTTGGTAGAGCTTTCCTTACAGTGTCTATGAACAAAAGTCACAGAGTTTGTGGTTGATAACTAATAAACTGTAAGCAGGAGCCACACCATTTTGTTTTTCTTTTCTTAAGAGAAAATCCATCTCTACACTAAGCCTGCAGCTTTTGTGAAGTGTGAACATCACAGTATTTGAAACAAAGCAAGTTCATGGGTTTCCAAATTCCAACAGGGTAACCATGCTTTAGGGATACATCACTTGACAGTTGAACCAAACCTCTCTAACATTCTAAACAGCAAGAAAAGAAATAAATGCAAATAAAACATCTCATGACGAGCCATTTCATTTCAGTTATTATTTATCAACTAAGTGTAGCATAAAATTTATTAAGGCCACACAGAATCTTCATCTTGTAATGCTAAACATAGCAGTATTTGAAGGAATTCTTTCTTAAAACACGCACTCATTATGTTTGTTAAAATTAAATAGGTAACTAACTGTGTATGAAGTGTGCCACTCTATATTCAGTCAAAATTATAGACTAACACATGCCAATCGGCAGCTCTGTGTTGCTTCAAAATAATATTGCAACTAACTGTGGCGAAAGCGTCCAATCTATGGCTCTGTGTCACATCTAAATTGTGTCACTAAACATTTTGCTGAAAAATTGGCACATAAGTGCATAAACTAAAGTTCACGCTTGACTCCATGTTTCTGCATATGGTTGAGAACGTCGTGTGACCTATATAGGTCCAGAGTTCAACTCCACTTTCCCGGAAGACCAAAAAAAACCACTCGCTATGCCATTTTATAGCCATTTTTTCAAAAAGGCGGCAAAAACTTTTGCCGATTTTTATTAGACGGAAGAAAAGAAAAAAAAAAAAAAGCTTACAACAGAGATATTACAACTGCCATTTTATAGCCATAGTTTTCTTTCAAAAAAATTTTATAGCAATAGTTCGTGGTCTTTTTGATTTCTTCTTAATGAAATATATCTCGGGAGAGGTTATTTCTAGAGAACGTCTTTTTTAATTAATATTAGAAACTTTAAACATGCATGTCTAGATATATTGTGGCGTACAGAATTGAAGGCCATGTGTAGATAGAGCCGTGTAACACAGAACTAATAAAAAAAGGCGTGCTATGCTCCAAACACTGATCTGTGTCTGAGATGCTTTCTTAAGTACTTTGTGATCTGTCCATTTGCTTTCAGATGAGTTCGTGCCATTTTGCTTTCAGAAAAAAAAAAGATAGAGCCGTGTGCGTTACATCAAAATCACACAGTGCGATCTGCATGAGGCGTCCTAACTTTGAGCTCTGTGTTACATCAAAATTGCATGACCAAATTTGGCTCAATATGTTTTTTGGGAGGATTTTTCACTCAAAACACATGAGTATTTATAAGTATATGATTTTTTAGGAAAATAAGTATATGAATATGAATTAAAAGAACATATACATAAAGGATTTAACGCTCTCTCGTTCCTTTGGTGATCGTCTGGTTCACTGCTAGCACTCGGCAGCTTGCTCAAGACGGTTTGTGCGTGTTTGTACTATCCAAACTTTTTTAATGATCAAAGCGCGTTCTAAAAAAAAGTCCAGATTTAACGGAACCCGGCAACCGATTGATCTGATTATCTGGAAACATCTGATCTCATATGGAACAGAAAGAGAAAAAAAGCAACCCGTGTACCAAAAGGCAACAGCAGGAAATCAACCCAGAGGACAGATACTCACCGAGACGAAGGCTGGGTAGAAGACGACCTGCGCACGGCCGCCGAGGACGTCGACGGCGGCGTCATGGATGCCCGGGAGCCGCTTGACGGCCTTCTCCACCGACCCTGCGCAGGCGGCACACGTCATTCCCGTCACGGAGAACAGAGACACTTTCTCCTCGTCCTCCTTCTCTGCCGTCCCCTTCGCGGCCTCCAGGTCGCCGCCGCCGCCGCTTCCTCCGCCTTCACTACTTCCTTCGCCGGCAACCGCGGCCGACCTAGGGCGCCGCTGCCGTGGGTTAGACGGGTACCGTGGCCGCAGCGCGAGGTGGCGGCTCACCTCGGCGCCGCCGCCGTGGAAGCAGGAGAGAAAGAGGGCTCGAGTGCTCGCCATTCCGCCGCCGATGGCTCCGCCGAGGTTTCGCTTGCGTTGCTTTCTGAAATTTTGCCAGCCAGGATTTGGTGTGAAGTCTTGAACTGGGCCGTATTTATAAGCGAACAAGCATGGGATGGGACCCAACTAATTACCAAGGAGGAGCGTTCTTTTTTAATGGGCCGGGAAAAAGCCGAAAAAGGAGCTGATTTCAAAGCCTATACACTCTTCCCCCGTCCACCTGTGATAATCGTTCTTTAGTTTTGAATACCGTGTTTAACCATTGGTTTTGTTCAAATTATTTTAGAAAATCATAAATAAATATTAAAGCTTCTTTAATGATAAAATAAGTTATAAAAAATAAATAAAATGAATGGTCAAACAAAATGATACATAGTCCAAAAACGATATTCTGAATAAGACGAATGGAGTACACAACATCCTCTCCTTGCTAAAAAAAAAAATATACAACATCTTTTTTTTTTTTTGAAATGCATCGATTCAATCAACCTGCGCGCGCTGCCATGTGAGCTTATATAATGTCAACTTTCTACCAATGTGGTTGATGCTAATAATGGCTTGTCAATCAACCTGCGCGCTGCCAGGACAGCATCCTGAATATTGGCCATTGCACCTAATTTTAACTGAATTTGTAGGTATCACTCAAGATACTTTAGATTACTATGATACGTATGGAGAGATACGGACAAAAACATTCAACACTCAATTACTACGATACTACGTACGTATACAGAGATACAAACAAAGCTGCTGACAAAAACTTGCATATTGCTAAGTAGACTCGACAAGCAGTATATTAATTTGAAGCCCTTTTGTCTATACTCCCAAGCACCCTGCACACACCTACACAATATAATGTGCAAAAGGCACCTCAAACTCTAGAAGGTACTGCTTCGGTTTCAAATCATAAGTCGTTTTGATTTTTTTCATCTGTTTAGTTATATATCTAAATACAATAATATGTTTAGATACATAATGAAAGAATTTGAAAAGTCAAAACAAATTGTAATCGGAATGGAGAGAGTAGATTAGAGGTGACGGCTAATGACCCATGTGTCCATGCAAGCTAGCTTATTATTACTTCTCCCGTGCACATTAGATTACTTTTTATGCAGGAGAAGTAAGAGGTGTATTTAGTGGATGTCCCATCTGGCTCCTCCGGCGCCTGCGTCGTTGGAGACCAGGTACAACAGCCAGTGCTGGGTCTTGGCCGGTCCCATAGCTCAAGCGCTGCTCGACAAGAGCTCTGTCGTCGTGCAATCATGTCAGCCGCGCTATTGTGCCACGATGGCGTTGCTACGCTTCTTATAATGATATACATATGAAGTCGTGTTCTGAAAAAAAAAATTAGCGTCGCTACGCCCTTGCTCGAGCGGTTGTGGTGCACAACATAATAGGAGTCATTTGTCACCTGGATGAGAGAAGTATAATAAAAGGTTGTAAGCTAAGGTGAAGGAGAGAAGGGAGAAGAGAGAGAAAAAGCGGCCTAGCTTGGGCACAAGAATCAAGATTATTTGTGTGAGACAGGTGGGTGGCGTGGGTCATATGTTAACTGTGAAGAACTAACTATTATGCTCCCTACGTGTGTTGTTTTGAAGTTATTAGCCGGGTATTTTTAGGGGTTGTTTGGTTTAAAGTCCTAGAGACTTTTTTTTAAAAAAAAAAGTCTCCAAGAGAGTCTTTTAGGGACTAATAAAGAAAAAAGATAAAAAAAAATCTTTTTTGTTTGGTTTTTAGGGACTTAGACTAAGTCCCTAAACCAAACAGGGTCTTAGCCATTTCATCATCAGCTGCTAGTTTTAGCCTAAATTAGCTGCCAAGCTAGTAAGATAACAACTACAACTGGTGAGGACTAGAAGAAGTAATTGCTAGCCCAACTATTTGCTCCTATATATTTAGATATGGGTCACGCAGCAGGGATGCATGAGGCTGATAGTGATTGCTTGTTTTGTAGTAGTTACAAAGAACTAGAAGAGTGGCCTACGCTACCCCACGACTTATTGTCCGCAACTTTGAAATTGGATAATGCACCTGGACGCGTGAACGGGATAGATCCATTCAAATACAAATTTGCGGGCATTGAATTTTGAATTTCTTGCTCCTCTTTGAAATGCTCGACACGTCAAAGTTAGCTTGTCCAGTAAAGCGCTTCAAATTGGATAATGACGCGTGAAGGCCGGGATAGATCCATTCAAATACAAATTTGATTGGCCTTTGGATTTTGAATTTCTCTTCGAATTGCTCGACACGTTAGCTTGCCCAATAATGCCTGAATGATGATAGTAGCATGAATATTAAATTCGACTACAAGTTGACTTTTATTTTGATTTGAGTATCTTCCAAGTAATGCGTGCAAGCTTGTATGACACGTATCTTCAAACAACGCAAAGTCTCACATCGAATTTGATTTGAATTAGCACTTGGGTTGGCCACTCAGCCCGGGTTCTAAAAACAAATAGAGTCAAATCAAATTCGATTAGGCTAGCTAGGCGCCGGTTTTATCTGGACAACACTCGTAACAACGCAGCAAATACGTGCGCTGATGGCACTTTCAAGAAAGGGCCATCTCTTAACATCGTTTTAAAAACCTGGCAAATTCAAAACGTACAACTCAAGATGTCCATGTCACAAAGTCAAATCCGCATAACTAATCCGCCGGAATGGGACCATCGCGTGCGGTAAATTAGGCGTTGTTTTTACGTCGTGTGGTGTCATCGATGTCGAGATAAAACCTGGCAAGCTAGGCAATCAATCCAGCTTACGGCTGTGCTTTCGTTACCAGCTGATTTGTTTAGAACAGCGTGGACTTCAGGAGCTATACCTTGTTGCTTCTGAGTTCTAACCTGTGGCAGAAAGCAGAATCGCCATTGGCGATAGATCAAAGGCATAGCGTGAGCTGTGTCCATTCAGAATGGAGCTGCATGTCATCTCCCATGCCACAATGTCGACACTGAACGTTTCTGAAAGCTCATTGCGGCACGTAGACTTTGCAATAACTAAGATATATAACGTCTTCAGGTGACAAGAGATAAACCGACGACAGGAATTATGCATAAATATGTATTAGAGAGAGAAAGAAAGAAAGAAAGAAAGAAACGTAGCACAAGGAAACACACTGTCTGCTGACACTGTCCGTTTGCACTGTCGTTACTCCATTCTTCTAGCATCAGCAAAGTACGTCGTCCTGAAACAGAAAATTGTTAACTTGAATGATCCAACAACGTAACCTCTGTGCTTGCGTGTGTGCATCTATGATCGATCTCCATCGAGTGCAGGAACCAATCCTGCGCCATCCCATGTGCATTTATGACGCAGCACCTTTTATTTCGCAAATGGTGTTTACTTTCTTCCTGGTGATCTCATTTTGATAGAGCCGGGCTGTCATGCCTTTGTTATGTAGTAGTAGTAGTAACAGTAAGGTTACTTGCGCAAGCTTAAACTCCTAACCCGAAAAGTTAAAGCGACTTATAATTTAAATTTTTATGGTAACGGTTGATGACTGACAAGCATTTGCTGCCGTGTGTAAACTGTAATAATCTAAATATCTAAGTAAATAAACAGCCGCCCACAGATGTATTTGCATGCAACTTGACACGAATGTTTCGTACCGGGCCGTCCTGGTTCACTGAATCTCGATACCATTAAGAAAACCCCGTCCATCCAAAGTCTTTGAAACAACCGGCATTTTCTTGGCTGGGCATTTGGTTGTTTCAGGCTATTGGATGTTAGAGACATACTACTTATTTTGACTTTTTCAAGTACATAGCTTTTTATTATGCTCTCTCCCGTTCTAAATTATAAGTCGCTTTGACTTTTTTTTAAGTACATTTATTTGCTATATATCTAGATATAATAATACGTATATATAGATATAATAATACGTATAGATATATAGTAAAAAAATCAAAATGACTTATAATTTGGAACGGAGGGAGTATTATTTTAATATGATTTCCATGCTGAATTGATTGCTCAAGGCTTGCAAGTGCCGAGTCATTTGGGAAACTGATGGCAAAGCTTTGACGTACGGCCGGAAGGGGTTTGATTAAGGAACTCAAGTCCCTGAGTGGATTAAATTTCAGTGAATTTGTTTGCAAGTTCCTTGGTCGAGCTGACAATAGGGCAACTCATGTTTTGGCGGGTCTTGGTTATGGTTGCATTGAAGACGGGGAATACACTATGTCTAAATGTATAGTAAAAAAATATATATGTAAAACTTTCAATTTGGAGACGGGGAATATAGCTGGGGAATATATATCTAGCTTATGCTAGATATGTAACGCTCACTTAGTTATTACTTGCGCAAGTTTTAAAGCTTAAAACTCCTCAATCATATCGATAGCCACATCTACACCGCTTGTATAAGTCATCCGTCGTATGTAATAATCTTTTTTGTGTGGCAATCTTTAATTTGTGTGGTAGTGGTTGTCTCACAAACATCTGCAGCCTGTCATGATCAAAATGTCCAACTAAAACAGCCCATGGATATACGTATATAATGACGTACTTTACCCGGATGTTTCTGAAAACATCGCTCAAGAGCATATATGTATATATATACCAAAAAGACAGGCGTCCTGCAGGTTCGCTGAATTAATCTCCATCCAGCTAACAGTCTTTGACAGGTTCGGCGTTTTCATTTTCCTTCGTGCATGCGAGTTGTCCTAAACAAAACTCCATGTCAAAGGTCCGCTCATCTTGCGTATGATAGATGGACCCTAGCTATGGTGGACTACGGGAAGATGAATGCGCTACGCTACGCAGTAGGAACAGGAGGGCAGGCTACTAGGTACTGAACTACTGATACGTGGCTAGTTCGCCGTATGTCTCCATCTGAATCGATCGTGAAGTCAGCGTCCAGAGGCCCACTCTAGTACAAGTGGGAGACGTACGATGAGTATTATAGCATGTCATTGTTTGCTTCCTCGTCCTACCTAGATTTGGAAGTTCCACCGGTGAGTGTCAAGGTTTCTTGCCTGCTACTGTTTGCATGCTGAAACCAAACTACCTGCCGCCAGTGCCGGCATGTCACTGCTGTTGCTGCTGCGCGCGGTCTGTTGCCAACAAACTGATCGGTGCTCGTGCATGCCATGATCTATCAAACCACGTGCTTCACTTTTCCTCCCTCTCCTGATCTCAGGGTTAGGATTCATTCGTTTGCGTTATTAGTTAATTTGTTTCTGAAAAGAAAAAAAAAAATCCACTTTAGGTCCTTCAACTTTTGCAAAAGTCATCTGATTTCAAACCTTAAACTCCAAAATTGGACAAAAAACACATTCCTCAACTTATGAAACCGTGCAGATTACGTCCCAAACCTGGTTATGAGTGGTTTTGAAGGCGGTTTTGTCTTTTTCTTTTTATTTATTTCGGATGAATCTTTGAAAATTATAGTAAATCATATAAAAATCATAAAAATGAAAAATCCAATTTTGTAAGACTCATAAATAGATCTACTTATCTAGAGTCCAACAAAATTAGATTTTCTATTTTATGATTTTTCTCGTGTGTTGACACCCAAATTTGTCCGAATAAAAAGTTCCTCAAAAGCAGTAATGGACTTCACCATTGCGTTCCTCTCGTCGCGCTGATCGAAAAAACATATGTGGATCGCCCTATTTGGAGTCCGGATGGATGAATTTTGGACCCGAGGACAATACCCCGCACGAGGGGTATCCGAGAAATTTTTGTCTCCACCCTCCAAAGAAGTTGGAAAACTTCGATTCCGAACCGATTTGATTCCTAATCGTGTTTAGGTCGGTTTTGTTGCTTGGAAACGTCCCTAGGGCGCCTTCCTAAAAGGATAAGACCACCCTCCCCCTATATAATGAAGGGTTCATGGCGATTTGATCCCATCTATCAACAAATCGTCCAACTACTACACAAACCCTAATTTTATCTCTTCCAACCTCATACCCTGATGTTCGACGACGAATTCCGCATTCTTCGCCGGGCGTTCTAGGTGCATCCGCTGCTCCTAGGGCAACCCTTTGCGTGCGCCTCCCGACGGGTCTTCCTGGAGGTGCGTTTGAAGGTCTTCGGCCGTGCCCGCCGAGCTCTACATCGGCCCTAGCGATCTCTTGATCGTTCGTGGTCGGTCACACGCCGCGGTTTTTCGCCGCTACAAGGTTGAGTGCAACCTTCGTGGGCGTCCAAGGCCCTCCCCGGTGTGTTTGGTGCGAAGCCCTAACCGTGTCAACATACTTTTTGGCGACTCGCTTGGGGAAGACAAGGCGTCAACTCGAAAGACGACTTCGGCGCTAGCACCATGGCCCCGGTGATGATGCTAACAAGAAGAACCGATCCGGCCGAGATTTCGAAAAACCAACATACGGCGTCCCCGAGTCCGATGAGCTCCCCGAAGATTTGCGTAAGCGGCTCCAGGACACGATCAACGCCGTTAAAACGGCTTTCTTCAAGAGTTGCCACAAGGGCGAGGCAAGATCGTGTGCATCAATATACGAAGCTTTGTCTATGTTTGCGCACTTGCTCCGGCACCATCATCAAAAGAGGTAATTCCCAGCGACCAACAAGCTATATATGATGATGTTGCTTTGCTATTACACAAGATGGTGTTGCTAGCTTGGTTTTAGATCGAAAAGAACTTTAGAAGATATGATTAATGGTCTTGTTAGTAATTTAGATAAGCGTCTAAAAGTTATAGAAGGAACGCAGAACCGGTAATTCACAATCGGGTGTAGCGCCTCAATCATCTATTGTCTCACCATCGGTTGTGGCACAACCACCAATTGCGCCTCAATACCAATATGGTATGCCTTTGGATATGATTCCACATGTTCCTCAACCACAACCGGCTCCTATGGCTTCTGCCGTTAGAACCGGTACCGGTGGAGCTAGTACATCTGCGGGGCAATCAAGGATCGGCTCAATTAAGAACCGATCATGAGGCTTCTAGGAATTCGGAGTGCATATCCCCACGCCAAATTCGGCAGGGAATTCTAACCTAAATTCTATGCATAATTCGGGGGTACGAAATCCATTACCACATTCCGCAGGAGGGCAATCTGCACCCATGCCACCACCGAATAATATGCAAGATCAAAATGTCAATGTAGGAGTTCCCGATAGCATAGAGGCTATCCTAGCTAAATTTAGGGCAGATTTTAATAAATCTGTGGAGCAAAAGTTAGAATTCAGCTCGACAATGTTAATACCGCATACCAAAAACCATACCATTCCGCTTATGACTACCTAGCTGCACCACCTGGGTGAAAGGTACCTGACTTTCAAAAGTTTAGTGGTAATGATGGTAAAACTACTATGGAACATGTTAGCATGTATCTTGCTCAACTTGGAACCGCTAGTACTTTCGGAACATATGCAATTAAGTAATTTTCCTTTATCTCTTACTTGGTAATTGCTTTTCATGGTTTTCATCTTTACCGCTTGTTCCATTCATTCTTGGGTTGATTTAGAAGAAAAATTTCATGCTCACTTTTATTCGAGTCCAAGAAACTAGATTGTCCCATCTTGCATGCATTAAACAAGGGCGTGATGAGTTAGTCCTAGATTTCTTTAAGAGATATAGGGAAACTAGAAGTCATTGTTTTAATGTGCGTATATCCGAAAAGGGACCTTATTGATTTTGCTTTTGCCGGTTTACGTTCTAACATTAAAGGAAAGCTTGAGTTCCAAAGAATTCAATACTTTAAATCAGTTGATCGAGAGGGCCATTTCTCGTTGAATCACGCCTTAAAAGAGTCTCGTGGACGGCAACTATTGCTCTCATCGTGCTAATGTGCACACACTTGATGGTTATTCTTCATCGGATGATGAGAGCAAAGAGGTGTTGGTCGCTGAAATTAGGTGGCCACCGAGAATAAACAAGTAACTTGCCCCTCTCTCAAACCGATTAGTAAGAATCGGGGTGAGGAGATGAAGTTTACTTTCGATGTGTCTAAATGTGACCCGAATTTTTGATGAATTGTTAAAAATTGGTATCATTAAGATTAATTATACTATGCCTCCCGCAGATGTCTTGAAACAAAGGGCTTTTTGCAAACATCATAATTCTTTTTCTCATGCCACTAATGACCGCAATTACTTCCGGCGGCGGGTACAATCGGGCGCTTAATGAGGGCCGATTAACTCTTACCGATATGCATTGGACAAGAATCCCTTCCCAACTCATGTGAAGGTGGTTGAAGGCGGCAAGCCCGATGACAAGACATCTCGGGTGAGAAGCTTGAAGCCAAGGCTCCCGCAATTTTGATCCGTCCCGAGCAAGTCATTCTTCGCAAAAGGGAAGAACGTGATCATCGGTGAGCCACGCCCGTCTACGATTGTTCCTAACAATTCGGGATGACAAATATTGGCTGCAAGAGATGAAGAAGGCAAGACTAAGATCACCATTGTGGCAAGCTCGGCGCCAAGCTTTACGGCGTCAAGCTTGGTTGGATGGTCTTGCAAAGACAGGGGAAGACCATCTAGGCCGGTTAGCCCAATCGGCCAAGATGACCAAGCCCCTGTACTAAGATCCTTCATTCCACAAAGGCCGAGGTGGGAGTGTGGAAGACCAATGAGCCTAAGGAAAAGAAGCACATCAAGCCTCGTGCACATTTGGATGTGCTCATGGCAAAGTACAAACAAGACAAGGCCGGTTCCAAGAAATCGCCAATAAAAAAAGAGAGTCTACACCTCCTAAGCGTGATGAAGAAAGGAACATGCAAATAGCTATGACTCCTTCCAACGGTGCATCCTCTTCGCGTCACTCGTCCAAGATTCTCTCGTTGGGGACCACCAAGGCGCCAATGCCACCATCACCCGTGATACCTCAATGGGGACCGAAGGGAGTGTTTGTTCCTTATCCTTCGGCTTCCATGAAGGAGGTAGATGCTTGCAAACATGGCCAAGCCCATCGTCTTTAGCCGATTGGGTACACAATCGAGCTCTAGCGGTGCAAAGAAGAAAGAGTTGCTCACATCCGTGGAGCTTACCAATTCGGGGAAGGCACCAATGCAAATGTATATATGTCCCGAAGAAGAAGCCGAAGTGGTTGTGCGGCTTTGCTCCAATTGCTACTTCTCCACCTTCCATCATGATCGGATCAATGTCGCCTCTGTTCTTAATGACAATGAACCGATTATGATTGAGGGGCAAGAGCCTCCAAAAGAAGATCAAATCATGGAGGAAGCCGTTGAATCTCAAGACAAGAGGAAAAGGCCCGTTGATCCTCGCTACGGGCACGGCCCAAGTGGTGCCCATCGGACCTTGACAAAACTTCGAAGAGGAAGCTTCAACGGGCAAGACAAAAGATGCTCAAGCGCATGGTCGCATTGCTCAAGGACAAGGACCTATCCCGCCAGAATTTATCCATGAGATTAAGAAGAAAGAAGAAGCCGAGTTGGTTGCTGCCGCTAAGAGGATGGCTAAACCGGTTGCTAAATCGGTAAAAGTCGGGCTTGGGTCCATGAGCGACCGCCCAAGCCTCGTGGAGGAGGCGCCCAAGCCTGTGGAGGAGGTGCCCAAGCCAAATGTTGACCTTTTGGCACTCCTAGCGTAAGCCACCGGTGAGCAAGTTGATAATTCAACCGCGGCCGGTTGATGGGGCTGCTAATGTCCAATCATCGGATTTACCGACTCTTGAGCCGGTTCAACCGATTGTATCCGATAGTCCTCTAGGCGCCGATGAGGATTTTGCTATCGCTATTGCTGCTATGGTTGGCATTGAAGCTACTACCGGGGCGACGAAAGAGATGGTAGACTATGAGCCTTCGCCAAAACATGGAGAAATAAACACAATATTTCTTTCTCGCCGATTATTACGTGATCGAGCAAAGGGGAGATGATGAAGTAGCCGCAGCCAGAGATGGCTTTTGGGGTTCAAGATGCTATATTCAAGAAGCCTTGTGGTGCCTGTGAGACATCTCAAGCCATTGCATATGAGGGGACATATTAATGGAAAACCAACCCGCAACATGCTAGTGGATAGTGGCGCGCGCTTGTCAATCTTATGCCCTATGCACTATACAAGAAGCTTGGTGGCAAGGACGAGGAGCCGACCTGCACCAACATGATCAAGCCACCGCATAGGAGCAACCGCGCCAATTCCCGCTAAGGGGATCGCCAACTTGAGCCGACCGTTGGGAGCAAGACGATGCCTACCGCATTCTTCATTGCCGATGTGGAAGGTAGCTATGATCTCATACTCGGTCGAGATTGATTCATGCCAACCCCCTCGTGTGCCTTCAAGCTTGCACCAATTTCTCATCCAATGGGTGGGAGATGCCATAGAGATTGTTCATGTGGATAATTCGGTTGAAGTTGCTACAACCGATGTTTCGCCCGAAGGATCCGATTTGCTTGTCTTTCCGAGAGATTTATCCAAATCGGTATGTCGCTTATGATGAGCGTGGATTTGTACCGTGTCATTGAAGCCGGTGGATAATCGCTCAATATTCTTATATAAATAGTTTCCCAATGGAAGACAAACTTCAATGGTTGAAAAGAGGCTAGAACAATATCGGGCCGAAAGGACCGATTCTTGTGAGGCAATTGATGACTTTGATGAGCTCAATAAGTTGGGCCAAGGTTTCACGTCGGTGACCCTTTAGAGCAAGTTGATATTGGGGATGGTACTGTACCACGGCCGACCTATGTGAATGCTAACTTGATGCCGATTATAAATCTAAATTAATCACGCTTCTCAAGGAATATGTTGATTGCTTTGCATGGGATTACATGGAGATGCCCGGGCTTAGCCGAGATCTTGTTGAGCATCGGCTTCCCATCAAAAGGGGTTTTAGGCCATTCAAGCAACCGCGAAGAAACTTTAATTCGGCCATCCATGACCGAATCAAGGAGGAAATCAATCGGTTGCTCGAGGCGAGATTTCATCCGCCCATGCGGGTATGCGGAGTGGGTCTCTAATATTGTTCCGGTTGAGAAGAAAGACACCGGAAGATAAGAGTTTGCATTGACTTTAGAGATTTAAATAGAGCCACTCCTAAAGATGAATATCCTATGCCTATCGCCGACATGTTAATTAATGATGCATCGGGGCACAAAGTTATTAGCTTTCTTGATGGTAATGCCGATATAATCAAATCTTTATGGTCGAAGAAGATACCTCCAAGACTCGCTTTTATCCGTCCGATTTGTCGGTTTGTTTGAGTGGATTGTCATGACTTTTGGGCTCAAGAATGCGAGCCACCTACCAAAGAGCTATGAATCTTATCTTTTATGATCTCATTGGTGTAATCATGGAAGTGTATATTGATGATGTGGTGATTAAATCGGCTTCACATGATCCTCATTTAGCCGATTTGCGCCTTGCTTTTGAGAGAATGCGCTTCTATGGTTTGAAGATGAATCCACTCAAGTGTGCCTTTGGAGTATCACCGAAGTTTCTTGGATTTACTATTCATGAGAAAGGCATAGAGATTGATCCTAAGAGGATAGAAAAGATCAAGGCAATTCGTGCACCTCAATGTAAGAAGGATTTGCGTAAGTTCTTAGGCAAAGTGAACTACTTAAGAAGATTCATTGCTAACTTGTCCGAAGATTATTCCTTTCACCCCCATCCTCAAGTTGAAATATGAAGCTGATTTTACCTCGGGGCAAGCCAACAAGCCGCATTTGACAAGTTGAAGGAATATTTGTCTTCACCATCCGTTCTTCGCGCACCTAGAAGGGGAGTTCCTTTTCGATTGTATATCGCCGCCGAAGATAAGGTGATTGGGGCTGTTGTTACTCAAGAAGACGAAGGAAAGGAGTGTGTTGTTGCTTATCTTAGTCGCCGTCTTCTTGATCCCGAGACAAGGTATGCCCATATTGAGAAATTATGTCTATCACTATATTTTGCTTGCTCTAAGATGAGACATTATCTTTTGTCAAGCACATGTGTGGTAGCTTGCCGGGCCGATGTAATCGGACATATGTTGTTTCGGTCAATCCTTTCTCGAAGGGTGGGCAAATGGGCATACTCTTTGATTGAATATGACTTGACTTTTGAGCCATTGAAAATATTAAAAGGTCAAGTTCTTGCTGATTTTATTGTTGAGCATAGCATAAATCTTGATCATGAATTGGATTACGCTACTACTACCCCATGGCGTTTGTATTTTGATGGATCGGTTTGCAAAGATGGTGCCGGGCGTTGGTATTGTTCTTGTTAATCATCTTAGTGCCGAAATTCCAATGTCAAGCCGATTGGAGTTTAAATGTACTAACAACCAAAACCGAATATGAAGCTCTCTTATTCGGGTTGATCATGCTAGATGCTTTGGGGGTTGATCATGTTGAAGCATTTGGTGATTCATTGCTTATAAGTATCCGGTGAATGTCAATGTTTAGATGGATTACTACGTGCTCGTCTTAATGCTTGCCTTGATTTAATGGTAAATTTTCCGAATTCAAGATTCGCATATCCCAAGAGAGGAAAATCATACGGCCAATTTGCTAGCTCAACAAGCATCCGGATATATAAAAAAGAAGGAGATCGTGTGCATGTAAGGTATGTGCATAGAGCAAACTTGCTTGCTCAAAATGCAATCGCTTTGAGGTAAACGATAAGTATTTTCATTTGCAACATTTGCCGATGCATGAAAGTTTGCTTGTTTCAAATTCTAGTGAAAATTGGTTCGACCAAAGCAATTTGGACAAACCGATGTCACTTATAATTTGGGACGACAAAGTAGAATTCTTTTAAATCGGTCTATTTCTGTTTTGGACAATGGTAGTACCGATTTAGAAGATTGGAGAACTCCTCTCATGTCATTCTTGCAGGGATCCTAGCATTAAAGTTGACAAGAATGTTCGGCGACTTGCTTTCAAGTACACATTGCATAATGGAAAACTTTATAGGAGGACTAGCAGAAGATTTGTTGCTAAAATGCCTAGGAACCGATCAAGCAAGAGTGGCAATGGGAGAAGTACATGAAGGCATTTGTGGTACGCATCAATCAGCTCCAAAGATGAAGTGGTTACTAAGGAGGGCTGGTTTCTATTGGCCTACTATGATGGATGATTGCTTTCGCTACTACAAAGGCTGTGAAGAGTGTCAACGGTTTGGAAATATTCAGCTAGTGCCTACCGCTATGCTTCATCCTATTATCAAACCGTGGCCTTTCCGTGGTTGGGGATTGGATTTCATTGGACAGATTCATCCACCATCTTCGAAGGGGCATAAGTTCGTCTTGGTTGCTACCGACTACTTCACTAAATGGTCGGAAGCAGTTCCATTGAAGAACATGACACATAAGGAGGTAATTGAGTTCATCAATGGAGCACATCATACATATATTCGGTATTCCACAAACATTAACTACCGATCAAGGAACGTCATTTATGGCGAAAAGAAGTAAAAGTGTTTGTCGAATCATATAAGATCAAGATACTCAAATCATCTCCATATTATGCTCAAGCCAATGGACAAGCCGAATCCACTAACAAGACTTTGATCAAGCTCATTGTTGACACATGTTAACGTATACTTTTAATTGTCAACTAAACATGGAAAAGGACTAAAATATAATTAGATAACCTTATTAGGGGTTTCTACTAATGATTTCCATGAGTTTTGGTAAAGTTGTGATTTGCGTGGGACTTAACGTAAAAAACAAATAAAATGACGTGTCACACGGCCGACGTAATCCAACTCGAAACAAGTCTAGAAGGCTCCGGTTTTCCCAGACGTGGACGAAACTTGACACCAAAGAAAACATCATCTAGAAGACTCCGTATTACCCACGCATCAAGGACCCGGGGTGGGCCCCACCGGGCGATCGGCAAATAACGGGCCGATCGGCCCGCCTCCCCCGCCAAGTTACCTCTGTCTCTGGGAAGCTTCCTCCACCGCCTCTAAGACGCCAATCTAAACCCGGTTGTTCAATGACGGTTTGATCCGAGGGTGTCGGTAGAAGCACGAGATGGATCAAGATCCAACACAAGATTAGTACCACATCGTTTGTCGACGCCGGAGAGACATAAGAAGACCCATATATAAGCAGCCCCAAGGCCTCTCAAGAGACATCATCTCCTCATCGGCTATCAACGAGCAAAAGTTAGAGTTTCAATTAGAAGAGAGAGAGGTCCCTCTAGTTGTCTAGTTCATCTAGTTCTAGTTCTAGATCTAGTTCTTCTAGTTCATCTAGTTGTAAGATCAAGGAGAGAGGAGCGGAGAAAGTGGAGATCCTGACCGCCGGATCTTCATCAACATTGTACATCTACGAAGAACTAGTTTGTCTTACGAAAGAATCTCCGGGTTCTTCATTTATTATTTCTATTTATTCTATTTAATTACTTTCGGTTCTTACTTTACTATATTTACTTGGATCTCCGCTCGTATTGAGTGCTCTAGTTATCGTACATGGCTAGAGTAGTAATCGATAGTGTAGACGTGGTGTCTAGACTAGAGTTTACCCGAGTTTGCTTAATCCGCGGTTAGTTGTGGTAGCCCTGGGGGTGACAAAACCTGGCCAGGTCTTTTGTAATCCACCACGTTCGGGTTGGTGATTCGTAGAGCTTTTTGGCAGCCTTCCCCATCACCCTTTCCCAATCTTTTTTGAGGATCGGGACGGTACCGTTGCTCCGACGTAAGTAAAGTAGAGTGAGCCTTTAATCATATAGATCTCATTAGAATACTTAGAAAACTTAACCCTCTCTTCCCACATCATTACCATTATTATCTTAGGACATTCTAAACCTTTCTAGTACACTTCACGTTCCCGTGGAAATCGATACTGAATACTCCCGGTGAAAGCTACATGCCGTATCCGTGCGCTTTGCGGTTTCTCTGTTTCGCGTTAATTTATACCAACAAGCTTTAAAGGGCCGCTTCTTGGAACGGTAGCTGTGCTAGTTAGAACCACGATCGTCCTTTTACCTTTTACCTTTTTTCCCTTCTACCTTTCTTTCCTTTTTACCCCTACCTATACCACATGGATTTCACTCCTATCATTAAATTCTTTGCTCCAAAGGGCGACATGTTGGAGCCTCCATCATCTTCACACCCTATTCTTACAGATGGCTATGAGCTTCGCCCTGCTCTTATAGCCATGATTCGGGAGCAATCCTTCTCTCCGGGTTAGCACATGAAGATCCATACACCCACCTTAGAAATTTTGAGCGGTTGTGTTCTTGCCGAAATATTTCGGCATGACACAAGAGACCATTAAATTGAAATTATTTCCGTTCTCCCTTGAGGGAAGAGCGAGAAAATGGTATGCTCACTCTGTAGGAAACGTAAATGGAGATTGGGATGAATTTCGAGACAAATTTTGTCTTGCCTTCTTTCCTCTTTATAAAATCGCTGACCTTAGAATATAAGTTCTTACATTTAGACAAAAAAGAGAAGGAGACTCTAGGAGCAGCACAGGCTAGATTCACAAGCCTTACCAATTCGGGCCCAAACCTTTCCTTGCCCGACCATGTCCCTCGTTCTATCACTTTTATCGCGGTCTTAACAAGGAAGTCGCTCTCGGAATCTCGACATCACTTAAGGAGGATCATTCTCACATAAACTAGTTAGTGAGGGAAAAGCCATTCTTGAGAAAATCCTTGACAACACTCCCTACACTAACGTTTTGATGAGTCACCCGAAGAAGAAGTCGAGCCAAGCCCCGAACAACAAGAGGAGACACACGCAACCAAATCTAAAATTCCTATAATATCTTCTAAAAAGATTTGGTTGCCATAGAATCTCTACTATGGAAACACATCACACTCTAAACACTTTAGAGAGTGATGATTTCCATCCTTCCATCGAGGTTGATCTTTTTGAAAATTCTAGAAATGCCTCGAATTTAACATTTAGAATGCATCCACCTAAGAGACCTCCAAGTGAATATATTTCAAATTCTTTTGAGGAGGAGTCTCTTAGAAAATGTTCTCGTTCCTACAAAGGATATCGGGAGGAATTCTATGATGGCATAGAAGGAGAGCCAAGCTACCTAGAAGACGATCTTATTTTCTCCCCTTCCATGCCTAGACAAGATTTCATATTTGAATCCATTATCAGACCCATTCTTAACCCCGATGAATCCTTGTGTCTCGTTCCCTTGAGACCCTTGAGGGCCCTAAAAATTCATCAAGACAACCTAAATATAGGAGCCATCAAGACCACCGGGAAGACCAAGAAGAGAGACAACAATGGCTAGAGGATAATAAAGAGTTATATGCCACGTGTGTACCGTTGAATGGATGGACGAGACCTTAGATGAGATCGACCTGAGAGACACCACTCCAAGAGAAACTTTAGACAAATCAACCTTGGAGTTTGAGAAGAAGGATGACATCAATGAGCATGGAAGCTACTACATAGACATTTCATCTAGTTCATGCTCACATGAGAAACTTCCTGAACTACCTAGTCTCTCTAGTCTAAAGACGTACAACCCCTCGTGCTCTTGCCTCCTATAGATTTTGAGAGGGTGATTGTAGATGCATTCATCTATAATAAATATTCTAGATCTCGTGGTCATGAATCTTGATATAGGTGGTGTTGAAGGGGAGACCACTTCACTATCTTAAGTAGCTTTCAAAAGGTTTCCCTAAGGACGAGCTTGTGTCCTAAAATAAGAATTCTTGAGATAGAACATGAGTCTTTACTTTTCCTTGTGATATGAGTATATAAATATACATGTGAAAATATTCCTTCGGGTATTTTTTGTTACTAATCATTATAGGATTGGAGCGAAAAGAATCTTTTGTTGGACTAACCCCCCGTAGGAAATAAGACACTCTCAAATAAGCTTGGGGAGGTCCTGAGATGAGCTCACACTGAGATGAAGCAAGACACAAGGACTTCTACAAGATGTTCCAGCCATCATGCTCCAAATATTAAAGGTAACATCTTGAGGTAAGTCATAGAACCTTCTCTTTATCATGGCTTACTCATAAAGTCAAACATGTTAGAGTTACAACTTTGCTTGATTCTATCTCGATGATCTCAACATGTTTAGCTCTATAATTTGTTCTTCACACCACTCACTTGATCACTCATCATTCATGTTACAATTTTAAATGCTACTTTCATGCTTGGTATCCGATCTTGTCACCTTTGTCATAAATAAATAGAACACATGATGTTACCATGTTAGATGTGCCCAAGGATAGAGTAAGATGAATAAAGTTTTTGGTTCTATTGGTGTTTTCCCACCAATAGAGCCCATGCACTGATCTCTACCTTGTCTATGCAAGCGGGACACACTTTGCGCAAAATGTGGAGGAGTGCGCCACTTCTCCAAAATTCCACAAGTGAATGTCCCGACCTCGACATGCACACTGAGCAAGGAACATGGGTGATGCCATCCTACTAGGAGATGCAACTATCAAGATCGGATGAAGCACTCAAGGGGTGATCAAGCAAGATTTGAAGGACCAAGAGGGGTTGACACCTCCACAATTGTCTACCTCACTCCAACATCGCTAAGAGACTAGGTGAATACCTAGCTTGGGGGGGGCATCCTCCATTTATCAAGCCCAAGAAGAACAAGGCGCGGAGACGCTACCCGAAGAAGTAAGCATGGGGAAAGAAAGAATCATCACCTACTAAAGAGGACAACAAGAGTACACCTTCGGAAGACCTACCGCTACCCGCGTCACCAACCGAACAAACACCATCGGCTACCTCATCTATGCCACTCGTCGAGATCATTGAAGACATCATACCGGACACGACATTCCGACGAGGCGTCGAGATGACAAAGACGCCATGGGAGTAAGTACTCAAAACTCTCACCGAGAGGTAACTTCGGTATTTATCTCGCATATTTAATTTTACGCATAGCATATTTCAATTAGCATGTTTCCTTTAAGCATATTTACTTTTTCTAAAACCTGCATTAGAAAATCATAAAATTATGTTTCTTTGCATTTGCATTAGTTCCTTAAAAGCCCCATGCAAGCACCCCTTTGCGTGGCGGCATAAAAAATAAAAATACAAAAATATGTGAGCACATGAAGGCTCACAACATAATCCTAGAATTTGTTCCTTCCGGGTATGTGCGAAATTAATATTTGCGGGGAGAACATTTAAGGAAAACCCGAGAGATGAACAAGTTCCAAGGGCGAATAAAAAGACTACTTCAAGATCCGGCTTGGGGAGAGCACCCCCGATTATCACGATAAGTATCACTATCCTATCCATTTTAATATTAGCTAGTTTTATATATATTTGCTTTGCTAGATATAATGAGTCTTAATTAGAGTCTTAGTTTGTGAGAGTCTAAATAAATGCTAGAGTCTAGTAGTTAGCTTTTATCTTTAAATATTGATCTTGATGATATATGCTAAGGAAATGATGAATAGTTGCTCCGCCATAGTTCCTCTTAAAAGTACTTACACTTTGGACTTAGATTCTCCCAAAAGCTTTAAATGCTTAATTTGCTCTAAACCCGGCACACTGTGGGAAGCACATGCTTAATCAAGTCTTAGCATTAAAAGATAAAAGTACATGAAAAGTTGAGCTCTTGTTTATCATATTCCTAGAGATACTTGATCCCCGGTTTTTATCTTTGAAAATTATAAAACATTACATGATGAGTTCCTTAGCTATGACCCTTAAGAGTTTATCATTAGCATCAAGATCATCCCACTCCACTAAATACGGCGCTTCTAACCCTAAGTATGCCTCCCCATACTCCATCAAGCCGTTAGCCATAATTATAAAAAAAAAAAATAAACTCTTGCAATCTTTGGATATGTCTCTCTCAATGTTTTTATGTCAATTAGATCTTTGGGCTACATTCGAAAAAAAAAAGAGAGAGAAAGAGAAAAAAAAAAATAAATATTTTAGAGAGAAAAGTGAGGCGAGAGAGGGAGAGTAACGGACAAAAAGTCATACTAGGCGAGAAGGGCCTACCTCCTAATAATAAAAAATATATCTAGAGATGAATAATGGACACATGTCCGAGGGTGAGTAGGGCCCACATCTCTAAGGAGAGAGAAAAATGGACACAAGTCGGGGCAAAGCCCACCTCTCCAAGAATGGATAGCCCAGGTCTTAGCAATTTTTAGAAAGAGAGATATAGTCCAAGATGCTTGAGAAGAAAAAAATACTAGAAAAGGCTAAGGGCTATTTACTACCTTTCATCCTCATCCACTTCACCACTATCATCCCACTATGTATGTCACCGCCACATGTGTAACTCCACTAGCACCATCTACTTAAGAGGGTCATACATAGGATATCTCGAGTTTCTTTTAAAAAAATATATTGCAAAAACTCGGGATGATAGTTGATCGAAGAAACTTGAGACATGGTACTTAACTTGATTGTTACGTCTCTTAATTGCTTATGATTCGTGAAAAGGCTACGCCTCATGGTAAATGGTATGAGAGAGCAATCGGTTAAGAGGAGAATTTATTTTCTCGATAACCACAGTACTTTCGGAGGAATGAAAGCGTAGTAGGAACTCCCGATCCTACTATAGCATGTAGCTTTGCTAGGGACTAGCAAAGGGTAAGCTTGGGGAGCTTGTTGACACATGTTAACGTATACTTTTAATTGTCAACTAAACATGGAAAAGGACTAAAATATAATTAGATAACCTTATTAGGGGGTTTCTACTAATGATTTCCATGAGTTTTGGTAAAGTTGTGATTTGCGAGAGACTTAACGAGAAAAAGCAGCAAATGGCGTGTCACACGACCGGCGTAATCAACTCCAGAAACAAGTCTAGAAGGCTCGGTTTCCCAGACGTGGACGAAACTTGACACCAAAGAAAACATCATCTAGAAGACTCCGGAAGCCACGACGCTTGCCATGGACCCGTGGTGGGCCCACCTGGGCGATCGGCAAATAACAGGCGATCGGCCCGCCTCCTCCGCCAAGTTACCTCTCGTCTCGGAAGCTTCCTCCACCGCCTCTAAGACGCAATCTAAACCGGTTGTTCAATGACGGTTTGATCAGGAATGTCGGTAGAAGCACGAGATGGATCAAGATCCAACACAAGATTAGTACCACATCGTTTTCTTGGCGATTTGGAGAGACATAAGAAGACCCATATATAAAGCAGCCCCAAGGCGCCCAAGAGACATCATCTCCTCATCGGCTATCAACGAGCAAAAGTTAGAGTTTCAATTAGAAGAGAGAGGTCCCTCTAGTTGTCTAGTTCATCTAGTTCTAGTTCTAGATCTAGTTCTTCTAGTTCATCTAGTTGTAAGATCAAGGAGAGAGGAGCGGAGAAAGCGGAGATCCGGACTGTCGGATCTTCATCAACATTGTACATCTACAAAAACTAGTTTGTCTTGACAATCTCCGGGTTCTTCATTTATTATTTCTATTTATTCTATTTAATTACTTTCGAGTTCTTACTTTACTATATTTACTGGATCTCCGCTCGTATTGAGTGCTCTAGTTATCGTGCGTGGCTAGAGTAGTAATCGATAGTGTAGGCGTGGTGTCTAGACTAGAGTTTACACGAGTTTGCGCCCAATCCCACGGTTAGTTGTGGTAGCCCGGGGGTGGCGACCTGTCGGTCTTTGTAATCCACCACGTTCGGGTTGGTGATTCGTAGAGCTTTTTGGCGGCCTTCCCCGATCACCCTTTCCCAATCTTTTTTGAGGATCGGGGCCCGGTGCGTTGCTCGACGTAAGTAAAGTAGAGTGAGCCTTTAATCATATAGATCTCATTAGAATACTTAGAAAACTTAACCCTCTCTTCCCACATCATTACCATTATTATCTTAGGACATTCTAAACCTTTCTAGTACACTTCACGTTCCCCGTGGAAATCGATACTACTGGAATACTCCTGGGTGAAAGCTACATCGGTATCCGTGCGCTTGCGGATTTCTCTGTTCGCGTTAATTTATACCAACACTCATCCAAAAGAAGATAGAAGATCATCCAAGGAAGTGGCATGAGGTCTTGTCGAGAAGCTCTATGGGCTCATCGCATTTCAAGGCATGGCGCTACAAAGGTCACTCCTTATGAGCCGGTATATGGCCAAGAGTCGGTATTACCATTCGTCGAAGTGAATTTGGATGCATATAGATTTGCTAAGCGAGAATGATCTATCTCCTACTATGTATCATGATTTGATGATGGATAACATTGATGAGGTAACCGACAAAAAAGATTGCAAGCTTTAAAGGAGATTGAGAAGGATAAAGCCCGAGTTGCAAGAGCCTACAACAAGAAGGTCAAAAGCAAATCGTTCCAAATCGGTGACTTAGTTTGGCAAACTATATTACCGATAGGTTCGAAGAGCAATGAGTTTGGCAAGTGGTCACCCAATTGGAAGGGTCCTTTCAAAGTGGTCAAAGTGACGTCTGGAAATTCCTATGAGCTTGAGTCTACAAGTGATGGAAAACGCCAAGGCAATGCGGTTAACGGGAGATACTTGAAAAATATTTCCCAAGTGTTTGGCAAGAGAGGCCTAAGTGCTCTCCAAACAATGGCCGATGCATGCATCGCCCTTAGAACAAAAATGGCCGATATCCAATATAAGCCCTTAGTCGCCAGACAACCGATACGATGGGCATTCGTGTTGTTTATATTGTTTTCGAGGATCGTGCATCTCTCACCCGAAAACAAGGGCATATGTTGACACCCAAATTTGTCCGAATAAAAGTTCCTCAAAAGCGTAACGGACTTCACCATTGCGTTCCTCTCGTCGCGTTGATCGAAAAACATATGTGGATCGCCCTATTTGGAGTCGGATGGATGAATTTTGGACCCGGACAATACCCCATGGGGTACCCGAAATTTTTGTCTCCACCCTCCGGCGAGTTGGAAAACTCGATTCGAATCGATTTGATTCCTAATCGTGTTTAGGTCGGTTTTGTTGCTTGGAAACGTCCTAGGACGCCTTCCTAAAAGGATAAGACCACCCTCCCTATATAATGAAGGGGTTCATGGCGATTTGATCCCATCTATCAACAAATCGTCCAACTACTACACAAACCCTAATTTTATCTCTTCCAACCTCATACCCTGGCGTGTTCGACGACGAATTCCACATTCTTCGGCGGCGTTCTAGGTGCATCCGCTGCTCCTAGGGCAACCCTTGCGTGCGCCCTCCCGACGGGTCTTCCTGAGGTGCGTTTGAAGGTCTTCCGGCCGTCTACCGAGCTCTACATCGGCCCTAGCGATCTCTTGATCGTTAGGTGGTCGGTCACGCTGCGGTTTTATTTGCTACAAGGTTGAGTGCAACCTTCCGTGGGCGTCCAAGGCCCTCCCGGTGTGTTTGGTGCGAAGCCCTAACCGTGTCAACACCGTGATTCATCCGGATGAAATTAAAAAGAAAAAAATAAAACCGCCTTTAAAACCACTCATAACCAGTGTCGTGATGTAATTTTCACAGTTTTAAAATTTAAGGAATGTGTTTTGTCTGTTTTTTTAGTTACGAGATGAAAATCAGACTTTTCGCAATAAATTTAAGGGACCTAAATGAACTTTTTTGCTTCTCAAAACTGAAATATTCCCCTCGGTGGCCTCAAAAACTGCGGAGCACTAACTGTCGAGTGGAATTGGGCGAGTCTTATGCACGGCCTCATTAGATCCCCTGAGTCCTAATTCCATTCCTAAATCCTAAGCAAATCTGTTTTCTAGTGCAAGAGAAGTCGATCCAAAGATTTGGAACTGATAGCATGTTTTTTTTTTTCGTTCATGACCACTATGATTTGAAAGCAACGCGCAAAATGGATTTGTTAGCAATTCAGAAAAGATAGAGCATGAAGGTTTAGCATTTGACGAGCAATGCATCTCCTCAGGCGGGTCCGGAAGCACGAAATGAGGGAAATGTTTCCGTTGGAGCCCTCCCCACCCGACCCTCCCCCAGCGGCGGCGGCCCCGCCGTCCTCCCCAGCGCCGCCACCGCCTTCCGGCCCCTCCACCTCCCCTCCGACACGGATCCGGACTCCCCAACACCGGATCCATCGATCCATGCCCTTCCCGGTCGAAGCTCATGCCCCAGCCCGACGGGGCCGCTCGCCCGGCTCAGGCCGCCATGGCCGGCCTCGCTCCCACAGGTGGCGGCGGCGCGCCAGTCGTCCCACAGTCCGCGGTCGCGGCGCCGCCGGCTCCCTTAGCGGCGGTCGCGACCGCGGTGCTGACCGCGTGGGACCAGCGGTGCCGCCCCGGCGGTCGCGTGCGCGGGCGGGCGCCGCCGGTTGGCGCCGCCGGCCCTGCTTCCCGGCAACTCCGTGTCTGGGGGCGGGGCTGGAGGGCGGCGTCCTTACCAGAGATGTGTCGCGGCGGCGGCGGCGAGGCGAGGTGGAAGAAGGCGAGTTCATGGCTCCCTCGTCGGCATTTTAGCCGCGGTACTTGCGCCGTCTGGCGGGAAATCGGCCGCCCGTCCGCCGTCGTTGCCGGCTAGCTGCGGCCGACCGCTCTCCCCACGCCGCCCCCTTCCACCAAGGGGAAGCTCCGAAGGGCGCTCGGGGCACAGCGTTGGGAGGATCGCGGAGTTTGGCTCGGCGGCTTTCCGATGTGGCCCCGCCGCCGCGTCGTTCGCCCTCGATCTTTGCTCGTCGGGCTATCGGTGCTTCACCCACGCCTTGGCCGCCCGGTGGTGGTGGGTGCCTTGGCGGCGTCGGCTGGGCGGCGGCGGCGCGACGGGCGATCCAGCGCCAACGAGGCCAAGGCGCGCGTGCCGCGCATCGCCGCCTTGGTCCCGCCGGCGGCGAGGCCCTCGGTGCGACGAGGCTTGGCGAGAAGCCAGCGGCGGCGTATGCGGGCTCTCGGCGACCTCGTCGTGGGCCCGTCGATCGCCGATGCCGACGGTTTCCGGATGGTCATGAATTGCCGTCGTTGTCGTTCGTCGGGACAAAGAAACCAAGGCGTCGTGGCCCCGTGCCGCCCGAGCTTGAGGGCCGCTGCAGCTTAACCGCGGGACCATCTCGCCCGCGCAATGTCGCCACCGTCGTCGCTTCCGGTCTGCGGGCCGCGGTCACGGCACGGGCGTGCAAGGTTCCGCCGCCAAACCGTGCTAGAGGGGGTCAGCTCCCTCGCCATCGGGGCGTGGCGCCTATGGGGACCCCTTCGTTGGTGATGCACACGCCCGTGGGGCGCCGGCCGTCCACCGTCGTCGCCGGCGCCGCCACAAGCCTTCGAGGATGCTCGACCTTGTCGTTGACCCGCTAGCGCCCGCCGGCGGGGAGGGGGAGACCCACGTCACATGGGTTGACCCAATGCTCGTCGAACTTTCGAGGCCTCTTCTTCCGTGCACCCGGCTACCTTCCTCGGGGACGGGCCGTGGCGGCCCTGTGTCTATTGTGGCCGCTAAGCTGTGGGTGCCCCTCCACCGGCCTACCGCTCTAGGGCTGGTGGACGGCCGGTGGGCGACTTGGTTGAGGCCGAGTTCGCCGTCCCACTAGCCACCGTCGTGTTGGACGCCGCACTAGACGACCCCCGGCCTCGCCGCCCGGGTTCGGGGAGCACCCGGCGAGCTGCGGCGCATCCCGAGGTCGGGGGCGATCTCGGTGCGTCTTTGGAGGCGGGAGGCAAGGCGGTGGCGGCGAAGATGGGTGCACCTGCGCACTCTTCGAGCCCGGTGCTCGTGCCGTCGGTTGATGAATTCATAGGCTGGCGTTCAAGAGACCGCTTGAGCCAGACCATACTCTCCACGCCGGTCTTGAGGAAAAACGGCGCCCGCCAAAGACGCCTCCGAGCTTATGCCGAAACGGGTGCACGGCTCGCAAAGAGTGGGTCGGGCGCCTTATGCCGTGGACTAGGCAAGGAGAGTTATGCTCAAGAAGATGGGGATCGAGGTCGCGGCCGAGCGTGAAGATGCGGTCTCCTTTGTCGAGGCTGCGGGCTGCTCTCACGGGACCTGACGCCGAGGTCAACTTGGAGGCCATGGAGGTCTTCCTTCTGCGGGGGGAAGAAACGGCGCGTCGGTGCGGCCGGATCCGGCCCGAGTGCTTGCGGTCTAGTCGCAACATCCCCGGTTATCTTGTAATCGGCCTACGGGTTCCTTCCAAAGTAGTTAGGTTGCTTGCTTAGTGTTAAGTTGTTGTGTTTTGTTACTGTTTTGTTGGGTTTCTCTCTTTCGTTGCGATGTCCGCTCGGCATCCGAAACTTTGGTTTGTATTTGGATTTGGTTTTTCTCCTCTTAATGAAATACGGGTGAATGGCCCGATCGAGAAAAAAAAGGTTTAGCATTTGGAACTGATAGCATGTTTTTTTTTTCGTTCATGACCTCTCCAGAGATCAACAAAACCCATTAGAACCCCCATGTCCGAGCATGATTGCTTTTCTCGGAGAAAAACAAAACTGGCGATAGGATACCTCTCCAGAGATCAACAAAACCCATCAGAACCCCCATGTCCGAGCATGATTGCTTTTCTCGGAGAAAAAACAAAACTGGCGATGTTGATTCTCTTTGCCAAAGGCACTGGGAACTCCAACTTTCAGTCCTGGAGTCAAATAGGTGTAGGACGAACTGCCATGATTTTTCTTTTGTCGAGTGGAATTGGGCCTCTAATGGGCCGAGTCTTCTGCGTGGGCCACACAGGGCGAGGATCTAAGGCTCGCCGGCCTCATCCTCCTGGACCTGGTGACCGGAGTGCTTCTCTTTTCAGTCGTCGTCCTCGTTCAGTCGTTCTCCCCTTTCCTAGTCCTTGGCGCGTAGTGGCGAAGTGGAGAGGTGAGGTCTACAATCATCCGGCGATCCAGAGTGCCTTCTGCTGCTGGTAAGGATCTTCTCTTGGATGGATTCTTCTACTACCCAGTCCTGTTCCACAGGATCTTTTCTTTGCCGCGACCAATCAGTTCGAAATCTTTCCTTCTCTGACGGATACTCCAATCCACCAAGTTTTGTTGCGCGCTGGTGCTCAAGTAGCGCAGTTTATTTTTTCCAATAAATTTGGGGTTTCAACTGAACCTACCCTCCCATGCTATCTTCAATCGCCTGGCACTTATAGCAGTGCATAGAACTGATTATTATCTGTACTAGGCCTGATGGGAAGCAGAGACAGCACCGGTGACAGTACGGGACCCCAGGGCTATGCTGCGGACATTGATTCCATCAGGGAGGCGCAGGCACGCATTGCGCCGTACGTCCACAGGACGCCCGTTCTGTCGTCGGCGTCCATCGATGCCATGGTGGGGAAGCAGCTCTTCTTCAAGTGCGAGTGCTTCCAGAAAGCGTGAGGGCTACTGACCGATGTGTTACAGTTCTGGGATGCTTTTGTTTTTGGGTACTGTACAGATTGTTTGAGTGTGAAAATGCTGTGTTGTGTTGTGTAGGGGCGCATTCAAGATCCGAGGTGCTTCGAATTCGATATTCGCACTTGACGAGGAGCAGGCATCAAAGGGCGTTGTGACACATAGCAGGTTTGGTGCTAGCTCCATGGTTCTTTCTGCAATATTTCTAGCCATCTGTAGGACAGAAAGGTGCTGATATGGTAGGATGGTTTCTGACTTTCTTTGCAGTGGGAACCATGCCGCTGCCGTGGCTTTGGCTGCAAAGCTACGTGGCATACCTGCACACATTGTCATTCCAAGAAATGCACCCGCATGTAAGGTTGAAAATGTTAAGCGGTATGGTGGTCGTATTATCTGGAGTGATGTCAGCATTGAATCAAGAGAATCTGTTTGTAAAAAGAGTCCAGGAGGAGACTGGTGCTGTTCTTATTCATCCCTTCAATGATAAATACACTATCAGGTGTGTTTTGAACTTCTGGTCATGGCATTTTTTTTTTTTGGTTTAGCTCTTGTATATTACATGAAAATCGTATTCATTCCCCAAAGAGAGCAATGCATCCAATATGCAATGAGAATATTTATTTGTTTTATTTTTACATTGGCTTAGACATTGCTTCTGGTAATGTTAGATGGATTTAGTGTGTAACTTGACTTTATCTCCCTGTTATTCCTAGTTCCTAAATCCTAAGGAACTGTTTTCTAGTGCAAGGTCAGTTTAGCATTTGGAACTGATATTTTTTCTTTGTTCATGACCACTATGATTTATGTGCCCAAATGTAGCAATTTACTGAAGGACACGTAGGTTAGCAGTCAATTCACCTTACTGGATTCCTGTATCCTATAGTACCAGTGAACAATGGATGTCACGAAGAATTTTGATCAGATGGTCACTTCAGTGTCAATGGATTTTCTAATGAAATGATTACAGTGATATGGAGTCACACAAATACTGATGTTAGCACGGCAACCTTTTTTTTTTTTTTTTTTTTGCTTGTTGGGCCAATTGTTCGAAATGAATGCCCATTTGTTTTTTAGACAAAGGTAAGAGCCTATTTTATAGAAGATTATAGGTTTCAGGAGAAATGTGGGTACCTAAATAAAAGAACTTGGAGCATAAATTTGTGGGAGCAACCAGGCACAAAAGAAAGCAAATGACGTGAAATAAAAGGCTGCTTAACACATTGACTGTGTACTCTAAAATATTAAACCAAAAATAGTAACTACTGGTATCATATGGACCATTTCTTAATCAAGCCACTTTCTCAGGTTTTGCTTTGTGCATTTCTGATACTCTTAATGCATGGCAATTTGTCATGATTTTGCAGTGGTCAGGGTACAGTATCTCTTGAACTTTTGGAGCAAGTCCCTGAAATTGACACAATAATTGTTCCCATTAGTGGTATGTACTACATGGACTTCTTTGTGATGTAAATGATATAATTTCATTTTTGAACTAGCATTTCTTTTTTTTTTTTTGGCTGAACTGTAGGCGGTGGTTTAATTTCTGGTGTGACCCTTGCTGCAAAGGCCGTAAACCCTTCAATACGCATTCTGGCAGCAGAACCAAAAGGTGCTGATGATTCTGCCCAGTCTAAGGCTGCTGGAAAGATCATCACGTTGCCTTCCACAAACACCATTGCTGATGGACTACGGGCTTTTCTTGGTGACTTGACATGGTAAAGCAATGGCATTGAACAAATCTGCATAATCCTTTTTGATTGCTTTGTTGAGTTCTTTTGAGCCTTTCCAAATTGTCCACCTTTGTTTCTTGGTACGTTGATGAAAATGTTAGATAATATGTTTGGTCACAAGGTTTCTTGAGTTAATTTCCTGAACGATTTGCTGCAACACTGCCAATACTCAACTCAATGTTAGGCTGTTCGGGTAGAACTTCCCGTTACACTGAGAATTATGATACTGGAAATGAAAGGAGCATTGTATCTTTTTATATAATGAAGGTAATCTACACCAACAAGGGATGCAAATAGTCTTTAAATTTTTTATACATGTGCACCAGGATTTTAATCCTAGTTGGGTAGAGTTGTGCACCCACAGCTCCACCACTACACAAGAGGTGCTTTCACAGTCTTTAACAGCAAGTGTCCAAAGCAATACCCCATAGCACTTCTAAGATCAGCATTCGTTCTTATTAGCTTTTTCTTTGGAACATTTGATCTCTGTATTTTAGGCCTGTGGTGCGTGACTTGGTGGACGATGTTATCGTTGTGGATGACACTGCGATTGTGGACGCCATGAAAATGTGCTATGAGATCCTGAAGGTGGCTGTTGAACCTAGTGGTGCAATTGGCCTGGCCGCAGCACTGTCCGACGAGTTTAAGCAAAGCTCCGCTTGGCACGAGAGCAGCAAGATAGGAATAATTGTTTCCGGAGGCAATGTTGACCTCGGTGTTCTTTGGGAATCTCTGTACAAACAATGATTGGAGTAGGACCGATGACATTTTCCTTGAATTTCAAATGTGCTGGTCTTCGGCAACACGTTTGTAAACTTGAAATAGTTCATTGCAAACAGGACACTGTCTTGTCTGTTGAATTACTAATAGAAAACGTTATATGCTGTACACTTATATGTTGACCTCGTGTTCTTTTGGGGCAGTGTTCCCCTCCAAATTTCTTCAAATTGGTTCTCCTGCTTTTTTTTCGTTGCGAAACAAATCGATCGATTCCCCGTTGATAACTTGATATGTTTCTATGACAAAACATATGAGCAGCTCGACTGATTTATGCTGGAAAAATGAGTTCCACTAGGCGGTTAGAGGCCCAGTCGCCCAGATGCTCGTATAGTGAGGAATCCGTCGGCCTAGTAGGAAAACACGAATCTTAAAGCGCCCCTTCCACCCAAAAGAACCCCTTCCGAGTTCCGACCTCTTCTCCCCTCGCCGCCGCCGCCGCCACACCCACCGAGGAAGACACTAGCCTTAGCAAGCAAGTGCGAGGAGGAGCCGGCGTAGCCATAGATGGCGAACAAGCGTCAGCGGGAAGCGCGAAAGCGCTTCCGGGAGGCGAACCCAGGCCTATTCCCTCCGCAGCCCGCCGCCTCTGCCGACGGCGCCAAAAAGAAGAGCAAGAAGAACAAGAAGAGTACGTTCAAGAAGCCCAAGAAGGGCGGCACGGGGAGGTTTAAGCACCCGCTGCGGGTTCCCGGGATGCGCCCTGGGGAACGCTGCTTCATCTGCAAGTCCACCGACCACGTCGCCAAGGCTTGCCCCGAGAAGGCCCTCTGGGAAAAGAACAAGGTACGAACCTACAAAAGTAACAAAGAAATCGACGCTCCGTCTTTAGAACCTTGCAAGGCTAGTTTTGTTTAGGGTATAGCCAATTGCTAAAGATTCCATGGGCACCGAATGATGTAGCATTGTAAGGCTAGTTTTATTTTATTTTTGGTCATTGTTGGACAGAACGTTCGAAGTTTAGAACTGAACAAGTGATGGTAACTGTCCTTAAGGTTTCTCAAATTTTGGCATGATTGGATGACGATGATTGGTGAGATTTTCAGTAGTCTAGGACCGAGATTGGTCAACTGCTAACACATGCTTGCTTGATGTAAACTCTCGGTTGAACTTTTGGCGCAAACATTTGCCATGTTGATTGGTGATTATATGATGGACTGGAAGCTTCCTGCTGTCACATGCTTGTTAATTGACTGCATTGAGTGTCAATTAGTGGTGTTGCTAAATATTATCGCTGATAGCTCCATTTGAAGTGATCCATTTCAGTTTCCTTGAAAAATATAATAATGCAAGTTTTTTTTTTTTCAGATTTGCTTGCTTTTGCAGGCAGCGGGGCCATAGTCTGAAGAACTGCCCTGACAAAAGCGAGGGAAATTTGAAGAAGTTTTGCTATAACTGTGGTGAATCTGGACACTCTCTTTCCAAGTGCCCCAAGCCCATTGAAAATGGTAATCCTCGTGCATCCATTGTAGACATTTCGAGTACTTTATGCCTGCTAGCAGTGTTATCATTGATTCATTTCTTCTGTGGTTTCCATCTGCAGGGGGTACAAATTTTGCAAGCTGCTTTATCTGCAAACAGCAAGGACATTTGAGCAAGAACTGCCCTGAAAACAAACATGGCATCTATCCAAAGGTAATTTATTTTACTTGCTCATGCCTTCTCAACTCTCATGATACTTGAATGCAAGGCATTGCTTCAATTATACAGCAATAATTTATTGGAAGCAAAATGTCATGCGCTCATGCGTAACAACTAACAGGAAGTGTTTTTGGTTCATTATCATTCTTTTTAGTTGCTAAGCTGTTGTGGTCACCTGCAGCTTGAGAACCGAATTTTTTTCTATCTTTTTTTGCATAACTGTGCATCATTCAAACAAATGGATTGGGAAGCCCTCGAATATATGGAAAGATTGATAATATGCTAAGTGGAGGAATTTTAGAATTTTTTTCTATGAATTCTATCCAATCTGCCTTTAAATCCAGCTTGAACTTATCTATACAATTCGCTCTGATGGTTATCCTTGCTCAGAATTCAAATAATGAATTCAGATAATGAACAGCTCATATAAACTTCTTGATTGAATTTCAAGTCCCTCTAATAATCTCCAAAGTCCATCCCCTGTTGGTCCTGCACAGACCTATCTGATGAACATCATGTCATCAATACTTTTTAATGTTGAAGTATTTTTTTATTCTTTTATTACCATTGGGACTGCTTCTACTTTTGATTTGTTCTGTTCTTCTATTAATTTGAGTATCCCTGCATGTAAATCTCGACTCCATACTATTTTCAGGGTGGTTGTTGTAAGGAATGTGGAGAAGTTACCCACTTGGCCAGACATTGTCGAATAAAGGGAAACAGGATTTGATATCCAGAGATGATGGTAAGCAGTAGACCAAAAATCTACTTTGCAATATCATAATTGTTTTTACACATTATTGAGTTTTGGAGCATGAACCAGCACATGCAATGTTCTTGTGATTGATCTATATATTCAACCTGCCTTTTGTTATTATCCAGTCCCTGCAGTAAGCAGACAAAGTGTTTGGCAGTAGTGTAATTGTTTGTTATACGAATATGGACCATATTATTGTCTGGTATATTTGAAAAATAGAAATAATTTTACCATACCCATGGAATGATGATTCAGGAAATGAATATAGTCAATTTGTTCGTAAGAGGTATAATTTTTAGAGAACTTAATTTTGGATAGGGATTCTGTGTCTATAGCGTGAAGGCTGCATATCCTGGTGTCACACTGTTAGGGAATCTGCTTTTTATTTGTTAATGATGGTTGGCTGCAATAAATTCTAATTTGTTGTAGTACATTGGTCACTAAGCTGGTTTGCTGATTCAATTGAACTCTGTAGTTGTCCGGTGCAGGAATAAGAACAGCTAATAATGTTTGGTTTACTTTTCTTATATCAGATGTCAACATGGAAGAGCACAATCAGGAAGGTTCTGCCATTCACCATGGTGGAGATGACCTTGAAGACGATTTCGTTGATGAAGAAGAACCAAAACCCGCGAAATCAAAAAAGGCAAAGCAATCAGGTTCAAAACCAGCAGCAGGGACCGGAAATGACGAGAAGAGCGCCAGTGCGAAGACAAAAGCGAAACAAGCTCCTAAAGTTGTAAAATTCTTTGGTTAAAGTATGGAAATTTTTTTGTAGCTTAAGATACAAATGACCTTCTGGACAACCCTGCACTGCCAAGCGGTTGTGTAACGCTGATGACGATGAGAGCACGTTTGCCAACTACATACGCCCCTGCATGGTTGCGCCTACAGTATTCTTCTCATTGTTTGGCTAGCATTGGTTTATCCAAAACCAGTAGATCAAGAACGATTACAATTTGGGATTTCGCTCAATTTTCACATCTAGATCACCCATCAAGATAAGGTTTTACTTTTATGTGTTTCCTGTTCGCTCCTTGAAGAACACGAGATAAACAGGCTGCCTGGTAGCAATCTGTGTATTCTTTCAAAAGTTCAGATGCTAGAGAATCGTGTCTCTCCATGGTGTGCTAAAACTAGCAAAGGTGAAAGTGATGATCAACCAACCATGGATTTTTTTGAAATAATATTATTATAATAAATAATTGCAGATCTAGATGTTGTTTTAATAAAATTACAAGACTAGTATCCTGTCGGCTTCTGTGGACGGCTGACAATCCCAACGATGTCGCTTCGCTGTCACAGCTCACGGTCACGGTAGTGTTACTCATGCCGTGCCAGCCGAATGAGAGGCGACAATGGCGCGCATGCCTACCGGCCGCGAACGAAGGAGGGGAGGGGACGTGCTTGGTCAGGCGCGGCCTCTCCTCCTAACGTGGCGGCATGGCGCCGGCGGGCCTCACGTCCCGTTTCCTATATTTCGCCTGCTCCCTTCCCCTTTCTTCCAGGCCTTGAAAACCTTTGCTTCCCCGTCTCGGCGCGATCGCCATCGCCATTGCGCACCGCCTCCCCGTCGTCCCCTCCACGCCCGCCACCGTCGAGCCCGGCCCGGCTGTGGAAACAGACCGAACCCGTCAACCATGGTGAGTGAATCTTTCACCTGATGAATGAACGTTTGCCAACGGTGATGCATGCGATGCGCGCGTGTGGATCTTGTTTGTTGTGGCAAATTAAATAACAAATCATGCAATGCAAGCACAGGCGAACTCGGCGTCGGGGATGGCCGTGAGCGACGAGTGCAAGCTCAAGTTCCAGGAGCTCAAGTCGAAGCGGAGCTTCCGGTTCATCACGTTCAAGATCAACGAGCAGACGCAGCAGGTGGTGGTGGACAGGCTGGGGCAGCCCGGCGACACGTACGACGACTTCACCGGCTCCATGCCCGACAGCGAGTGCCGCTACGCCGTCTACGACTTCGACTTCACCACCGACGAAAACTGCCAGAAGAGCAAGATCTTCTTCGTCTCCTGGTAATAATAATGGAATAATAATCTCGAGACCCTACTGTATGATCTCTCTTCAATTCGCCGTATATATCGGATCGATATCATCTCCGTATCGCATTGCACCGTACCGCCCATGTAGGTCCCCGGACACCTCGAGGGTGAGGAGCAAGATGCTGTACGCGAGCTCCAGGATCGGTTCAAGAGGGAGCTGGACGGCATCCAGGTGGAGCTGCAGGCCACCGACCCCAGCGAGATGAGCATGGACATTGTCAAGGCGCGAGCTCTCTGAAGACAAGACGCGCATGCAGCCGCTCGCGCGATCGACATGCATGCCCTGGATCGGAACAGTGCTGCTGTGTTGTCTTCCATCGACGACCCGACCACCGGTGGTCGATCTCGATCTGCCTGCACTGCATGTACCCCGTGTGCCGTTTCTGCACCAACACCGCCGGTGCCACAGCGTTCTCTTACTCCATGTAAACTACTCGATCTAGACCATTTTTCTTCTGTGTCCAAGATTTAGACGGCATATATGCGATGATCCTTGCTTTTGTTGCCGAGGGTGTAGTAGGCAGTGCCATTTCGAAGAGAACTGTTGCAAATTTTATCGTGCGTTTGGTTGGACAAATTCCTTCCGGGCACTAATAATTCACAATTCGCATATGTGTATAACGTTGTCTATTATAAGTATAACTCTAACCATGAAACTATACTTCCTCCATACTTGAAAAGAAAGACGTTTAGGACCATGACACCGTCTCCAAAAAATAACTTTTCTTTGTCTTTTATATAAAAATATTTATTGAAAAGCTATATATTATATTTTTATGAAAATAATTTCCAAGACAAATCTATTGATATGATTTTCACATTTCCAAACTCAACAACTTAAAAGTTATTCATGATTTATATTCCTAATGTTTGACCCAAACCTTATCCAAAATATCTTTTTTTTTTTTACAATATGGAGGGAGTACATGTCTATTTGGGTAAGATTGCTATGCAAACTTTTCTCCACAAATTCACTCTACTCTGTAAAACGTATAAAACATGGAATGGAGCTGAAAAAATAGGTAGAGCAGTCCCAAACAGAAAATCTATCCATACCATTGTCAAATATCCTAGCTCAACGCAAAAAGTTATAGTCAAAGATTTGAAATATAGTCAGCTTGAGAAGTATTTCACATGAAGCAAATGGTAATTTTAGAGGAAAGGACTCTCTAGCTAGCTAGATTCTATTGATACAATAGAATTTTAGCATGGTGGGTGGTCTTAACATACGCTGGCTCGTGTGCCGGAACATGATGTATTTTATTATTGAAAATTACCCCGTGAGGCCTGTTTATATTGGCTAATGAACAGAAACTCAAAGAGGTAAACTCTTCTAGTGCATAATAATGCATTTCACAATTTGGGGAAGTTTCAATAAGAACACTGAAATTGTTGTAAAAGAGGAAAATAACATTGAAAGGAAAAAAAGAAGGGTAAACTACTCGTTGACAGTTGGGTCCTATTGTTATTATCAAGACCATCCAAATTAATTTGGCATCGTTTCCCATGTCCTTATGCGACTTCAATGCTCCTCGGAGTAATACAAACACAGGTCAAAAATAGTAGCAGTAGTACTTCCATCATCAGTCTTCGTTTACTGGTCACCAACGTACTGTAGCAAATTTGACCGTCCGTTTTTCTTCTAAAAATTATAAGTCCCTTTGATTTTTATGCATCTAGATATAATAATAATAATAATAATAATAATAATAATAATAATAATAATAATAATAATAATAATAAAATAATAATATATCTAGATACATAAAAAAATAGATAAACTGAAAAAGTTAAAATAAGTTATAATTTAAAACGAAGGTATATAGTATAAAAAACAGTACACGTACACAAAGCGGGGCCCCTACCTATGCAGCAAAAAAAATAGTCTAGATTTGTCATTTTCTATTATATAATGTCACTGCCGACTAGGCTTTAAATTTATTCTCTTAAGACTAGATAGAAAATTTACATCCCATTAGAATCGAAAGTCAACTATACATCCCATTAGAATCGAAAGTCAACTATCGAAAAAGTTGGAAAGTAAAGAGTACTATGAGATTTTTTTTTTTTCCCAAAGGAAGGAGCCAAACTCGATACAATATATCCCTAAATTATACATAAAAAATCTTTGTTGAACTCAAAGGCTAAAGCGCAATTCTTATACATTGAATTTAGCGATCCCAAAACATTGAACATGTATCAAACACGTCCAGAATCAGTGTAAAACACATTTGAAACAATAGGGCAGATGTATCCTAGGGTACATAATATAGTCTGCGGTTTTATCACCTCTAACCCTTGATTCGCTGAATCGCTATGTTTCTCTGATGTCCTCATATCCTCATTGGATCGGAGTGTGTGAAACACACCTCTCCTTATAGATAATTTTCGCAAATTGGTCTCTTGCCGCTAGCTCCTGGTTATTACGAACTTTTGCGCATAATGTCGCCAGTAAAAGTTAGAGATCGCACCAACGGTCGTTGGCTAGATGTCTCACGCCTTCAGCGACCCTGTATGCTGTAATTTTTTTATCGCTATGTGATAATGTCGTTTCCTGTAGGGCGTATACGTACAGTTGACTAAGAAATCCGGTACTCAGAGATTAAAGTAATAACCTTTTTTTTTTACTACGTTTTAGACTAACCTTCGAAGACGCAACGCAATGGTACTGGATTGAGCTGGAGCTTTTTCTTTAATCTTTTGAGTTGTAGCAGATCGATCAGGTAAAGGCGTAAAGCATGATCCGCTGCCCGCCTGCTGCCCGAGTGGTTCTTTCAACGCTCACCTAATACCTGTATTCGTTTTGGACCGGCACCGGCAGTTTTTGCCGAGTGAATACGCCATTTTCGCCCCACCGGCGGTGCTCAGGTACACCATTTTCGCTCCTAGTGGCAGTTCATGCTGGTCTCAAATCACGATCATCTGATCGATAATTGTCGGATCGGACGCGCTTTCGTTTTCCTTTGTAAGATGGAGGCACCAGCTCCTTTATATTGAACGGCCGCCGGGCCCCTGCATTACTACTAACTTCATTGAAAGCCAAAGCCTAATGCTTGGGACCAAAAGATGCTCTTGAAAGACTTCTTTGTGTAGCTGTGTTGGTTGGACTTTCAATTCTCTTCTTTTACTGGACTTGTCGTAACCTCCAAGTATCCACGGGAAGATAAAACAAAGCCGGGTAACCAGGGCAGTACGCCTACAAAAGCGTGCGCAACACAAGAGTGCGAGTTATCGGTGACACAATCTACTCTCTGATTCTCGTTTATACGTGTGCTGGCTTGCATGTGTTAGTGTTTAGCGTGTATGCACTTACTTTTTTATTATAACTGTATGTATGCATCTACTTGAATCCATCCACCGTATTAGGCTCGGAAGTACTCCGTATACTGTATATATCGTCTGTCTAACTTGCATTGTTTTTTGTTTTTGCTTTTGAGAAAAATGTCCAACTTGCAGCTGTACGACTGTAATTGTATATATAGCCCTGAAAAAAAGCCAACAAAACTGTTTTAGTCACTGCCAGTGGGCCAGACCCGTGTCCTTGACAGGCGCCGTATGCCGCCCGCCCAAACCCGGCCGCGGCACAAACGCAAGAAAGCCGCGGCCCGTGAAGACGTGTGAACCCACCCGGAGCCGCGCCACGTCTTCTCCCCTAGGCCTGAATCCCTGACCTCACCGCGCCCCTCGTCAAGCTCATCATCCATCCGCTTCCGCCTCTCGGATCTCGCCGTGCACCGCCGCTAATTCCACCCCACCTCTCCGCACGCATTTGAACCCAACACCTCGTAGATCTCTCCAGATCTACGCCCGCACCGCAGGCTGCCATTTTTCCCGCTCCGATTCTTCCCCCACTCCACGCCTGCCCGCTGTTTCACTTCCGTTGACCGATTCCCGCTCGCATTTCCACACCCTGCACTCTGTTCGGAATTGGTCTTGATGGAGTGAAGTCCTAGCAATGGCGGAGGACGCGCGCGAGTTGTCCGATTCCTCCCCGGCGCCGCCGCGGGAGGAGCGCTCCGACGAGCAGTTCGCGGCCGTACCGCTCGGCGACGAGGCGGGCGTCGTCGAGGAGGAGGAGGAGGCGGCGTCGGATCCGGGGATGAGTACCGGCACGCCGGCCACGCCCGTGACGCCCTACGAGCCGTCCCCGCGGCCCAGGCGGCCGCCTGGAGTGCCTGCCCACGCGCCACAGGAGGTGGTGCGGGCGGTGGAGGAGGCGATCGCGGGCGGCGCGGACCTCCTCCGCGAGATGGTCTCCCCAGGAGCAGGGCGAGCTGGCGCACTCCGTCGTCGACGTGCTGCTCGCCACCATGGGAGGTGCGGACGAGGCAGGCGACGCCACCGGCACAGGCGCTCCTCCCACCGTCATGACCAGCTCGCGTGCCGCTGTCGTCGTCGCCGAGCTCCTGCCTCATCTCCCCGAAGACGACGAGCCATCGCCGCGCACTCGTGCAGCCTCGGGTCTGCACACCGCTCTCCGCGCCTGCACTCGCAACCGTGCCATGTGTTCTTCCGCGGCCCTCCTGGCTGCCCTCCTCGCGTCCGCGGAGAAGCTATTCGTCGAAATGGATCAGGGTAGTAGATGGGACGGGGCGCCACTGCTTCAGTGCATTCAGATGTTGGGTGGGCACTCGCTTAGTGTGAAAGACCTGCATTCCTGGCTTGATTTGGTTAGAAAGGCACTTGGAACGAGCTGGGCCACGCCACTTATGCTAGCGCTTGAGAAGGCCATGGGCAGCGTGGAAGCAAAAGGTCCTGCTGTGACATTTGAGTTTGACGGGGAGAGCTCTGGTCTGCTTGGCCCAGGTGATAGCAGGTGGCCCTTCTTAAATGGATATGGGTTCGCCACTTGGATATATATAGAATCATTCTCGGATACGCTTAGCACAGCAACAGCTGCCGCAGCCATTGCTGCAGCTGCAGCGGCAACATCTGGAAAATCATCAGCAATGTCAGCGGCTGCGGCAGCCAGCGCCCTTTATGGAGAAGGAACAACACACATGCCCCGGCTTTTCAGCTTTCTCTCCTCAGATAACCAGGGTGTGGAAGCCTACTTTCATGGTCAGTTCTTGGTGGTGGAGAGTGTGGGTGGGAGGGGTAAGAAAGCTTCTTTGCACTTCACATATGCGTTCAAGCCTCAGTGCTGGTATTTTGTTGGGTTGGAGCACACAAACAAGCATAGTTTGCTTGGAAAGGGTGATAGCGAATGAGGCTGTATGTTGATGGTAGCATGTATGAGAGCCGTCCTTTTGAGTTTCCGCGTATCTCGAAACCACTTGCATTTTGCTGCATTGGGACAAATCCACCGCCAACTATTGCAGGCCTGCAGAGGCGCCGGCGGCAATGCCCATTATTTGCTGAAATGGGGCCTGTCTACATCTTCAAGGAACCAGTTGGGCCAGACAGAATGAGACGGCTAGCGTCCCGAGGAGGAGATACACTGCCCAGTTTTGGAAATGGCGCAGGCTTGCCATGGAAGGCAACTAATGATCATGTTAAAAGTATGGCTGAAGAGAGCTTTACACTCAACAATGAGATAGGAGGGAGCTTGCATCTTCTTTACCATCCTAGTCTTCTCACTGGGCGGTTTTGCCCAGATGCCTCACCTTCTGGTTCATCAGGTTTTAACTCCCCATATCTCCTACCTCTGTATTTAGAGTTGACTATAGTCCATTACACCAGCACCAACATGTTGTCAAAAAAAAACACCTGCACCAACATTACCATTTATTTAGATTCAATAACTTTAGTCTATGATCCATTTTAGTACCGTTGCTTTCCAAATTCGAAAATGCCCATTACAAATGTTTTAAATGAGAGAACAAATGTTGAAAATCACTGAATCATTTAATAGGATTGCAAAGCTAGTGAAACAAGGCATACCAGATTACTCGTTGCTCCTGCTACGCCTGGATGCCATTGTGTCATGGTGTCTTGTACTCTATATATCTAAGTATCTAACTGGTACCTCCTTCTGTTGAATTTAGGCACTCATCGAAGGCCTGCAGAGGTCCTTGGATTGGTTCATGTCTCATCTCGTGTGCGGCCTGCAGAATCTTTATGGGCCTTAGCTTATGGTGGGCCAATGGCTTTACTTCCACTAACCATAGGCAATGTGCATGTGGACAGCCTTGAGCCTACACCTGGGGACTTGCTATCGTCTCTTGCTACTGTTTCCCTTTCTGCCCCCGTTTTCAGGATTATTTCCCAAGCTATTCAACACCCTGGAAATAATGAAGAATTATGCCGGACATTTGCACCAGAGCTTTTATCACGTGTTTTACATTATCTGTTGCAAGCTCTTTCAAAGCTGGAAAGTGGAGAGCAGGCACTGACTGACGAGGAGCTTGTTTCTGCCATTGTATCTTTGTGCCAGTCTCAAAGAAATAATCATGAACTTAAAGTGCAGCTCTTCAGCAGCTTGCTGTTGGACCTAAATCTATGGAGTTCATGCAATTATGGTTTACAGAAGAAGCTTCTGTCCTCTCTTGCAGACATGGTATTTACAGAATCTGCTTGCATGCGAGATGCCAAAGCAATGCAAATGCTTCTTGATGGCTGCAGAAGATGTTACTGGGTAATTCAGGAACCGGATTCAATCGATAACTTTGCACTTACTGGAACAAAGAGATCTTTGGGGGAAGTGAATGCTCTAGTCGATGAGCTTTTGGTTGTTATTGAACTGCTGTTAGGAGCAGCATCTTCAACAGCAGCCACAGATGATGTCTGCTGTTTGATTGGATTTATTGTCGACTGCCCACAGCCTAATCAGGTACTTGGGACTTTGCTTACTAGACAAACTTTGTCAAACTTTCACCAGTGCTTTCTATCCTTACTTTCTTTTTTTGTGCTGAGCTATGAATAGTCTGAATGGGAAATGTATAAATCTTCCATGTCTTGCTACAAGTGGGTTATTAATTATGTATTTATTGGCAGGTTGCAAGGGTGTTGCACCTCATATATAGGTTGATTGTACAGCCTAACATCTCTAGAGCCAACTTATTTTCTCAATCCTTCATCACTAGTGGTGGTGTGGAAGCACTACTTGTTCTTTTACAACGGGAAGCTAAAGCGGGTAATAAAAATATTTTGGATCATTCTGGTGCAAATTTTAGTGAAAATAATGTGCCCAAGGATGGAAGTTCCAACAGAAAAAGCTAGTAGTGCTGACACAAGAAGTCAGGTTGATGAAACTCAATCAGCTGAACGTCAGGAAACTGTCTTCCATGACGGCCGCTGAACATGAAGCCACAAATGCAAATGATATGCTGGAATCAAATATTGGAAGTAAAGTGACTGGTTCTGAGAATGGGCTCTTGAAGAACTTGGGTGGCAATGGCATTAGCTTCTCAATTACTTCTGATAATGTCCGGAATAATGTTTACAATGTTGACAAAGGTGATGGAATTGTTGTTGGCATTATTCACATTCTCGGTGCTCTAGTTGGATCAGGTCACCTGAAATTTGATTCTGGTGCTGGAAGTCCAAATATACCTGGTGGTAATCAGACCACACTTAATGAAGAAGGAAATACTATGTCAGAAGATAGAGTATCATTGTTACTTTTGCATTGCAAAAGGCATTCCAAGCAGCCCCAAGGAGGCTTATGACACCAAATGTCTATATGGCTTTGATTTCTGCTGCGGTATGTAGTTTTTTGAATGCTAATAATTAGATATATTTATATTTATATTTATTTACCTACACTGGTTGGCTTAATGTGATTAATTGAAGATTGTAGCTCTTGGTTTACTTCTCTAATTTCAAGTTTAACCCTCTTGTGAAGTATAATAACCCTTTTCTTAACATAGTTGTCCTATTAAAACTTGATGCTTCAAAAAGGTGATAGGAAATAATAACAGAAGGATCTATTGCTCTGTTCTTCAATTTTCATCCAAATAAAAATGAGCAGGAATGCTAAATTGACTCTGCCTAAATGAGGGGCTGGGACCATAAGAATTTTCATTTGGTTTTTGTTGTATGCGGTTTGATATCTTTACTATTTTGATTCATAGTAGCATACTAGCAAACCAAAACTTTTTAAGTTTAATGATCTGTTCCTTCCTCCCAATTTAATTGATGAACTGTTTGTTTACTGTTCAAAATTTATTGCTTGAACTTTGCCATGTCCTTGAATGCAGATTAATGTTTCATCAGCTGATGAAAGTCTTAATCTTTATGATTCTGGTCACCGTTTTGAACATATCCAACTTTTACTGGTTCTACTTAGCTCGCTTCCATATGCATCTAGGGCATTCCAAGCTCGTGCCATACAGGTCTGTTTTCATTGCCTTACAGTGAATTGTTGCATTAATTATTTGAATTATTATCATGCCAAATCTACCTTTTTATCAGGAAAGTAGACGAGGGTTCTTACTGAAATAAATATATTAGTTTATTAATAGACTATGTAGGGACTTTTTCTTGAACGCCGCAGGAGAACTGCACATCATTAATAGAACTTATCCTAAAGAAAAACCCGCATAATCCTATGGTCAAGGCTACAAGTCTTGGTTCTTAAACAAAGTCGAAGCTACTTTGTTTTCATATATGCTGTGTATAGTAATACAGTTTTGCTTTTCTCTTTGTAATATCGTTTTTTTACTGGCAGCTAGCGAAAAACTACCAATTTTGAAATTATGCTGTATGTAAGTCAGCTTCGTTTGCATTCTTAAACTACTCCCAGTGTAGATTTTGGAATCTTAGGATTACATGCCAGTGTTGCTAATATCTGGATGCTTTACATCTCCATCAACTTTTGCCATGCTTATATCAGTAAAAGTCAGCCAAATTGTTAACGACATTTTTTGACACCATGTAGCCAAACAACCACCTGTACTGTGCTACATTGTTATATGCTCTTTGTTCTTTACAGACTATGACATGTATGTTTTTTATTTTCCATTTTTTAGATCTTGTTTAATTTCTTATGGTGTCAAAATATTTCTATGTTGTTTCAGGATCTTCTGTTTTTGGCTTGCAGTCATCTAGATAACAGAACTACAATGACCTCGATTGCAGAGTGGCCAGAATGGATCCTGGAGGTTTTGATTTCTAACCATGAGGTGAGTGTCACAGGCCTTTTATCATATTTTTCTAACAAGAATCGAGCTCAGATGACATAAACTGTATTTCTTCATTTCACGTATTCAAACTGTAGATGGGCACAAAGAAAAATGCTGATGGTGTAAGCATTGGTGAGATTGAAGATCTCACACACAATTTCCTGATTATAATGCTGGAGCATTCAATGCGACAAAAAGATGGGTGGAAGGCAAGATAGTTTTTAAGCACAACATCCTAAGTAACATGCTTCATAGTGTCATGGCCATCTGCCCATCCCTTCTTTGTGGATAGGTTTGTGATGGTTGTATCACAGCCAAATTCATTTTGTTCATAAGATCTTGTTTGTCCTTTCCTGCAACTATTTAGGATGTGGAGGCAACAATTCATTGTTGCGGAGTGGCTCTCAATGGTTGGAGGATCTAGCACTGGAGACCAAAGGATCAGGTGGTCCCTTCACTCTTAAAAAAAAATCTGTAGGTTAGCTAGATATCAGGGTATTTGTTCAAGAAATAATTTCAGAACTTCATTCTAAGATACTCAAAAGCCTTGGATTTATTTCTCAAACTCCTTAGGCAACAGTATTTATTTTCTCTGCATTATGCTTATTGTTACCCTTTTTAGGTTACTGGGATTTTTTTGCCCTGCATTTTGTGACAACCTTCTACTTTCTATTCTTTTTAAGGCGTGAAGAATCATTACCTATTTTTAAAAGGAGATTGTTGGGTGACCTGCTTGATTTTTCTGCCAGGGAGCTTCAAGTTCAGGTACTCCTTTTCTTGACATGATCTGCCTAAGCATGGATCTTTTTATACACTGTATTGACGGTTGTTTCTTATATCTCTTACTGTTGCTACTTTCTATAGATAAGTTCTTCATGTTTTGTTTTTTTTATGTCTCTTCCTATAAAAAGAAATGTTTTGAATGCTCTGGCTTAAATTGTGGTATTAATTGGGGAAAGTATGAATAGTTACAAATGATATATAGATTATGGCTATGGGCAATTCTTATGTTTGAAATAGTAGAGTTGGTAGCTTTGACTGCATTTCCTACTCCCTCTGCTCAAGAATAACAGGTTGGTGGCATCTAGATGCAGTAGCACTGCTATGTAACAACATTTTTTCTGTTATGTTGTCAGGGATACTGATACTCAACCACATTCCAATTCGTAGTTGTTTGATCCTAGAGGATAACTGTAATATATTTGTTGTAATTCTGAATGGTTTACATTATGTCATCATCATCATGCAGATTGTTGCAATGTGATAGTTTTTCCCGAGTTCTGTGGCTGTTCTTCTGTAATGTCTTTCTTTTGCTTGTATGTCCAGCAGACTGAAGTAATTGCAGCGGCTGCAGCTGGCTTTGCAGCTGAGGGTTTGTCTCCTGAAGAAGCAAAAGTTCAAGCTGAGAATGCTGCTCATCTCTCAGTAGCATTAGCAGAGAATGCAATAGTTATTCTGATGCTTGTGGAAGATCATCTGAGATCACAAGGTCAACATTTTTGCACATCCCTTGCAGGTGATGCTAGCATCACATCTTCCACAGCTATGGCTTCATTGGCTGCCAGTCGGTCAAATTCTTTGGGCACAGCTGGTAAAGAACCCATGGCTGCTGGGGCCTCAAGACGGGCATCTTTGTCCAGTGATACTGGCGGCCTTCCTCTGGATGTATGTAACACACGATGGCTATATGTCATTGCATTTTCTTGGTATCTAGTGATAATAAAAAATAATTATTTTTTTGACTGTTCTTTCATGCCTTCATGGCTTATGCTGATAGACTATGCCAACAGATAGTTGAACTTTATTCTTATGGAGACTTTCTTCATTTTTGTCTGCTGTGATTGAAGCAGTTGCTCACTTCTATGGCTGATTCAAATGGACAAATCTCTGCTGCCGTGATGGAACGTCTTACAGCAGCAACAGCAGCTGAACCTTATGAATCTGTCAAGCATGCATTTGTGTCTTATGGGAGCTGCATAGCTGATCTTCGAGAAAGTTGGAAGTACCGAAGCCGTTTGTGGTATGGTGTTGGCATTCCACCCAAATCTGATATATTTGGTGGTGGTGGAGGCGGTTGGGAATCTTGGAAATCTGTCCTAGAGAAGGATTCAAATGGGATTTGGATTGAATTTCCACTTGTGAAGAAATCAGTTGCTGTGCTGCAGGCACTTCTGTTAGATGAATCTGGACTTGGTGGTGGTCTTGGTATTGGAGGGGGATCTGGCCCTGGTATGGGGGTTATGACTGCCCTCTATCAGTTGCTAGATAGCGATCAGCCATTTCTTTGCATGCTCAGAATGGTTCTTGTTTCGATGAGGGAGGATGACAATGGTGAAGGTGATGTTTTTACGAAAGATGTTAGCATAAAGGATGTGGTATCACAAGGAATGGACCACCAGGCTGGAAGCATGATGCCATTTGATGGCAACAGTTATTCATCTCCAAGAAAACCTCGATCTGCACTTCTTTGGAGGTAACTGCATCATTTAGCAAGTCAGATTCACAGCGATGTAGCTGTGCTAATGCTAAACTGCCGATGGCTTCTAAAAGAGACCTTAATGATCTTTGTTAGGAGTTGGCGGATTTGTTGTAATTTACTACGTAGTATCCATTGAGCACTAATCTGTTCTAAAAAATCCTAGAACATCAAGTATCTTGGGATGGAGGGAGTAGTTAATAATCAGAACTTCAACAGTAGCAATTTGATTTCATATATTGTGTTGATGTTTAAGTGAATTGGCAATGTCTCCCCATCTACTTAGGATTTTGGATGCAACTGTTGGCATATTTTTTTTAATAAGAATTGTTTGCTTGCTCCAATTTCACATTTCCACATGAGGGTGAGGGAGAGGGTTCTGCCTTTCCCCATCAGATTTGGTTTTTGGGTGCAACTAATCAGTGCATGCAGCTAAATATATTATATGATTCAGCTTTTTAGTCGATCATGGGTGGCCATTTTGTTAATTCCTAAATCTTGTGACCATACAGTGTGCTTGGCCCCATCCTCAATATGCCAATAACGGAGTCTAAGAGACAGAGAGTGTTGGTTGCTTCCTCTATTCTCTATTCAGAGGTGAGTTTCTTTTGCATTATCACTTAATCATGTAATTTGTCTCATAATTAATTTAAAGTCATGCGCCTTAGTAGACTAGTACGCTGAAAATAGAACTTCTTTTTAACTTGTTTTCTTCATGCATGTGCTATGGATTGTATGGTCCCAACATTACCTTTTTTATTTTCTGTCATTTGTTGGTGATTCAGTGTGCGACTCACATTTTTAAAGAGAGTGGATTTGGTGCCCATAGGGGCTGGCGCGCTCCTTATGTGGAGCATCCATCTTAATAGAAATAAACGGAAGGAAATAGAGCTAATGGAACCATCTTTCTCTTCCTCACTGCTTGCAATGTCGCCCGTCTTCCTCACCGCCAAACATGCCAACCATGTCTGTGCTCCTCCCCACAACCTTTTCTGCCCTTCCTGGTCTCCTCCTGGTCTCCTCCTGGCCTCCAGCTGCTGCATCATGGGGAGGAGGGGTGGATCCACTGGCTCCCTCCGCTCCCCACGACCTCCTCTGCTCCTCCCATCACCTCCTGGCTCCAGCTGCTGCACCACTAAGAGGAGGGGCTGCCTCTGCTCCTCCACATTTCCTCTGGATCCAGCTGCTGCATCACAAAGAGGAGTGGCTGGCTCTGCTCGACCTTCTCTGTTCCCTATCTCCTGGATCCAGCTGCTGCATCATGAAGAGGGGCACCAGGGGCACGCACATTGGGAGGCACACGTGCGCTCATAGGGAGGCGCGACAGGGCAGGGAGAAACATGAGACGAGGAGGGAGGTGCAGGAAGAAACACTGTCACATGCTTCTGTTAAAGCGAATCTCAGCGCACCTGGCAACCACTCCAGATAAGGAGGGCACCATATATTTTCTGTTTTTAAAATATATTTCCTTATCCCTTGTCGTAGTCTGTTTCATATCTTCCTAATTGAGTTATCCCTGCACCTGGTATACAAAGGTAGTCTTAATCTTGCTCAGAAATTCTTGGAACAAGAGTTAATCTTATAAAGGGCTTTGCCTACCAAACTTGGCTATGATCAGAGCATCTTCTCAATGGGGATAAGACTAAGAGGGCTATCAGCCATTTTCTTGATGTGTAATCTGGTATAGTTACTATAGTAACAGTGTTTATCGTCAATATGACAATATTATGTGCTAACATCCTTCCCTCTTCTCCATTTTCAAGTGAAGATTTCCATGTTGGATAAAACTGGAAGTTTTTGGTGGCCTGTCCTAAATCCCTTGACTTTTTATGCTATACATGCCTGTCTTGCTCATCCAAATACTTTTTTTTGGCCAAACACTATTATATTATTAATGAATCCATGGGAACGTTAATGGGCAACCATATTCATCTTTTAGTCTTCTAATTTTTTGTTCATGTATTTTTGTAATGATATTGTTTTGGGAATATAAATAGTCATAAGAGTTTGCACTATCTTACCCTTGATGCAGGTATGGCATGCTATTGGCAGGGACAGAAAACCCCTAAGGAAACAATACATTGAGCTGATTTTACCACCGTTTATAGCAATTCTTAGAAGATGGCGGCCCCTTTTGGCTGGTATTCATGAGCTTACTTCTTCAGATGGACAAAATCCACTGATTGCTGATGATCGTGCTTTGGCAGCTGATGCATTACCCATTGAGGTACTGGCTGTCTCCCTGGAGGCTATTCCTAAACTCTGTGTCTCCCTGGAGGCTATTCCTAAACTCTGTATCACTGGCATACTGATGACAAATCAAGAAGGCAATTTTACTGTGCTTGTTTTACTCATAGTTCATGCTTAAGTTAGGAAAAGCTGCAACTCAGAAAAATATGTATCTTTTCCTGTAGAATTATGAAAGAGAATTATTGAAGCTACCAATCAATGGTTAGTTGTATAACTAACCAACTAACCATTGATTGGTAGCTTCAAGCCTCTAACTAATCGTGTGTGTTTTTATGTTGTTGTTTTAGAGTGGAGAAGTGTAACGGTGTAGGGTTTCTAGGAAATATATGGTTACATCTTCCTAAATTGCCCACACCTTATATGGCCTGTTCGAATTCATTCAAGGATTTCAAAGGGAACAATTGATTTGAACCTTAGATTATGCTATTTTTTACGAGATTCATTCTAGGCTTAAAGAGGGTGGTTTAAGGGACATCCAAATTGACGTGGTTGCAAACAACACAAACCTTGTTGTGTATGCTCATCTTGTGTTCTTCCTTAATAAGTGTGCACAAATATAAAAGTATCTGGTTAGGTGGCTCAGGTAGCAGTCCTCAGGTCATGGGTTCGACTCCTGTGGGAGTGAATTTCAGGCTGGGATTAAAAAAATCCCTCATCTGTCCCACACCAAAGCATAGGTCTGAGATCCTGCCCTGGCTGTGGTCGTTCTCACATGGGCTATGGTGCTGCTGTGTATGGGTGGGGCAAGGGTTCATGGGTTTTCTCGACCATGAGAGGTCTTTCTTAGCAAAATGCTTGGGGGCTATCTTACCCCCTGCAGGTCGAGTTTTTAAGGATAAAAAAATGGAGACAGCATGGTTTTTGTCTATGTTCACCTAATTGGGTAATTTGATTATCGTGAATTCTAGAAATTGATCGTAATTAGTTGTATTACGTGTATGGCTCAAGTTCTGATCTTTGCTCTAGTCTGTTAGAAATCATCCATGCTTATTTGCTTCTTAGTGGACAACTGTTAAACATAGTATTTGCTGTGGACATTGGTATTTAATGACAATCCTTGCGAGGAATTTTTTAGAAAAAAAATTGCTGGTCGTGTTTTTGTTTAAAGAATAATAACTTAATATCATATGTTATCACATCTTTTTCTCCAGAGAATACCATATTGACTGAAAGTTTTTTTCGTCTCATTTCTTTTGAGCCCAGGCTGCTCTTTTGATGGTATCGCCTGGTTGGGCTGCTGCTTTTGCATCACCACCAGTTGCGATGGCATTGGCCATGATGGCTGCTGGTGCCTCAGGGACAGAAACAAGAACACCTCCTAGGAATACCTTGAATAGGCGTGACACAGCATTGCCTGAGCGCAAAGCAGCAGCAAAACTACAGACTTTCTCGAGTTTCCAGATGCCTACAGAAACAGCAGCTAATAAGCCTGGGTCCACCCCAAAAGGACAAGGCAGCGGCAAAAGCTGCCGCATTGGCAGCCGCCATGACCTTGAGCGAACCGCTAAGATTGGTTCAAGAAGGGGCCTTAGTGCTGTAGCGATGGCAACATCAGGACAAAGGAGGAGTTCAGGCGATATCGGCGTGCAAAGAGGTGGAATACGTCTGAAGCTATGAGCGCAGCTTGGGTGGAGTGTCTGCAATCAGCTGATTCTAAATCAGTTGCAGGAAGGGATTTTTCAGCCCTTTCATACAAATATGTCGCAGTTCTTGTTTCTTGTTTGGCCTTAGCACGGAACTTACAACGAGCTGAGGTAAATCCACTTGGAACACTTTTTTAGTCATTTATATATTTTTTATGCCTTATAAAATTAGGAAAATGCAGATGGAGAGGCAAACACTAGTTGATGTGTTAATTCGCATCGTGCCTCAACAGGCCTTCGAGCATGGCGGCATCTTCTTCATTGCCTAACAGAGATGGGTAGACTATATGGACCTTTTGAACACCTGTGCACTCCTGTTCGTGTACGTACTGATAATAATTTCTTTTTAATCTGTTTCCCTGTTTTGTTTCATCATGGAAACAGCAGACTGTTGACCAGTACAATCTGAACATGGCGAGTTGCTCTGTAACATGCTCTACATATGAGAACCCATGTGAAGTTTCAACTGTGTATATGTAATAATCAATTTTACTGCTATGTGTTGCAGGTTTTCTGAAATTGGATTTTACTGAAAGCTCTTCAAGGATGAGAAGATTTATGAAAAGAAATTACAAAGGAAGTGATCATTTAGGTGCAGCTGCTGATTATGAGGACCGAAAAGCTTCTTAGTACTTCTGCACAGTCAAATGAACACAACTCTGAGGATGTCAATTCTTCATTAACGAGCTCTCTTCCATCATCTGCTTCTGCAATTATGGCTGATGCTATGTCAATGGATGACAGAAATGTGGAAAATGAGCAGTTAGAAACTGACACTTCTCGCAGCAGTGTTGATGATGATCAGCTTCAACATTCTTCAGCAGCCGATCAACAATCTGTAAAAGGATCGATAGGTTCAGGAAGTTCTGAGATTTGTGCTGATCGGAATTTGGTTAGATCTACAGTTCTTGCACCTAGTTATGTGCCTAGTGAAGCCGATGAGAGAATTATTGTTGAACTGCCATCATTGATGGTGCGACCATTGAAGGTTGTTCGAGGAACATTTCAAGTAAGTGATTTCTAGAAGTGTTTGTCATAAGAATTCATAATTTAAAATGCTTTCTTTCCATTATTTGAAGGTTACCAGTATATGCCAATTAGCTAATTACACATTTCACCTTCAGTATATGAATGCATATTGCAGATAGTATCAGGAAAAGCTGTAGCTATTTAACATAAACCATAACCTAAGTGTGAATGGTACAACAATTCATGCACAGTTTTGGAATTTTTATTTTTATATATATAAATATGAACTTTGTTTTTGTGTTGTCCAATATGTGTAGTATGGTACAGTGACCTTCTTAATGCTAAGATACGCAAGCTCTCATATGTATTCTGAGACAACATTACAGTGAACCACTGTAGTTCCAGAGCAATTATACGCAATTCTATGAGAAAGTCATGGTGCATTAGTTACAAATATCTCAACAATTCTCGGCAAGATTTTATTTTGGCCACTACATTAAGTTAATGGTATTACAGAGGTTACTAACAGTGTGCTACAAAGTAGGCAAAATTTCTGGTGGTTATTCGCTGATACTTGTACTAAAGTTCACATGTTTGAGCTGAAAACATACTGGTGAACGTTACATGCGTCTCCTGTGAAATCATCTATGCTACTTACCATGATATATACTATATTCTAATCCCGGATTGTGCAAAAAAAAAAAAAAAAAAAAGAACATTTCTATTGTTTGAATTGTGATTCACTTAACTAGCAGGCATCGTTATATCACATTTTGTTGTTGGAATGTTCGGTTTTAGATTTTTACCGATTAATATGCTTTTATTTGACTTCCACTTTAGTTTCTAATGCATGTCATTTGCCCCCTTTAATTTGTTCCCAGGTAACTTCAAAGAGGATTAACTTCATAATTGATGAGCGTTCAAATGACAGTAACATTGATGATGCTGCATCTACTAGTGGCCAATGCGAACAACAAGATAAAGATCGAAGCTGGTTGATCTCATCACTTCATCAGATATATAGCAGACGGTAAACCTTACTTTCTGATCAGGTGCTATTGTTATAAATTGCTTCTGGTCTATCATCAAGTTCTTTTTTTTCTTGGGATGAGTAAATCACACTCTATAATTACAGTATAGTTTGTTTTTTGTGTGCCGTTCACTCATCTTGTGGGTCAAAATGGCTTGTTGCAGGTACTTGCTACGTCGAAGTGCTTTGGAATTATTCATGGTAGATAGGTCAAATTTCTTTTTTGACTTTGGGGTACCTCCTTAACGAAACACTATCGCATAAATTTAATTTGTTACCTGTTGCATCTGAATAACTATCTTAAATTCATGTCTACTTGCTCTAGGATATTGATGCCCGTAAAAACGCTTATCGGGCCATTGTTCATACCAAACCTCCTAACTTGAATGATATCTTTTTAGCTACCCAGGTTTGTGTTCTGAGCATTTTAACCCAATATCTAGCATTGCCAATATGCAATAATAGGTAGTCATGTCTCCTTTTTTTATTTCAGAGAGCTGAGCAGATTCTTAAAAGAACTCAGTTGATGGAGCGCTGGGCTAATTGGGAGGTAGACATACATTGTCCTATGCAATATGTTGGTAGTTTTTGTAATATAATCTGTTGTTTGCTCCTGATATTTTGCTGCAGCAGAGGTTAGGCAATAGGTCAACTCTGCTGACCACTCTATCTACTGTAGCAGCATGACAATAGTGCCAAGTAGTGGCTATAGTAAAAGTAGGTGTATAGCTTTACTTTTAGTTGGCTAGACTTGTATATACACCGTGTAATAGAGCTGGCTGAAGGCAGTTGAGTTCAGTTGCTGCACTTGTGTGTGCGAGTGTATTCTGTGCTCAACCCTGTTCCGCTTCTACCTCCACCCCAAAGTGTTGTGTGAGTGTGGTGCTGCTCACCTGTGCAGGCCAGCCAGTTTCCAACAGTTTTGATATCTAACTATGTCTAATTTGTTCAGATCAGCAATTTTGAGTACTTAATGGAACTTAACACATTGGCTGGACGCAGTTACAATGACATTACTCAGGTCAATCCTGCATACCTCATATTTCTGGTTGAATCTAGCGACTTGTCCTAATATTGGTTCTGCTTGTGCAGTACCCTGTTTTCCCCCTGGGTAGTAGCAGATTACAAATCCCAAGTGTTGAATCTGGATGATCCTTCGTCATATCGAGATCTTTCAAAGGTTGACCTTCACCTATTTGTTGCTCCTGTCTTTTGCTAATCACTAACCACAGCCTGTTGTACTTGTATTTGATGCAGCCAATTGGAGCACTAAACCCTGAACGCCCTAAAGAAGTTCCAAGAACGGTACTCTACATTTGAGGATCCAATCATCCCAAAGTTTCATTATGGTTCACATTACTCCAGCGCTGGCACGGTATATCTTATTTAATATGAATCCGATGTTTACTTAGAATACTGGGTATGCAATGTGAATTATGTATTGCGCAAGTGCTCTGGGCCTTATTTAACTCTTTTGGTTAATCAGTAATAAGCAGACTATAAAGGAGTCTAAAGGTCATATGTGTGCATGGTTTTGCCTCCATCAGTCAAGACTTTGTGTCTTAATTGTGATGCATCAGTCAAGACTTTGTGTCTTAATTGTGATTTTACCCTTTGTATTTTGGTTTGTTGCAATCCTCTTTTGTCAGTTGTTCTACTATTTAGGAAACACAAAGTTGTCATTTCTTGCTCAATTATGTGGCCTGCAATTTTGATATTTGGTTATTGTCCAGTGCATACTTGGTTATCACAACATTTGATTTGTGTACTAACTACTATTATCTCATGCAGGTCTTGTATTACCTTTTCAGAGTGGAGCCTTTTACAACACTGTCTATACAACTGCAAGGTGGCAAATTTGACCATGCTGATCGCATGTTTTCTGATCTCTCTGGTACATGGGATAGTGTTCTTGAAGACATGAGTGATGTAAAAGAGCTAGTAAGTCTACCGGCAAGTGTTTGCTGTAGTTCCCATCTATATTTACTGGTTCATGGCGAAACCAAGTGTAGGTTGTGGCAATCTGATTATTTGATGGTAATTCATCTAGGTACCTGAGATGTTTTACCTCCCTGAGGTATTTACCAACATAAATGGCATTGACTTTGGGACAACTCAACTTGGAGGGAAGCTAGGTAATCGCATTTCAACTTATGTCCACTATGCACCTGAGTAGATAAAAACAGTGATGCATTCGGTACCATTGCAGATTCCGTAGAATTGCCTCCCTGGGCTGAGAACCATGTGGATTTTGTACATAAACACCGGAAGGCTCTTGAGAGTGAGCACGTCTCTGCTCATTTGCATGAATGGATTGATCTAATTTTCGGGTAAGCTCTATATTATCCTAGCTTGACCACTTCTGTGCTTGCACAGACATCCTAATGATAATTTGATGTGGGTTTGCATCATGCTAATACCATTGATGTTTTGTTCTATCTTCAATGGACGCTCCATCTGATTTGCATGTACAATAATATCTTAAGTTTGATAGATATGCACAACCATTCTACATTCGTTTTTTTTTTTTTTTTTTTTTTTTTATCAGCATCTTTTTGCCATCAATAGGATTGGCTGCTTTCATATTTCTCAGCTCCTATTTTAGATAAAATGGTCTTGACTCGATGGATGATTCTTGCTTTTAGCTATTCATCAATGAGTTTCTTATATGTAGCGCATCCATGGACCTTGAATAAGATGTCAGGCATCCTTTTTGTTAGTTACCCCAAGCAGCCAGTTCTGATGTTTTCTCATCACCATGTCCTACATACATCACCTTTTCATTGTTGATGACTCTGGTTTGCAGATATAAACAGAGGGCAAAGAAGCAATAATGGCAAACAATGTATTCTTCTACATCACATATGAAGGAACTGTTGACATTGACAAAATTACAGACCCAGTAAGTAGCAGGGTGCATAAGTTAGTCTACAGGTTTCCTAGTAGCCGTTTTGTCTGCCTTTTCATGTTTTGCTGGAAACGGTTTAGGTGGAACGGCGAGCTACACAAGATCAAATAGCTTACTTTGGACAAACACCATCTCAACTGCTGACTATCCCTCACATGAAGAGGGAAGCCATTGGCAGAGGTCTTACAACTACAGGTAATTTTATATTAGCAGTATTGCTGGGTTAAAGTGTTTTTGTTGTTATAATCTGCTGGTGGAATTGGGAGTTGATTTGAGAAGTAATTGCAACAAATTTAAATATATTTCTTCCATTGTATTTGCTAACCTATTCTGGTACCAGTTGATCATTAGCCATCCTTGTTCATGATTAGAACCATGATTTAGCCTATGGCAGTCAAATTTACTACAGGTACGATATGAAGAATTGCATTGCTGGGAACCCACCAGCAGACCATAGTGTGGCTTCATTAGATATGTTGAGGCACAGTTTTACCAGTGAAGCTGGATTCCTCTGTCATGTGAATTGTTTATGGTGATGGGATTAATCCTCTATACTTTATTTAGTTGATAGTTGGACTAGTATCCTATCCGCAGAGAACTGAGAAATAACAATATCTCTTGGGGTAATCCACTGAAGCAAAGGATGGAAACAAAATTCTTTGTATGTATGGGGTAGTAAACCAGGCCTGAATCTGGTGTTTGTTGCATTTTGATTTAAAAAAACCCAACTTAGGAGGAACTAGGTTCCATTGTAAATAAGAAATAGGCACCCAAAACTGAGTTGGCCAGGATTTGAACTTGGGTAGTGAAGATGTGAGTTAATTTCTTGAACATATGAACCTAGCCAGGTAATTTCTACTGATATATTTCTATCAGGATGTCTTGTCCATCGTCTCTATTTCCTTTGTCATTCTCGTGATAACCACTTCTGGCAGTTCTTGTGCTGTGTAAGTAACTACTAGATATAGTATAGTAGTACTTACTGTCTAAATATAGTATAGCAGTTACTAAGCATTCTCGTACTGTCATACTTCATATTCATGGTATAATAGGGCTCATTAGTATTTGGCACGGTTTAACCCTTTAATTTACTGTGCAGACAATATTCCGAAATCCAAGTGAACTTAAATCCTATGTGCTTCCACATCCAGATCGTTGCAATGTTCCTGCCAGTGCTATGCTTGTATCAAATGAATCTATTGTAGTTGTAGATGTAAATGCCCCAGCAGCGCATGTGGCACTTCACCAATGGCAGCCTAATACTCCAGATGGTCAGGGAACACCTTTCCTTTTCCATCATGGTAAAAATTCGACAAATTCAACCAGTGGCGCACTCATGCGCATTTTCAAAGGATCTGCTGGTTCTGCAGAAGATTATGGGTTCCCAAGGGCTATAGCATTTGCCGCTTCTGCAATCCGCAGTTCAGCAGTTGTTGCTGTGACATGTGACAAAGAGATAATTACTGGTGATTGCTTCTTTTCTCTACTTGTCTTTATAGATTTCTTATTCATTTTATTTATTTTTGGTAACATGTGTGATCTACTTTGCTCCTCATTCGTTTTTCTCGTTTCACTTTCTTTGTGATGTACTGTCCCAACTTCTGGAATTCACAGAAAGCAATGCTTTGTTCTGCTAATATGGTTTCCTGTATCAATTGCAATTTGTCTTGTACTCAGCAACTCTCCATCTGCATAAATTTAAAGTTAGGTTTTCTTTTGAAGTCTTTTAGGCAGGCAGTCAACATTACGCTTGAGCTATATAACTAGTCTGAACTTGCTTGTTTTCTTGATGGAGTGTGCTATGGTAATTACAAGCTTATTTCATTAGTTGGTCGTCTTTCCGTAAATCTTCTTATAAAACTAAAAATTACTTTGCTCAATAATAGGTGGCCATGTTGATGGTTCATTGAAGTTGATATCCCCAGATGGAGCGAAGACAATTGAAACTGCTTCTGGACATATTGCTCCAGTGACATGCCTAGCGCTGTCGCCTGATAGCAACTACCTTGTGACAGGGTCTAGAGATACCACAGTCATACTCTGGAGGATTCATCAGACAGGCTCCTCACATCAGAAAAATCAAGAACCTCCACCCGACTCGCCAACAACACCACGCAGTCCTCTCTCTGGCAGCACTAGCAGCCTATCAGAAACAAAGAGACGTCGACTTGAAGGTCCAATGCATGTAATGAGAGGACATCTTGGGGAAGTAACCTGCTGCTCTGTTAGTCCTGACTTGGGACTTGTTGCTTCCTCATCAAACGCAACAGGCGTTCTTCTACATTCCTTACGCACAGGTAGGCTGATAAGGAGGCTTGATGCCGCTGAGGCACATGCAATATGCTTATCTTCTCAAGGAATCATTTTGGTTTGGAATGAAACAAAGAAAACATTATCTACCTTCACTGTCAATGGACTCCCTATTGCTACCTCAGTTCTATTACCTTTCTCTGGACAAGTTAGTTGCATCGATGTTTCTACAGATGGCCATTTTGCTTTAGTTGGAACATCTTTGTTCAACAACTACAAGTTTGATATCAGCACTGAAACTGGAGATCATGGGCTTGGACCCAATGGCACTGATGATGTATCAAAAAATTCCGAACAATCTGAAACTGAGCAATCTGTTCACGTGCCTTCAATCTGCTTTGTTGATCTGCATAAACTGAAGGTTAACATTAAGAACTTGAATTTGCCTTCGCTGTTGTCCTTTGTGCAATCCTCATCAGAGAACTTTTTTTCTGACAGGTTTTTCATACTCTGAAGCTGGCAAAGGGCCAGGACATCACAGCAATTGCTCTGAACAAAGAGAACACAAATCTTCTAGTTTCTACTGCTGATAAACAGCTTATAGTATTTACTGATCCCGCTGTAAGCATCCTTGATTCCTAATTAACAGTGGATTATGATTTTTTGATGAAATTAATATATTCACTTTCTATGTTAACTAAATATTAAATAAGTGCTGTAAAGATAATTTAATATAATTATTAATATTGCTATTTGCATATGAGATCACTCTGAACTTCCTTCCTAATAGAGTTGGTAATATTGTAGTTGAGCTTGAAGGTAGTGGATCAGATGCTGCGGCTTGGTTGGGAAGGTGATGGCCTACTTCAGTAATGACCCGTGGCAAAGATCCAATGTCCAGCTATCAGATTTGCCATCTATTAGTTAACATAGACACTAAAGTAATGAAAGGGAAGGCGTGGGAGACGCCATTTGTACAGAATTGAGGAGGGTTACAATGGTTGTGCTAAGGCTAGGTCATTTAGATGAGGAAACCAACAGATTTGGTAGAGAACTGAGAGAAGTAGCCTTGTAAAAATCTCAGATGATTTTTGTAGAATGAGTTGATAGTAATTGTACACAATTTTGCAGCCCATTTTTTTTTGTGGTATTTAGTATAGTGCATTGCAGCACAGTCCATGTACCACTTATGTATATCTGAAATGAATCTGTTGTGACTGTTGGCCCATCAGTCTTGAAGTTTTTCACTTATGAACCTACAACATCAATGTTTTGTATACAATTTGTTCTGTATCTAAACTGCGGACTAGTTCTCCATCTCTCGTTACTATTTTAGAAATTCTGGGTAGCTATGAAACATGATTGTTCACCATTTTTATGTGGACGAATTTATTATCATTTCGAGAGTTCGATGGACGGCCAGGACGGGACGAAGTGAGGCGGAATGTCCCTCTTTTGTCCTTTCTATTTCAGGCCGAGTTGGATGTAGTAGGAATCAGTATTATTCACGTCGTGTCCTTCAATACAATTCAAATTTCAACTTTGGCCAGGCACAACATGTCGACAATACATTGAATTGATGTTTGCACATCAATTATTCGGGCGTGGAAGACATACCTTGACATGCACTGAAAATATTTTAAATGTGCAAGAGAAGACAAGGCGTCGGACAGAGCAAAAGGAGGAATGTACAACAACAGTTAGGAGATAAGCACGAAGTCGTTCGTGAAGGCTCCTCCCGCTCTATAAAAGAGAAGCTTGGCGCAAGCATTCGACACCCATCAGCAGACACTAGCATCGGACTAGCATTCCACAACCGCAAGACTCACACCAGCATCCACTGAAGACCTCCACCAACACCATGAAGACCATGATCTCAGAACACCTCTGAGGATCATCCACCACCATAATTAGTACTAGAATAACCTTACCCACTACCATTGTATTACTCCACCGGTATTGTAAAGAATAAGAGAAGGCCAGTGATCTTCCTGCGCTTGTAAGGTAATCAAGTTTGTGCTAAGTGCTTGGGGTTTCCCAAAAGGGAAAGCTGGATGTAAGTTTGCTCTGTTGAAATGGATTGAGCCTTTTCTGTGTTTAATCCCTGCTGTCCTTTAAAGCTCGTTCGTATGGGGAGATGTCTCTATGCTAGGGACCCTAGAGGAGAAACCTCTGCGTGTGTTGTTCTCGTGTTAGCCCCAGTAGCGGCGTTTGTAGAGAACCCTGTTGCTAGAGAATTGTTCCTTCGGTGGAACTGCACGGGGGAGCGATAGAGCTTGAGACCTGTATGTTCGTACCCTGGGATAGTGTGGGAGAGAAGACCGGGTAGGCTTGGTTCTGAGGCAGGTTAGTGACGCATACGGTGAGTATCGAGTAGGATCAACACAAGCATAGTCGCACACGTTGGCTGAAAAAGATCGGTCTCGCCAACCTCGCAAAGATCCTGTGAATTAATCCGCACTCATATATATACCCAGCATACGCGCTGTCGGTGTTTTGAGAACCGGGGTATCCCAATAACCGGCAATAATTTATAGGTTGTGCGCTCCCCGCCTGATGGCGTGTGCGAGATGGAGACGAAGGGTTTATCCTGGTTCAGGCCATGGGGCCCTACGTCCAGCAGTTGCGACTTCTCGTATTACCTCGCACCAAATGTGCACGGGAACCAAAGCGGTTACAAGTTGATTTGGGGGTGAAGGAGAGCTTCAGCCCCGGGGTTTGAGATGGCTAAGTGTGAATACCTAAAGGGTTGATCCGTCTTCCAGTGCCATTACTCTCCTTTTTATAGTACAAAGGAGAGATAATGTGTACAATATGTGTCGTGTACCTATGCTAAGGTGTCTATTGTCAGGGGCTTACGGCGGTTGCATGCCAGGCCCCTGACCTCGGAGTGCTTTGGGTCGAGTGTTGTCCGTGGGCGCGTGTCCTTGGGGCGCTGGGTACGTGGTCCTTGGATGGATGGTGAGCTCCGGCGGCCCGAGGAGGGTCCTCTGAGATCTACATGAAATCGGCTTCTCTAGGAAGCGTCATGGCTGCGTGTCGATACCCGGGGGACGGTGAACCGTGCGATCATGGTTTTCCGGGCGAGGTGGGGCGTGAGGTAACCGCTTCCTTTACGTCCATCAGGCGACGAGGAGATAACGGGGGCGACGGATCGACGGGGCAATCCCGTTGCCACCGCCACCGTGGCCCCTGTGAAGCGAGGCATTAAATGCGGCTGCCTCCCACTGCTCTACCGGGTATTTCAAGGTGCGCCGGGCCTCTGCCCTCGGGGCGTGGTTGAGATAATTTATCCCAAGGTCTCCTACTCCGGGCAGAGACGTGGGTAGTGCGCCGGGGCTGCCCGCCCTCGGGCGGGCGGAGATCTGCTCCCAAAGGGTCCCCGCCCCGGGCGGCGGAGATCGTTCCCGGGATCTTTTGTCCTCGGGAGGAGAATGGAGGAGAAGCGCGCGTGCATGTTTGTTGGGTTAATACCCTTTAGCTTGGGCTGGATTGGACCGTGTGGCAATGGATGTTGCCAGGCCCGGCACGGGGAGTGAATCCGGTCTTTCTTCTCCACACTCTTGATGACTGCGGCGGCCTCCGAAGTTGGGCCAGACTTTGTGTTCCCTTGGGCCGCCGTGGGCGGTGTGGGTTACAAGCTTGCTCAAGGTCAGGTGTGTTGAGCCTTTTGACTGAGTGTTTGTAGTCGGGCCGCCAAGGGTCGGCAGCGGGCCGAAAGTGAAAGTTTGGTGATTTATTCAAGCTTGTAGATCAGTTGGCCGGCTATCAATCTCCTCTTTCTTAGCCGGGTTTACAGCCTGGATTTCGTCTTGGGTCATTTGGCCCGGCGTCAATCTTAGGTCAAATCCCCTGGGTCTATGGGCCGCTGCCGTCCGTCTTGAGGCTAAAATTGTTAAATGATTATTTAGGCCCCGACACGCCGCACTCACAAATATTTGCTAATAATCACGTACTATTCACCTTTCACGCATAATTTTCTCATAGTGCCTTGAATAGTGTAATAGTAGCAAGCATACAAAAAAATTACTTTTGCTAATTAGGTGTGCATTTTCATCACCCGAGAGTGCACCGCATAGTAGTAAAGTTTTGAAGTGCCAGAGCCACTCATCCCACTCACGGTGAAGTGCTCGTTTGCTAATAATCACATACTCGTGCATTCACCATTCACGCATAATTTCCTCATAGTGCCTTAAATAGTGTAATAGTAGCAAGCATACAAAAGAATTACTTTTACTAATTAGGTGTGTGTCATTTTTCATCACCAGAAGTATAGTAGTAAAGTTTGGAAGTGCACCGTATAGTAGTAAAGTTTGAAGTGCCAGAGCCACTCATCCCACTCACGGTGAAGTGCTTGTGCACTATTTTAATTCCATTTTAAATAGTACCCATTATTTTAAATAGTATCATGAATTTGAATAGTAGCAAGTGAATTTGAATAGTGTTGTGAATAGTTTGAATAGTGTTGTTTTAACAAGGGAATTTTTATTTTGAATTTCGTCATTCCGTTCGAAGCTCTCCCAAGATTCATATTCCAGCTACCACCCGGTACCCGAAGTCTTTGGACTGGGGCTAACGCGAGAAACCCCAAACACTTAACACAAACCTTATTAAACCTCAATCCATTTCACACGGGAAGATCAATAAACCTTCCTTACTTATTCTTTACAATACCGTGGAGTAATACAATGGTAGTGGGTAAGGTTATTCTAGTACTAATTATGGTGGTGGATGATCCTCGGGGTGTTACGAGATCATGGATGCTTCATGGTGTTGGTGGGAGGTCTTCGATGCTGGTGTGAGTCTTGCGGTTTTGTGGAATGTTGGTCCGATGTCGCATGCATGCGCCCGAAACTGCTCCTTTTATAGAGCGGGAGGAGCCTTCCTGACGTCTTCATGCTTATCTCCTAGCCCGTTGCTGCTCCTTTTGCTCTATCCAACGCCTTATCTTCTCTTGCCATTTTAGAATATTTTTTTGTGCATGTCAATACGTAATGATATCAAGGATGATATTTTTACGTACATTTGGATCAACAGTTAGAAGATAAGCATGAAGATGTTAGATGCTCGGTATGCTCCTCCCCAAATAAAGGAGAAGCTCGGCGCATGCATTGACACCCACCCAGACACCAAAGATCCGCAGACTCCACCAAAGATCCACTAAAGACCACCAACACCATAAAGACCATGATCTCATAACACCTCGAGGATCATCCACCACCATAATAGTACTATAGAGTAACCTTACCCACTACCATTTATATCACACACACACGAGAGCTGTACCAAACAAAATTAAATTTATTGCTTGGAATCTTTTTGTAGAAAAATGTCCTTAGGTAATATGCTCTACATGTTTTAGCTTTGTGAATCCGGAAAGACATTAACAACGCAGTGACAGCGGTCGGCCAGTCAAGTACTATTCGAGCATTTAATTTTTTATCAATGTGTCATTTTCACCTTTTAGCATCTTTATATTTACAGTGTATTCTTCCAATACCTCTCCTCTAACTCCCGTGACCAGAAAGCAGCACTTTAAATGGAAGAAGACACCGCAAGCATCACATCAACCAATCGGATGCCAGACCCATCAACGTCTCGACTAGTAACCGTGACATAAAAAATCGTTCGCTTCAACTGGTACACAAGCCATATATTGTATATAGACTATGGACATCAGAAATCTCAAAACTCTTGCTATGGCTAAACCTCAGGTTCAGTTGCAAGCATCCTGGGATTAAGTGCTTGAAGCATCACTAACAATTAACTGTGTGTATTGCTATTCTAAAGTCTCTGCCTCTCGGAACATTGCAAGATTAACTTTTGGGATTTTCAGTACATCAAAGGATATCAACAAATGTTGTGCAAATGAGATATGATGGTTGCAATGTGGAAGGCTTCTACTGCGTCCTCTAATCTTTGAAAATCTGCCGGTCTCAGAAAAGTAAGTGCTTTGAGTTCCGCCTCAAGAAGGTTTCCTTGGGCCTGTGGATTTGACAGCTCTATTCCCTGCATTGCATAAGGGAAAATGAACATCAGACAAGAGAAGTACTCAAAAGTGGGCTATCAAATGTTAGATTAACCTCACCATGGACCTTTTGTTAAATTAATGTTAGAATTAAACAAAAGTGGGCTATCAAATGTGAATAAATATGTTAAAATGCACCCAAACATAGTGTGACCTAGAGATTAACCTCAGGAGAAAAAAATACTCAAGTCAGGATACATAATATGGAATCTATAAGATTACACAGTGCCTAACTTCGAATAAAAGGGAAAAATGCATGCTATTCAGCATATAACTAATTACAGTTAAATGGCAGGTTAATTAGTGACTTCAAAAGTTCAAAGTATAAACTGACATAGGAGCAAACTAAGATGGAACGCACAAAAAAAAAGATGGAACATGAAAAAATAGTTAGCCTATCGTTTCAGCATGTCCTAAAACATGGGCAAAGTAAACAAACCCCTCAACCAGACATGCAGACAACTCAAGAAACAACTCTCACCTGAACTGGTGTAAATGCCAAACTGGATGTCAATCCTGAAGTTGCACCACTGCTACCATAGCTCTTCTCCTTGAACCTGATATCAAAAGGCAGTATAGAATCAAAGTGAGCTTACAGCATAGGTCGTTGTGAAAGACAAATATTCCAAATACAAGCAGCATTGTGCAGTTAAGTAGTACATTTACAAGAGCACAAAACGAAAAACACTATTAGGATAATGGAACTGATTTGCAGTAATTGTGCCTGATATACAAGTACACAACATACATGCAGTGTGACTTGCCTAAACGTGTGTGAAGAACCCGATTGAGCAAAACATGTAGAAATCTACCTTTTGCTATTAGGATGGGATGAGCGAAAACATTGAAAATATCAAAGCTTTCTGAATCAGACTAAAACATGTAGAAATCTATTTTGCTATTGTTATTGTGATCCATCACCCGATTGAGCAAAACATGTAGAAATCTACCTTTGCTATTAGGATGGGATGAGCAAAAACATTGAAATATCAAGCTTTGTGAATCAGACTAAAACATGTAGAAATCTATTTTGCTATTGTTATTGTGATCCATCATGTATCTTGCAATGGAGGACAACTGTCATTAAGCCTGTTCGCTATTTTTTGCCTTGCAGACTTAAAAACAGAAAATTGGAAAGAACATTTTGCACTAGACTCAATCTCATGCAGGTGTTGCAAAACGGTATTCAGATATTGTACTGGAGAAAGAACAAATATAACATACTTTTTGGCCACTTTTAGCAGCAAGTTTGCTTTGTCCAACTGAGACACGTAGCTTGCCACTCCCTGCCTGTCCAAGCATGCCATAACCTTCCCCAAGCCATCACCTGATGATAGCAAAATGTCATCATTGTGTCACAGGGGTAATTGTTCTCCAGTGTAAGGCATGCAGAAATTATACAACCAGCCAGCATAAAATACGCATAGCAAGGCTACTGACCTAGTGAGCTCTCCTCTGGAATCCCAAACTGCATTCGATTTGCAAGCTTCATCATATCAGTCTGTGCATATCTGCATTGGCAAGTTCACAAGGAAAATTAACATTTTTGAATAAATACAAAAACTTAATCACAACAATTGTAAAGCACATATTTCTGTTCGGGGAAGCTTAGGCTAGCTTACCTTTCTTTCATTTTTTTCAAGACGGCGACCCCCTCTCTTCTTTTTTTAGGCTCGGAGTCCGAACTGGAAGTGGCTTTGGGGAGCTTGGCAGGAGGCGGTTCTTGCCACTTTTCAATCTTCTTACAATTTCTTCTAACAAGTTCCGTCCAGCTTTTCCAGTTGGATCACCTCTAATTGAATCAATCCTTGCCGCCAGAGTTGATTTTGCAGCAATAAGTCTGCAGGCACGAGTCCTTAAAGCTGGAGGGGTGCTCTGAAATAGTTCAGTTTGTTCAAGATAGCCAACACGAAACTGAGAAGTGGCAGTAGAAAATCCAGCAAGATTTTTCCTCTTTGCACCAAGTAACTGAACATTACAAGCAGGCATTTTGCAAGTGCTCCAAGACCACCTGCAGTACCCATCAGTTTGGAGGCAACAGCACTGCCAACAATAGCAGAAAGGTTGGGTGCAATGTACCCCATTCTGCTCTCTACAAAATCAAGCACCTTCTTCTTTGCCGCATCAAGGGTAAGGGCTCTGTCACATGCTTCAGTGGTTTTTCCAAATTTTCTTCAGAAAGAGGCTTCCCACTTGTTGTTGATGCTGTCACTGAAACAACCATTATAATTGCAGAAGGTAAAAGCCCTTCCAGATCTACAAGTGTTAAATCCATCTCATTTCCAATCTTCTTGACAACACGGGCATAATCAATTGGGTGATGAACAAGGGACTCGAGTTCAGGAAACTTCAACCTATACTTGTCTCTTATGAAATTATGGATTATGATTATTTCATTCTCAATATCTACTGATAAAGCATTGCAGTCAACAATAAGCTGGTACTCTGGATCCTCCTCCAGAATGAAACCTTGATTAGAGAAGTCAGTGCCTTTCTGAAGTGCATCTTCAACTTTCTGCAAACAAACAATAAAGTGGTTGAATGTCAAAGATATAACAGTGTCATATTTTTAGAACCAACCAGTGTGGCAATGAGTATAATCACAGATATTTATTCTCAGTTAAAGCACATGCATCAATGGTTAGATAAGATATACCACCCTCTGTCCCAAACTATGTCGTTTTAGCTTTTTCTAGATGCATAGCAATACATAGCTTTTTGCTATGCATCTAGATATATGATATGTCTAGATACATAATAAAAAGTGGTGATCTAGAAAAGCCAAAACCACCTATAAATTGGAATGGAGGGCGTGTGCTAAAGATGTCAAATCTGTACAGCCTAAGATAATTGTTCATTTTCACTAGTGCAAAGCATTGTTCAGGCTAATATCATTGTTCATTTTCCCACAAAACGACATTAATGCAGTTTCTACTTCCAGAATAACTAAATAGAAGCCAAATCATATAAAATACCAAGCATGCTCAAGAAATTCTGGGCAGGTTTCATTACATACTTGCATTATATCATTATAGCGTTGTGTCTTTTGCAACTTTGAGACACTATCAAGATCATCATAATTAAGAGACTCAAGGTCAGGCATATCATCATCATCTTCTTCTTCTTTACCTGCTTCCTCAGCATTGTCTTCTTCCTGAAAAATTTTAAAGCAGGTCAGCAAAAACCCTGGTAAACCCCCTTAAAAAATACAGTTTCATGAAATAGAAATTAACTCACAGGATAGCCTTCATTGTCTGACAGTTCATCCAGATCTGCTAGAAAAGAATCAGCAAAGGTTTGCCTGTAAAGCAGCACCATATATGAGGGAAAAATGAAACAGCAATGGAATAGGTGTAACTTAGCATAAGATACTCAATAGGAGAGGAGATGGACTCACCATGATATCGGTGTAAGTTGTTCCAACAGCAGATAGAACTCCAAAACTATGTTTAACAAGATGAGTTCAGTGTTGCTTCAGGTATCTACGTCCTTACGCCTTCTTTACTGAATGGGCCGGTCAGCTCAGCCTAATATGTAACAGCAGGTTAGAGGGGTATCAACTATTGCAATAAGGTACAGAGGTAGTAAAGTAGGAGAATCGCTGTAGATATGGTACTACGGAGAGTACTAGAACAAACGATAATCTCCTAGTAAATTCTAGTACTCGTATCAAACCAAAAAATCTATAGAATAGGAGTATATAGCAATCAATCAAAACTTTATAATAAAGCATCGACTCGAACCCGGGTAGATTATCTTTGCCAAAAAAAAAACGAAAATGTATACACTAATTTTTAGATCAGATCGGGATACGAATAGCCAAATAGCTTACGTTAGGGTTTGGGAAAGTAGCGGACCCAGTAAGAGCTCGTTTGGCAAATCGTGGTTGATAACCACGTGTTCATCAAACCAGAGATTTGGTGATCCCTCCTGGCCACCGTTCCCGCTCACCACCACCAATCCCGTTCCCCTTCACCCCGCGTGCAGCAACCTCGTCGCCCGTCCAGCCCCCGGCGTGCAACGAACCTCCGTGACCGTCCACTGCTACTACTGGATGCAGCTCCTATACTACAACTAGCCCTCCGCTTCAATGGCAGATTTGACTCTAGCGGATGCAGCTCTGTTTGATGGATCGGTGGCAGAAGAAACCCTAGACTCAAAAAAAAATGGAGACGAGAGGAAGAGGAGGGGAGCCGAGGCTTACCGGAGCGGCACCAGCGCGGCGGTGGCCGGAGCGGCGGCGAGGCGGGGTCACTGCGGGGCGGCCGTGCGCCGGAGCAGAGACGGCGCGAGGCAGCGCTCGCACGGGAGAGGAAGAAAGACGCGAGAGCTTGTTGTCAAAAAAAAAAAAAAGACGCGAGAGCTAGTTCCACACCACGGGAGAGAAAGACTCGCAGTCGGTTTGTTCGGCCCAGCGGGGGAGCGAACCCGCACGAGCCTTCTCCTGGGCCGTTTTCACTCCCGGGCCGTTTTTCTCACGCGTTTCTTTTTTTTTTTTCTTTTCTTTTTCTTCTCTCTCTTTCCTATACTTTCTATCAGGTGAAAGAAAACCCCGCGTGTTACTGCATGCATGATTTGCAGAGTTATTATTTGAGTGCTGATACTCTCATGACATTAGGATGATATGTTCCTCAAAAAAAATATTAGGATGATAGGAACAAGGCATCCTGAGACGATGTGATTATAGAAACACGTGAGTATGGACGTTGAGATAATACCATGCAATTGTTTAATTGGGTATCATGCTATCCTAAATGTAGAGGCATTTAAGTAAAACTCATCACACAACCACGAGTACTCCATGGATGCAAATCTGTTACTACCTCCGTTCTAAATTAAAGTTTATTTGACTTTTTTTACCTCGAGTTTGACAACTTGTCTTATTTAAAAAATTATAAATGTAGTTAAATTAAGTCATTTTAAAGAATTTTTATTAATAAAGTAAGCCATAGCAAAAGAAGTGACAATTTGCATAAATTTTTGAATAAGACAAGTTATCAGACTTGGGTAAAAAAAATAAAATTAACTATAGTTTTGAATGGAGTTAGTACTACTAAAAAACAATTAGAGCTTTTGTCCAAAAAACAATGGTGTGTGTGCCTCCAATATAAATAAATAATAAAATTATATAGGCACGTGTATCCTCAAACAGAAAGTGATAATTGAGATTATATTTCTCTGTACAAACAGAGTTCTAAGTTGTACATGCGCATGAGAGAAAAAAATGTAATTTTTTAGAACAAATGGATAGAAAAAAGCAAAATATTAAGATGTTAAGACAAAAAGTGTACAGCAACAAAAGTTCATACAGCACATTCCTAAAGGCTCTAGGGACAGTGAAGAGACAGAGGTCCATTATGCATACTCACTGCCATGAATGGCGAGAAGAAGGGAGTTGTTTCCTCTGGTTTCGATTGGTATGGATCAAAGCATGTCCGTCTCAGGCATGTAGGACCATTATGCTCCCAAAGTGTAGCCTTGTATTTGGTTTTCTCAGTCCACACGTGTTGTGGCAAAAACCACCGATCAAACACTCTCACATCTCGCTCTTTCCACAACTCCCATAAACTAGAACAATTTGTAACTACGCTGCCTTAACAAGGACCTTGATACTACGTCCAACAGTGTCCCACAAATGTGACACATACGTAGAATTGATTCAACGCTCGATGCTTGGTAGGCAGCCATTCTCCTAGTACATGTATATATAAGAATAACTAGACCCGTACGATGGAACCCCCAATTTCCACGGCCTGAAAAGCGCAACAATACGGAACAACAACACCCCCACCCCCCCCAATTTCCACGGCCTGAAAAGCCCAACAATAGAAACCTCATGTATTCTAGTGAGTCATGAGCGCAGCTTGAGTCTGCGCACGCGGCGACTTCGCGTGTGTGGTGGCGGTTAGTAATCTCGGTGAGTCTTGAGGCCCCAAAGCGTTTCCTATTCAATAGTGTAGTATTCGTAACTTTGTCGGTTCGTCTCGTCTCTGCGACATCGCTAGGCGTAGGTGTCGTTCATTCATCTATCGTAAGTGGCAACATAGAAACTGGGAGAGGGTGAGAGGAGCAGGCCCCCGCCGTAGTGTAGATCGATATTAGTTTTTTTTTTCAAGTCCTCCTGTATTTTTACTAATTAAATCCTCCTTTGTGAAATTCTAGAACTACTGATATATGATTTTAATTTAGTTCTTTTCATCTTTTGAAGCCATGTCATCTGCAAATCGATTTAGAAAATATTTATCTGGTTCCAAAAAAAGAAGAAACGATGAGATCAAGAAGAAAACGTTACAAGAAAACGTAAGCCATGTCATTTGCAAATCTCCTAAGCATATACATTATTTTGTCCCATATTTTGTACTTTGATTTAGGCCTCAATTAGAACGTTTTCAACAGGGGCCAAATTATATATTAAAATATATAAATATTCATGCTAAGTAATTAGTATCATTGAAAAGATCTTTTAAGTCTAGTTTTTAATAAATTTATCACGAGATATAAATGTTACACGGATTTTCTACAAACCCGGTCAAAGTTGAGAAAGTTTGGGATCAAACGCAAACCCAAAGTGACTTCTAAAAAGGGACACTGGAGTATACATTATTATTTTGGCTATATTTTGTACTTTGATTTGGGCCAAGAAATCTTCACGGCACGGCCTGATACAACACGCATGAGTATACAATAGGTGATGCTGATTTGTCGTGAAAAAAATATTCTACCATAACTGATAGAGGCCGTATCCCCGTGCACACCAATCTTCAGATGTAAACGCGTCTTGACACTAAATGATCTCGCCCGATTTCTTCATCCAAAGGCTAGCAGCGTGAGCACGGTATTTTTTATTTACACGCCCGCACACGCGGCAATCTTGCACGAACCCCCTGCGCGTCTTGGCTCACCAGCACCCGGCCCGATCGAACAGGACCGCTGCCGCCCTCGCGAGATCCTGACGCCGCCGCCAGGCTGTGGCTCCTCCCATCGAATAGGACCGGCCTAGCATTATAGGGACATGATTTGACAAATTGATTTGACACGTACTAATTGATTCCTAGGAGTTGCATCAAATTAACGCGATGGCAGTGGTCGTCGAGTTGCGTGATGAGGAGCAGGTCCGACCTCGCGTGCACGATCTGCACGGGTTGTCCAGCCCGAGGACCTTCACCTTGGGACCCGGCGACAGGAGGTCCGGCCTCGCGCACGATCTGCACGGGTTGCTGCTCGACGGCAGCCTTTCGGCGGCGGCGGCGTTCGATCGGGGTACTTGGCTGCGTGACGGGATCAGGACCCTCTGCATCAGATCGCGCGGTTTTTTTTTAAAAAAAAAGGCTAAGGCACGGCGGGCGGTTTTCCGCAAAAATGCCCACTCCTCGCCGGGCCGCCAACGGATGAAAGATGGGCGTCCCAGATCGCTAAGAAAGTGCGGCGTATAAGGTCGGTGTGCATAGGATACGTTCTCTAACTGATAAGTTCAAGCGAACAAACCGAAGTCGGTCAGTGGGACTCGAGTTGGACAGGTATCCATAGGAGATCTTCTATTACTTAATGTTTTTAGGTCAACTATGGGGGATCAAAACAATCCCCACTTGATTTTCATTCCACTGATTCCGACATAGCCGGTTGGTAGAAGGGGTACGTAAGCCCCTCCAAAGTACATTTAGGGTTACAACATAGTATAGACATGACTAATTACATTTCAAAAGCAGCTCTCTATTTGTTTGCCAAAGTTGGGTTACTTCCTTGCAAGCAGCTACGAGACGATCAACACTTGTCGATCGTGCCGTTCTGGGCGGTTTTTCTGCTTGCTACAATTGCAAATACCGAGGCGCCAATTATCTCCACCGAAATCAAAAGAACACCACCTCGATCAGCTATCCGGTGATCTCTCTCATGAAATTCTCCATCATGGCCGGCCTAAGCCTGTGCGGCTGTGCCATGCCATCGTGTAGGAATCGTTCGAAATTCAGCAGCCTATATGTGGTATCATTTTCGTCTCCATTCGGGAGAGATAAAAAGGCCATCTCCTTATCGTGCCAGCCCCATGCGAAGCTGAGACCGCGACGGCGCAGGCCGCGTCCGCCACTAGCTAGCCCTCCCGATCCATCGCCCCCTTTCGCCAAGAGAAACAGATACGCCAGCCCAACTATATTTTTTGCTTCCCAGGCGCCCGGATAAAGCCCCGTCACGACGTCTCTGTGCGCGCGCTCTCGTCCAAGAGTTGTTTTGCCGGCCTCTCGTCGTCCGCGCGGCAGGGGTCCCCGCCACGGTCGCTCATGGACGAAACGCCTTGAAAACTTGTGGCCACGCACGGACGCGGAGGGGCCGGCAGCCGGGAACGGGCGCCGCCGTGGCGGTACGGACAGCAGGAGGTAGGCCACGGGAGCTAGCGTCTCCGCGCCGCGCCGCCCGCGCGCGGATTAGAGTAGCCGGCTGCACACGTCGCGTCGGCGGCGGCGGGGCCGTGGTTGTGACGCCGTGCCGTGCCACCTCACGCGTCGTCGGCGGCGGCTCAAGGCGCGGTGGATGATTGATTCATCACTCATCAGTGTCCGGCAGTTTGGACTCATCGCAGTAGCTGTCCATATTCCGGAGCGGCGACTTAGGACGTCGTGCCATGATAATATAGGCCACCGCGTTTTTTTTTCAGATAAATAAATAAGCATCAGAGTCCTTATCTTATCCCAACATATGTTCCACAAGTGTTTTTATAGACTGCTTTTATTTATTTTACATATATGATCCGGTGTCTTCGTCTATAAAAATCCGGCAAAGCTTTTACCACATTTCTAAAAATATATATGATCTGGTAAATCTGTATAACAAAATAGGTTTATAGCAGCTGTTTTTTTTTTCTCGATTTCGCAAAAGATTTACACATTTTTTTTGTTTTGAATAGTCTTTGTGTTAATTAGTAAGAGAGAAAAGTTTGATTACAAACGGAGTTCATGGTCTTGCGACGCCACACTAGCCTTAATTATCCTATTGCTCGTATGCTTGGTGCCAGTCATTGCTCGGCTTGACGCTCGATGACCAGGTTTATAGAAGCTGTAATCTTACATGAATAAAACCGATGTTGTTTCATTTATGCGAAGAATAAATATAATCAACCGACAACAATAGGGAGTCGTGAGTACTATCCCTCGCCTGTCCGTACACATACAAATAGGCAAAAGCTGCTGTTTCGTCTTGTGTTTACCTGGCCGTTTACTATTCTCTCCCAACAATGGCGATCCTCCGGCTCCGGGACCGACGGACCAAGGTATTAGCTCTCCGGCCTCTCTCTAGTCTGTTCCGATCGATTACACGCTTGCAAATTGCGATTACACGCGCTCCTCGCTCGATCGATTAATTCTCTCTTCAATTCCCATCACATCATTTGCAGGCACGTCCGCCACAACAGCTTCCGCGCATCAACGACTGTTGAGCAATCCATGCAGAGATGATCCTCGGGCGGCAAGGTTCGTATTTTCTTTTTGAATTTTTGCAATGTTTAATTCCTGCTACCACATGGATTGGATTAAACTTATTTACTAGCTGTCTATTGCTCGTCGAGTTATTGCCTGAGTTCGACCTAAAGGTACTAGTAGATCTTTGTGATCGAAGCTAGCTGCAATTTGGCCATAGAATAAACGGCGCATCACATACATGCGCACGAGCCTCGGGCCCTACAGTTGTGGGGCTTAATCAGAAGATCCGGTAAGGAGGCGTTTAGCGCTGGGAAGCCTGGGAATATCCGTCTCCCAGGAGAATATCCACTCTCGCCATATTCTCTCTCTATCATTAGCTTTCAACTGGACTGGACGCCAGCAAAATCTGCCGGATGCATGGGCAAAATTAGGTGAGGTGAGATCACCAGCTGGTGTGCGTAAGGATCGGAGGAGCAGCAGCAGCAGCCTCCTTTGCTTGATCGCCTAACGCCAAGCTCAACTCAAAAAGTTCATACAACAGTACACAGGTTACTACTCCTTGTTATTACCTGTTGAGTAGCACTGTAGGCTCATGAGAATTACTGTACTTGGATTGCAGACGGTCACTAAGCCAAACGTACAAGAATGTACTGTACTATATAATCCTATTGGGTAGTACCTTTTTTTAAAGAGGGTTTGATGGCGATATAAAAACAGTTTTTTAATAACATAAGAAGAAGAGGAGGTAGTACTAGCCCAAATAGTTAAAGGTGCGGCAACCGCTCCTACATTTGCGATTTTCTTCTTAATACAAAAACAGTTTGGGTCTAGTCTTTTTAAACACAAGAAGAAGACCATGATATAAAAACGTGGGTGTGACCTCACCGGGGAACGACCCGAACCAGAAGAGGTGAAAACGCCCCGGCTGGCTCACCACGGCCAGGCAAAAGGCTATTGCAAATTCTTGTTTTTCCCTATAAGACACGGAACTCCTCGGAAGCCACGGACGAGGCGCCCCAGAAAGCTGCCCTCCGCCTCCCTCACGCACGGCTCCGAAGCTCTGCCGTTCCCTTGGGAAATCTTCAAGGGCACAGCGGCCGCTGCCACCTCTCTCCTAGCTTCAAGGTGGTACGACTGCAATCTTCTCATCACAGCTTGCTCGATCTTCCTCCGTTGCTTTAATTACCTGAGCATGCTTTCAGAGTTTCAGTTACCGGAGAGATGAGCGCGAGTAACGGATAATAGCCGGCTTTTTTTTTTTCCTCGCTAGTTTGGCAGCAACCCAATTTGATTTCATTTGTATCCCAACCTTCTCTATCCATGAGTTGCATATCCCAAACGAGTTTTCCTTGACTTTTTCTGCCTGCTGATGAGTTCAGCCACCATCTATTCGTTTAATCCTTTCTGAACAGCACGGTTCTTTCCCCTTTTGTTTGGCGACTGCTTGTACTGAGCAAACCGGATTAAATTAAATCGCAGTGTTGCCTTTGATGCTCATGTGCTCCGTAGATGTTTGACAATTGACATCCTTTCCCCGATTTGTCGACTTACATTAAGTTTCTGCTGTCTATCAAAGAAGTTTAATACCGCCAAGTTATTTACAGATAAGTAGGATATGTTGCCAAGTAATATATAGCAAAACTATGGATATTTGGTTGTTTTATATACTTATTATTATCTCTGGTGAGAGTATGTCTATTTTGGAGGATATTAATTTTAGGTGTATGCGTATGCTTATGCTAATGTCAATGACTGTTGAATTAACTAAATTGTTGATTTAAGAACTGTTCTGCAATAATAGTTTACAATACCACGTGGCAAGCGTGGAGAGCAACCCCTCAAAAAAATAATAGTTTACAACTCTTTATCGATGCTGGTATCATTTGGTGTCATAGCTAAGCTATCATTTGGTGTCAAAACGATAACCAGATTATTTTATCATATTGTTATTATGGGATTATATACTTTGTATTACAACAGGAAATTGTCAGCTCTTGTGGATGGTTCTGATGTCGGTTCTATTTGACCTTTTCAGGCAGCACCGATAAGGCAATTTCATAACATTGGCCTGCCTTCTTCCTGGCTTGAGCTATCTTTGCAGAATACATCAATTCAGTTTCATTCATGGGCTCCTCAAGTCATCAGAAAAGCAAAATGCGTAGCAGGAAGCCCTTGGGAATTCAACTTTTTGAGTGTGTCCGGGGGACTCCCATCTCCTTCAGATCATGCCAGGCTCTTGTACTAGTATTGACCTTTTTATCATACGCCAGCTACCATGCCACTAGAAAAACTACAAGCATTGTTAAGAGTGTTCTTGATCCTAAGACAAACCTAGGTATGCTGCATTGGCCCAGTCATCTCTATCTTCAAAACTTGAAAGGTGCAGAGAGCAATACGACTCTCTCCAGCGGTTGGGCTCCATTCAATGCTGAAGACGGCACTGTATTGCTCGGGGAGATTGACTTGGCTTTTCTTGGTGTATATGCAATTGGCATGTTCTTTGCTGGCCATTTGGGAGATAGGGTGGATCTGAGGATCCTGCTGACTATAGGAATGATAGGAACTGGATTGTTCACCGCTGCCTTTGGAGCTGGCTACTGGTTCAATGTACACAGCTTCTACTACTTTCTGGGCATGCAGATGATTTCAGGCCTGTTTCAGTCATCCGGATGGCCTTCAGTGGTTGCAGTAGTCGGCAACTGGTTTGGGAAGAGCAAGAGGGACTGATAATGGGAATATGGAATGCTCACACATCCGTAGGAAACATATCTGGTTCTCTGATTGCTGCTGCCATGTTGAAGTATGGATGGTGCTGGTCCTTTGCGGTGCCCGGTATCATGATCGCTCTGGTCGGGCTCACGGTGTTCCTGTTCTTGCCTGTTGGGCCTGATGTGATTGGAATCCAGGAGGATCTCCATTTGAAGGACTATGAGAAGAGTGACATAGACACCCCATTGTTGGAACGACACTCAGATGTAAGAGAAAACGCAGTTGGATTTATTGAGGCGTGGAGAATTCCTGGTGTAGCTCCTTTCGCCCTCTGCCTTTTTTCTGCAAGCTTGTGGCCTATACGTTCCTGTATTGGCTTCCCTTTTATATCAGCCACACAGGTTTGTCAAGTTATATTTTTGCCTTTACCACAGCCTCTCCTTTTTTTTTTTTTTTTTTTTTTTACGAATGAACCCACACTGTGATATTCAGAAAGCATGATCTTTCGAAAAAGATATTCAGAAAGCATGTTTTGGTGTTTACAGTTACAAACCTTATGATATGATACCCATCACTAACGAGTGCTTAAGACACTATAATCAAATTAGCAATTGAAACTGTAAGCCCTTTGTGATGTGCAAATCGAACTTTCTAAACATCATAGCATTCAAGTTGCACTGGATTCCACATTTCCACTGAAATTAAGAATTTATTGACTAATTCTGAAATAATTCAATGTCATGCCATAGATGCATAGACCATGCATTGAATTGCAGGACTATTCAAACTACCATAACACTCTGCCTGTTTCTTTTTTCAGCTATCGGTGGACAATACTTGTCAGATTCCGAAGCAGGGGTGCTGTCAACTCTGTTTGACGTGGGTGGCGTTGTTGGCGGCATCCTCGCCGGCCACATCTCCGACCACCTGGACGCCCGGGCACTGACGGCCGCGAGCTTCACCTTCTCCGCGATACCGGCGCTCTTCTTGTACCGCCTCTACGGGAACGTCTCGCTGGCGTGGAACATCGTCCTCATGTTCATCACCGGGATGCTGGTGAATGGCCCCTACGCGCTGATCACGACGGCCGTGTCCGCGGACCTCGGCACGCACAGCTCCCTCAACGGCAACTCCCGCGCGCTAGCCACCGTGACGGCGATCATCGACGGCACGGGGTCGATCGGCGCCGCCGTCGGCCCGCTGCTGACGGGGTACATCTCTGCCAGGAGCTGGAGCGCTGTGTTCTGGATGCTGATGGCGTCGGCGGCCGTCGCGGGGCTGCTGCTGACGAGGCTGGTGGTGGCGGAGGTGGTCGCTAAGATGGAGTCCCGGAGGACGCCTGCCCCCGCTGCTAGCAACCTGCCCGTGTCCACCATGCAAGAACCGTAGAATGGTAGCGGGGAGAGCAGATGATTTGAGGCCTGAGGGGAGCAGATCAACTGTGGGATCTTGCTTCTGGTGTGTCGTGCTTCACTGCTTCTTGTTCGTCATGGTATATATGTATATGGAATGCCTTGTGGTTGCCGCTGAGTATGAATGTATCAGCGAAAGCAAATCCAAGAATGGGAGTACAATGCTTGTATTAGTTTTTAGCAAGAAATTAGGCTTATTTTTCTGATTTCAAAATTCTATTTTGTAACAATTCCAAAAGCTTGATGACGGTTTAAAAATTTTGAAACATATTTCAAAACTTCAAAAAAATGGAGAAAAATCTAAAAAGACACATCAGGACATGGTGAACCCAAATAAATATCTGGATTTCATTAAAAGGTTTATAGAAGCATCCGAAAAATGGGAAAAGGTTCCAAATTTTTTTTTAGACAAAAAAAGAATCTTGAGGAAGAACAAACGGTGGCTAACTTATAAAGACTTTCGACATAGACAAATCACAAAAAAAAAAAAACCGTATGAATGTAACAAACACTTTATATCCCAAGGATACATCAATTTAATTTAGGAAAAAAAATCCAAGCTATTCACTATAGTTTGAAAAAAAATAAAAAATTGAGAGTAAGTGCTTTGCTTTTGTTTCTCCAATCAGAACCAAAATCACCATCGTGCTAAATTGGCCCAAAACGCATCCTTGTTCTTTTTTGGCAGCTGCTGTTGGGTGTTGGTCCATACTCTAAAGGGCTGCAATCGGATAAGCTGTCAGGCATTCTAAGCCCAGTTGTATACTTGGGCTCTTTCCTTCCAGGTCCTTGCGTGACATTAAACCGCAGGTGCATGTGCAAAGGCTCTCAATTTTCTCTGGGCCTACAATGGGCCTGGACTATTTTTTGCGCTCGTGATCACATCATTCGTAGTGAATATTTGATATCCAATGACTCATTTTTCTCACACACGCGTTGACGCGCGCCACGAAGAAGAAAACAGCACAACTGTGGACACGACTAGACGACGGAGAAACGACACGGCATAATGCACCGTCGTGGCCTCGTCACTGCACCGGCCGGCGATGAATGCAGCAGCAGAGGCCAACGCAACGCAAACGAACAGCCTTGTTCGTGAAGCCCCCCAGCCGGCACGAATATGTTCCTGCATCAGATGCTTAGATGCCCACGGCAAAGCACGCAGCTGGACACGCATTAGCCATAACTTTTTTGTGTGGCGAGAGATTTGTTTGTTCCCCCTTCTTGTTTTTTATTTATCAATCAATCATAACAACCGCAGATCGATCGATTTCGTGTGTGATAATAATCTTATCTCGTCCCGGGCGAAAGCAACTGATCGAGGAGCCGCATTGCCAAATACAGTATGATATAATCCATCCAGCAACGCGGTCGCGGGTGCTGGAAATGTGCGTTGCGATAGAGGTCCTCTATGCAGTGCAGCTGCTTCAAACTGTATGGATCGATCGATCAAAATGATGCGACGATGGTTCCAGACGCCGGGCACCGGGCACGGCAGCACAGCGTGGCGGCCCATGCCTCGCATTGGGTTGGGTTTCCACATGATTGGACGCCCTACCAACACGCCGGCCCCTGCCTGCTGGTCCAAACAATTGGGAATTCGGACAGCCCCGCAAAGCAAAAGCTCGCTCGCCGCCCGCCCTCGTGCAGTCCTGACCCAGCAATGCTCGCCTAACCGCTGCGCTAGGTAGTGTAACCTACGAGAGTATAGCTTACGCTTTTCCACTGATGCTGCAGCTACGCTCCAAACGAAGAGACGAAGTCACTACAGTACAGTAGTAGTACAGTGGTAACGCCGGTCGGTCGGTCCAGCCGAGAGCTCCAACGTGCAAGCCAACACACGCCTGCCTGATCGGCTCGATCTCCCTATCGCTATCGGCCGTCCCTCCTCCTCATCTCCAAGTAGTGGCGCTACGCCGGTGCCAGCGCAGGCGCGCGCGGCGCGGGCGGCGCCCTCCTTTGCGCCGCGCGCGATCCGGACCGCGAGCCGCCACCGGGTGACCGGGAAACGCCCAGGCCGGGTGGTGAAAAACGATGGCGAAAAGGATGAGCGCCGGAGCCCGGATCACCGAGCAGCAGGCGTTTTTCACCCAAGGAAAATGGCCGCCCGGCGGAAACCAACCAGGGCCTTGTTTAGATGGCTAAAGTTTCCTTTTCTCTTTACATGCGCGCCTGTAAAAGCGTATGTTTGGCGGCGCCGAAAAATAACTAATTACCTGTTTAGATATGCGCGCGCGATTCTTTTGGACCAGCCGAGGATGATATTTCGCCAACCGGGTCTTCACGAAATGTGACATCCGGTTCCAAATTTTAGCCGGGTGGTGAAAAACCGATGGCGAGACCGAATATTTGGATGAAATGCCGGTAAAAAAAATAACCCGGATTAGATGCATTCGAGCATTCTTTTGAGCCTAGTTACGGGTAGTTTTCACCCAAGCGTCGCCCGGCGGAAGCCAAAACAGGTCGGGGTCGGTCTCCGCGGCCGCAAGACGCCAAGCGCCTCCGCAGCGGCGCCACGTTCTCATCATGCGTGACAGGACAGCCATAGCAGGCCGATTGCATTGGCATGGTGGCAGGAGGAGGAGCCGAGCGGCAACGTTTTGACCGGGCGCGCGAAAGCAAAAGGCGATTTCGAAGGGAGGCGCGACCGAGACCGCGCGAGTGAGTGAGTGAGTGACAGGGACTGGTTGGTTTGTGTGGCGGGAGAATAACAACGAAGACGGGCACTCGAGGGCCCAATATCATCACCTTGATTGTCTTTTAGATCGGTTATCCCTTTGCTGCCGTTATAGCCTAGTCAAAAGTAGCACTGGCCACGATAGAAACTGCCATTCCTAGAGTACAAACTTTTTGAGTTTGACTATTATAAAAAAAGGAGTCCAAAATAGTATTATTAAATACACCACAAAAAATTATTGTTTCATAATGTGTTCAATTGGTATCACAAACATTTAACCTTTTTTGGCAAATTTAATTACATGGAAAAGTTTGATCCAAGGTAACTTTATAAACTGTTTCTGTCTAGTGCGGTTGTATGATACGTCATCTAGCTTTACATTAGTAGGTTTAGGGGCTGAGGACTTGGTTGTTATGTTTTTAATTTGCTATGCATTTCATTTGTTAACATCCACTTGGTACTCTATGTACTTCCTCCGTTGTAAATTGTAAGCCGTTTTGTTTGTCTAAACATATTATTTATACTATGCATTTAAATATAGTGTGGATTTAAATGCACACTAAAAGTTTTGTATATAGAAAAATCAAAACGTCTTACAATTTGAAGTGAAGGGGTGATGTAAAATTAGTGGAGTTGAAAATGGATTGATTGAATATGCTATTTAAAATTGTACTTTTTGGCGGAGGTATTACAAGAGTAGATCATGTATGCCTTGTTGATGATTTCTTTTTTGTAGATGTGCATGTTTCACTAATTGAGTCCTCTCAACTACTCTTGGCTAGCATTAAACAACAGATTCAAAACCTCATTCCCCAAAAGAATGTAATTCTACGTTAGAATTGAGTCTATTTTTCTTAATGTTAACTAAACTTAAAGCTAATAATACAAAATTTATATATACAATATTACTAGTATTTGCAACTTCAAATAGTTATGCTATGGAAATCTATTCTGCACGTGGTATTTATAAGAGCTGAAAAATACTAGTCTTTTGAGAAATAAGAGCTGAAAACTCGTAATGATTGGATATATACTTCTCAGAAAGGAGTACTACTAACAATCAAGAGGACCACATGAAACAAGTGACGGGAGACGATTGAGATTGGTGCATGCCAGTGACTGGCGCAGTAGCTTTCAGACGAGCATACGTTGCATTCTTTTTTGGATTGTGCTACACGAAGGATTTCTCTGAAAATGAAGTGGCAGCGTCAGTTCTACGCGCACAATCACGCAAGAAAGGAGGAGAATAAATTTAGTATTTACTTCAGACAGGTTGTAGATGCAGCGCATGCAACCACGAACTGCAGTTCAACAATAGTATCAAAGATTCAGTGGACATATATTGCACTCGAGTGTTCCGTTACAAGTTACAGATTGATTCTACGGTACTTTCTAGGCTCTAAAAAACCGCATGAAAAATCAAAATATGCAAACGGACCACAGACCTAGTGGTAGTACGGCGCAGGAGCGAGGCATGTCAAACAAGTCATGCACAAGTGTTCGTGTGTGATCGCAACGCATGCAAAGTTCCTCCCTTTTATTTTTACTTTGCGGCATGGCAGCGAGGTAGCTAGGTCTTTTCATCGCTTCGATCGATCGCTTATCCAAAAAACCCTCGACCCATTCCAGGTTCACGTCACTTTGTATTTCGAGATCCTTTTTCCTCACATTCTCTCATCAACATCGCCCACGACTTTTGCCCGAGGGACGGACGGGACGTCCACACGCAACGAGACACGTACGTGCCAGCGAGACTGACTTGCTTGGAGAGCTAGGCCAAACTACGTCGCTTTGCCGCTTTGCATTGGGGTGGAGTTTGGTTGGCATATCTTTGTTCTCCACAGTGACGCGCACTAGTCTTTTTAGGCACCATATTTTAGGCCCATTTGTCTCCTCAATCACTGGCCTCATGCGATTACCGGTAGTTTATGTTCACTAAACTTTGGAACAGACTACAGAGTATGGATATAACTAATGCGGTTTTAGTTCAGAAAATTGGAACTGTCTGTAAGTCTGTATCTTGAGAGATTCAGAACTGGCAGTTACACTATGCTACTCCCTCGGTCCACAAAGGCAAACATCATAAATTTAATTAAAATTATACGAAAAAAAGTTTTAACCTTTACGAGAAAAAAAGGCCTGCTTGTTTTGTAGCCAAATTTTGTTGTGCCAACGATTTGGCAAGCCAAAGCTAGGTAAAAAAAATTTGTCATCAATTTGACAAGCTAAATGTGAGATATTGACAAGTTTTGTTAGCTTACCAAATGATAGCCAAAACCATAACTAGCCAAATCTTTCGTTGGACAAATTTTGGATGCCTACCAATCAGGCTCATTTCATAATAAATTTATTTCAAAACACAAATGCCAATACTATTTTACTATAAACTTTGTGAAAGTCGAAATAGCTTGACCTGTGCACGCTTACAATTCTTTCATGAACGCAAGTACCACTTTCCTTGTCCAAAAGCAGCGCTCGAGCACGCATCACTACTCACTAAACACAGTACGATTAACAGTAGGAAAGCAAATGTCTGTGTTACCCATGCATGTTCACATTCCCTTTCAGATCTTGTCCTGGCTGCTCCAGTGCTTCCTGCTTTCCTCACTGATTGGTCAGCTAAAAGACATACGGCTGTGTTGTTGCTTTGGTCATCATGATCATGTCTAGTGGATCAACATGTTCACCTCAACTTTGGTCTAACCTGTTTCGAATCATTTTTCTTTCCCTATATGATGTTGTAGCTTATGCATGAAGAGATAGATACATTACTAGTCCTATAACCAATAGCTTCATGATCATCTGTGTGTGTATGGATGGACCATGCTATGTACACATCAGTTTTGTACATATATGCATCTATCCTATCTTTACTTTACTCTGCTTTTTCTAGCCCTTCCTTTTCTCGGTAGGAAAGTCTGTATTATTGCATCACTTTGCAAGGGGATACGGTGGAGTACCGACTTCTGCGACCAGAATGTTCACGCCATGATAGGCACCGCTGCTGCTTGTAGGAGTAGTACTGGCGCTAGACTAACGGTTTAGATGTAACACACGTATATACAGAAGCACTTAGAACAACTGGGGTCCCTTGACATTGCATAGATGGACCTGGCCACTTTAAGATTCTCCTGACTTTTTACCCCCTTTTCCCTCCCCTTGGATCAATCAAATGAACAAAGGAACGCATTTTTTTTTCCTCTCTAAAAAGATTAGAAAGCCTGCATGTAGTGTTCTTTGATAAGGACAAGGAATCCCTTTTTACATCGATCAGGTACTGTATTCGTATATTGTTTTCTGTGTTATTTTTTTGTCCCACCTTTTTCTACTTAATTGTGCCAAGATCTGGAGCACCTGATCTGATTGTGTGCGCTGTTTATTGAAGCTTCGGAGGGTTCGTACAGTATATATCAATTTCAGAAAGTTGAGCCTCTGGTTGGCGGTTCATTCCTCATTGTCGCAAGTCAGAACAAACAAGCACCCTTTGCTCACAATGACCAAGCAGTAAGAGAATGAGGTCTGAGAGGATTATTTGGGATGTTCATATTCACCGCTGGTTTTCTCATTGTGTAAGTGTGACCCTCAAAGTTGACACGAAGTACCAGCAGTCACAAGCTCACAAACGACAACAGGGCTGCTAAAGCCTAAATGAAACTAGCATAAAAAACATGTCATATACTTCCTCTATGTCCCATGGAGTTCGTCGTTTTTTTACTTTTAAACTTCATTTTGTTTTGACCATCCGTCTTATTCAAAATATTTATGCAAATTATAAAATAAATTAATCAATATTCAAGTATCTCCATTGATAAAATAAGTCGTAACAAAAATAAATTATATTTGTAAAAAGTTTGAATAAGGCGAAGATCGAAAGAAGATGGCGAAATTGTATCCGGGGTGACAAACTCAGTGGGACGGAGGGAGCGAGGGGAGTAGTACATCAACATCAGAGGAGATGGCTGCTATTTCGGTGGGGGTTCGAGGCTCAGAACATTCGCTGAAGGGAGTGAGTGAGCTAATAGGCTTGCGAGTTTTCAAAATCGATGAGAATTGTAGTACATCTGTGGAGGCTTGAAGGGGAGTGAGCTAATAGGCTGAAAGCCCGTTGCCATTTCTGGGCATCCCTAATCCACACGCACGACCGTGCAGTGCCTAGCGGCGGCTAGCTATAGAGAAGCCGGCCGGCAACCGGCAGCCCTTGTCGCCGTCGACGCGATGTACTCACCGGCGCCACCTGACCTTCTTCATTAGTAAGAGCTACAGTAGGCTACAAGCCTAAAATGAAATGGAGAGGCTACCACCTACTCCCTCCGTTCTTTTCAAAAAGGGGCTACAGGAGGGTATCTTCATCGCGTCCCTGTCACGGAGGAAAAGGAGAAAAGGCCTTGGCGTCACCGACACTTGGCCGGCGTGTACCAGCACGGATACGGTCATACGGATGCATCATGCACGCGTTGCATGGTCCAGATCTCATCATCACCGACGCGACCACGACGACGAGAAATCAAAGATGGGTCGCTTGGTGCAGTCTGCAAGCGACGTGCTGGACGTTACGTTCGATGGAGCCTGCCTGCGTGTGCCCCTGCGTGCGTTCTATGGCTTGTAGCAGCGCAGGGGCAGGGCTGGACCGTGGCGTGGCGTGCCCCTGCCTGCAAGGAAGCGAAGCGACGGACGGCCCGGCCGGTTCGTGGGGTGCTTTCCCCGGGGCTCACTCCTCTGTTTGTCCGTTGCCCACGAGCCAGGAAAGGCACAACGCAGCAGCGCCCGCGCCGCAAGCAACTCACGATCATGACACGGCACGACACGCGAAGATTTTATGTGTCCTCCTCTCATCAACACCAATCATCGGCTATCATCGGCCTGGGCATCGAACGGACCCCTGCACTGCACTCCTCTCCTGCCTGCGGTGCGGGCCCCGGGCCACGCAGGAAATATCAAAACGATCTGATCTCGTCGTGGGCCTGCCAGGCAGGCCTAGCGTGTTCCTGCGCTGCGCTGCGCTGGCGTGCCTGTTGCGCGTCACCGCATCGAGTGCAATGGCAGAGAGAGACGCAAACGCAACCAGACCCGACGGCAAGTCGAGACATCCGACGACCCGGCGCGCGCAGCGAGATGGCAACAAAAACCCGGCGGTCCTACGGCCGATCCGATCAAATGGGGCCGTTTCGCGCGGTTTTTCGAGTCTTTCTTTTCCTTTTGCGTTGCCGTTCGGTTCGGGCGAAGCCGCGCGGCGCGGGCTGCTCTGCCGTGCCGCGCATCAGTTGCTATTGCTAGGCCAAGGCAAGGCATCCCCCGCGACAGCCGGGAGACGCCGCGCGCGCCACGCCACTTTGCGGCATTGTGCCTGTGCGGCGGAGGACGAGTCCCATGACTGCACAGGGGAGGGAGGGGGGAAGATCGCCGGCACGAATCGGTGACCGGTGGGACGTGACAGATGAGATGAAAACCATGTTGAGCAACAGTGCCGTGGATGTGGTCCTTGTCGTCTTGGTCCTTGGGACCGGCCCCCCCACCTCGCGCTAGAGGGACCTGGCTCATCACTGCCGATGCAGTGCCTGCCTAGCTGCGTGCCCGTGTCGATGTCGTGCAGGTTGCAGGGAGATTGGGAGGACGAGAGGACTGGATGGTGCCGGCCGCTCCACTATTGTACTAGTACAGTACTGGTACGTGGGCACGCGACCATACGTGCAGGTGCAGCAACATTTGCGCTCCGTGTAGGCGTGGACGACGCGCCGTGCTGCCCGCGCGCCCTCTGCCGATCGATCTGCGTCTCTGCTGCCCATGCCCTCGCTGGCCTCGCGCCCCGGGAGAGGGAGAGGTGGGGGTCCCTCGCTGTCGCTGATGAGGACGAGTCGGCTGCGTCCGCGCATCACGAGGCGGCGTCAGAACGTGGGCAGATGGATGGATCCTGAGTTTTCAAAGAACTTTCGCATGAAGGGTCGTTTTGGAAAGGTGCAGTGCAGTGTAAGGAGTAGAAAGTTTGTAGACGCGCCCCAGTGGGAGTACTAAAAGTTTGTTCACTGGCGATGAAGTTTGGTAGGACAGTGATTTGGAGCCCTAAAATGCAGGTCTCGCTGTGAGTTTTTTTTTAAGCACTGCTACTTTATATACAAGTTGTACTGTACAATGAACTGCAGAGAGGACGGACAGGTTGTCTTGTTAGAGGTGAAAGCAAGCCCATTACTTGAACGATGGGATCAGAGACGCAGACCCAGAAGCAGAGGAGTCGGTCGGGTCGGCGTCAGCTCGACTCCCTCTCGGCTTACAGTAAATAAAGACAGCAGCGACGATCAGGGCAAGCGGGCAGGCAACTTTAGCTTGCCCACACACACCCCACAGCCTGGTTGGCCTCCAGAGTGGCATGGCATGCACAGGAGGTGCAGCGCAGTGCAGATGCAAATCCAATGCAATGCGATGCGATGCACGCAGCCCAGCGACAGCGAGAGACGAAGGATTGAGAAGGGGGTTTGCAACACCACACCGGGACGACCGGAGGGAAAAGGTAGGGGAGCAAGAGGGGTGTGCATGGCATTGCCAGCTTAAACAAATGCTGCTGCTACCCAAGACTCGCCATCACCCCTTTTGCTTAAAGAAAAGGAGCTGTCAGCCTCATGATCGGGTAGCACGTTCTCATGCAGTTTGTTTAGTCGCCTCGCCTATATTAACAAAAAACAATACTCCTACATAGTACTAGTAGTATAGTATGCGTCAGCAGACAGGAGCTAACTCCCTCTGAAACCCCTCGTCACACCTGTAACATGGAGGCTTTAAGCGTTTTTTTTCAAATCCTAGATTTGTTTGCAAGCTTCAAGAGAAAACAAACACAGCCAGCACCCAGCAGCTTCTGCTGAAACTGACGCTAGACTACAGAGAGCGAGTGGGAGTTGTTTAAGGCAAGGCGAGAGGGGTGCCAATCAGAGCGCAGGAGAGGGGGGACACGGGCCATGTGAGCGAGGGAGGTCAAGCCACGGGACGCAGATTCGGTGACATTCGGGCGTTGGTATGACGTGTGGGGCCGCGTCTTTCGGGCGTGGGTCCCGTCGATGACTGATGTCACCGGCAATGTCATAATGTCACCGAATCTCAGTCCCAAGCCACGAAATAATCACCGGAAATAAAGGCGCGGCTGTACTGTAACTGTAACCTGCCGGTGCCCCCAATTAATCGCCAACAGGACGCAAGTGCGAAAGGATTTATGGGACTGCGACTGGACCACACGCCGCGCGCCCACCACTCGACCTCCGGTTGCCCAGCCGCCGTCCCACGGTGGTCCGGCGATCGGGCCCTGTATCGATTTATACGCAGACGCTACAGCTGAACCAGCCGAGCCGAGCCGAGCCTGCCCAACCAAGGAAAGCGCTGGGTGGTAGGGCCTGGAGGAGCCCCGGTGTGAAACAGATTAGCCAGGGCAAATGAACAAACAAAGAGGGGTGGGTTTCCATTTGCGAAGGTGACAAGCATTTGACCGTGGGAAACCAATAATGGCCATGTTTTCATCTAAACAGGCAAGTGGCGTGTCGTAAGTGGTGATATGGACGACAAGGCAGCCGCAAATCCGTGCCTGGGCAGAAGCAGTGTGTGATTGGTAACCACGAGACCAGATGCAAAGCAAATTGCTGTGTTTGGCAAGTGGATAGCAGGCAGCAGCGTTGGTCTCGATAGGCAGAAAAGCAGGTCGGTTGCTCTCTCTCTCTCTTTTTTTCTTCAGGACAGATGTAACAGTTCAACCAACAGCAATTAGTTGAAGAGTAAACTTCCCCATGGTCTATCACAAATCAAACCACGGAAAAGAAGTTTTGCAAAACCTGTAAATGAAAAAGGAAGCCAGGGGTCGCTATACAGACTATCCTATGCATGTGTGTATCGACAAAACCATGCAATTTCCAGCTGCTTGACCGATGTTCTCAACTGCCACTTGCAAACAACTTCTTGCAAATGAAGCATGCACTATTATGAATTTAGAGACTATGTAAAGCTAATATGCTTGAAAAAAAAAATAGGGAGGACAAATATCACAACCTCTCTAGCTGTCTAGAATTCATGTTGTTCTCCACTTGAAATAGAAAAGACTTTTACCGCCTAGCACTCTTGTCTAGAAAACTTTCAAACCATATATGTCGGTCAGAATAAAATGCAATCGTCGTTTCGTCATGCTATATTCTAGACAGGGAACCCCTAATGTTCCATACCTCAGACACAGATGTTTGGCAAAATAAGCCAATACAATTTGGCATATTTATATTCTCAGTTTCTTTCACAGAAAGAGAGAGCTTCACCATGTCATATGCCTTTCGTTTCAAAATCATCTAGCTTGATATATAGCAATAAGATCTGGGACAAGGCTGTATTAAGTGCTAAGAATGGAGAATGTTCCAAAGCCAAAAGTGTTTCCCCTAGCACACGCAAATCAGCTTCAATTCTGATAATGGCTGTGTACTCTACTTTTGCTAGCAGTAATTTAAACTAAAGACACCATCCGATGACCAGATGCCCCGATAGAATTTTCAGAGCATTAAAAATTCTACCCACTCTTTGCTATCACAACACCCACTTGCATGATGCAGTTTGTAATGCAACAACAGCATGGTCCATTATCCATGCTTTAGAAATCTATAATCAATCTTGGATTACCGGACAAAGAAAGTTAATATGCCCAACCATTCAGCTCATATGTCAGTTTTTATCTGATTTACCTAGTGAAATGACAAACATCAGTGCCACAAATATGCCAAATTATCCTCTGGCTAACCAAGAGAGCAAGAACAGCGTTGTGAGACCCTAGACCAACATGTTACATTGTAGAGATACCCACACAAAGATTGCTAAATTCATTAGGCCTAGCTAATACTCCAACAACATACGTAAAGCAATCAGAGGTGTGGAACAACCAAGACAATAGTTCCTTTGCAATGTTTTTAATCGCAAGACAAAAAGCATATTACCAGAGTTAACATGCCTGCAAATGGTGTAGGTGTGACGATGGTCGAAGGATGAGGTAGGTCTGATCAGCACCGCCATGCCGAGACAGACACCAGCTCGCCACGCTGCCAATAGAGTGCTAGACCCATTCCACACTTCTCCACATGGAATCCTCGGACCTGCACCCGCTTCAAGAGGCAATCAGCTTGTGCTTCTGCAAGGTTGCTGAGCGGCACTGGAACAAACCCGGCCGATGTAAACACTGCCCGCCAAGCCATTGCCTTTTCAGCTTTACGACGGCCAAGTACTGCGTCCTCTACTCTTGGTTGGATCAGAAACCTCTCAATCTTACTAGCAGCATCCGCATTAGTACCAGCAGCATCAAGTGAGTCAAGGAGGAACATACAAGACTGGAAGCAATTCATGAAGTGTTGTGAAAATGGGAGGTCACCCCGGTCACTGCCATGGTCAATAGCCACTGCAATCTTAGGAGCAAGCTGTTTCACCAACTGAAGCAACACCGGAAGCGGTGGCGTGCGTGCAGAGCAACCAACAGGGAGGCAAACAGCGACAACCTCATCGGCAGCAGGAGGAATGAGTTCCGCTGGATCAAATGCATCGAGATTGATGGCAGTGAACTCAAATGGAATACCAAGGTCGACAGCAAACTGCGAGAGGTTCTCCCTAGTAAGATGCAGCTCAAGCGGGTGGTGTGAAGCACTTGAAACGAAGGCCGTGAGCTTCAACATCGGCAAGGTGGCGTTCCCACCCCCACGGCGGTGTGCAAGCTCCTGCAGGAAAGAAGCCCACTGGCCGCCAACACCAAGGTCGAAATCAATGATGCGGATACAGGATGAAGTTGTTGTGGCGATCTCGTCCAGAAGCGCCTGAGTGGCCGTGAAATTGGCGAACTGAACCACAGGCGAGAGGTCGGAGAAGGACTTGTATGCACCGAGCTTGAGGGCGACGTCGAGCGGGGAGGTTAGGTGGGTGGAGCCACGGTGGCCGTCGGAGAGCGCGAGGAGGAGGGCCTCCTTGAGGTAGGAAGCCGAGCGGGAGGAAAGGCTTCCCGATTGGGGAAGCTGCTGATTGAGCCGCGCCAATATCTCGCGCGCGCCGATGGAGTTGCCGACCTCGGCCGCCTTTGCCGCCGCAGCAAGCTCGTCCAGAAGCTCTTGATGGTGCTGCGCCGCCGGGGTTGCTTTCATGGCTCCCCGCGGCGGTTGCAGCGATGGCTGGAGCTGGAAGGGCGCTGTGGTATGCAGTGGTGGGAATGGTAGACCTTGCGGCGGCGGCGGCGGGTGGAGCTGGTTTTGGAGGAGGAACAGGTTGTCGGGCATGGAGTGGTGGCGCTTGGGCGGGGAGGGAGATGCTGCTGGTGGTGATGGTCGGGGAAGGAGGGCGGCATAAAGAAGGAGCCCGCCGGCAACGTCTGGTGTTGATTGAGGAGTAGACTTGCCGACGGGACTCCAAGAAGCGGGGGCTTTATGTCGCCGCCGTCGTGGAAAGGCAAGGTCGTGGCCGCCGCCGGCGGCTGAAGCACCGCCTCCGTTGGTAGGAGGCCGAAAGTGGAAGTGGCCTTGCTGCTGCTGCTGCCGCTGCTGGTGAGCGACCTCGCGCCGGGGGACGACAAGTCCGAGGCCAGCGCCCCGGCCGATGCGCCGCCGCCGCCGCCGCCGCCGCTTGGGTGATGCTGCAGGAGAAGCCGAGCGGGTCCGCGGCCGGGAACCCAAAGCCGGCGGCATTACCGAGGAGCGCCGGCGCCGGCGGCTCCATGTCGCCCGGCGCGGCCATGATCCAGTTGAGGAACGTCTGGTCCTGCCCGGCAGCCGCCGCGGCGTCGCCGAGCACGGCATCCCAGCCCTCCTCCCCGACGAAGCCGAGGTCCAGGGTCCCCGGTATGGGCGGCAGCTCGCCGCCGGACCACTCCTCCTTCCTCCGCCGCCGCCGCCGCCGTGCTCGCCTGGCGCCGCCCATTTGGTGGCTTCGGCGGCGGCGGCGCTGTTCTCCGAAACCGCCGCCACGCCGGAAGAGGAGTCGCCCGCGGCTCCGCCCAGGGACGAAGACAGCGTCGATGTCGAGTAGGGCGGGCTCGGGCTCCGTCTGCAGTCCAGCACCGACGCCGGCTCCACCTCTCCGCCGCCGCCCTTGCCGTTCGGCCAAAGCAGCGCCTCGATGGTCCCGGCCCCGCTCCCGTCGGCACTGAAGGGCGCCGCCCTCATGTACCTACTCGCGCATGCTAGGGGAGCGACCCCCGCCGGCGAGATCTGGCTTCTCGGTGGTGGTGCTTGCTTGTGCGCGTGGGTGTGGAACAGCGAGGAGAGGAGCGGCCTGTGCCTGTTGCCGCTGTGCGATGGCTATAGCACTCTCTCCTCCCGAGCCCAGGGTCTCTGCCTGCGGCGGCAGCCCTGCTCTGCGCTCTGCCTCGTGCCGGTGCCTTGGATAGTTGGCCTCACCTCACCTCGCCTTCCCTACCATGGTCCCTGGATGCGTGCAACATAAAAAAGGTTAAAAAGTGTGCGCCCTCTCTCTTTCTTTCCCCATCCATCCTCTTCCCCCTCTGATCCTCGCCTTTTGTTTTGTTTTTTAACTTGCGTTTTTTCTTGGTTTTGCTTTGCTTCACCTGTGTTTCCGTTCTCCCGCGGATTTATCTTATCTGGTTTGGTTTCCCGCGAACTTAAATCCTGGACCTCGTACATGTTCATTGGTCCTGCAAAACTTTTGACGGTTAGTTGTTCATTTGCTTGTGCAGTGCATATCTATTGCGATCTAGCCGACGTCAACCTTTTCACATTTATCGGTTAAGATCAATGTCGTGCAGTATACCACGATTGAAGTTGTTTGATGGTGGTACGACCGTCGACATTGCTAGAGGACCCGTTGAAGATGTGGAGCCAGCAGCGGCGGAGATGACGTCGATTCAACCTTCATAAAAACGAGCTGGCTCAGTGTTTTCCATCCCGAGATGCGGGATTAAGGTTCTCGTAGACGTCGACATGGACAAACTATGCCGGTAATGCAAAGCGAGAAAGGAAAAATAGTAATTAGCTATGTTAGGATTTTCTATATACTAGGAAATCCCGCCATTGCTTTGATCTTTTCTTAGAAGGATTGGTACATATATGTAGAAGGAGAATCAGTATTTCATCATCAACCAACAATATGATATTAATTGATGTACCATCTCCCACCTCTACGGGTGGGCCTAAACATTAAACCCTATTTAGGACCATAGGTACTGGGCCTTTAAATTTTATTAAATTTTTTGCATATAGGCTTAGAGGAACTAGACCATATAAATTACATCACCGTGCATTCACTAGCTTACTTTTTTTTTTTTTTGCTTCATACATTACAGTGCTTGTGGGTATATGATGCTTCTTATGATCCCGCATCTCGTGACAGGATGAATAAGTTTTTGGAAAACACTCTTCGCGCAAGAATCTGCTCCCAACTTCCACGACAACTCATTTTTGAAGGTTGCATCGATGTCATCTCCTCTGTTGCTAGCAGCCTCCACCATCAACAAATTTCAATGGTGGTATTTTGTCCTATGAAAATAGCCACTAAAACCTTGAATCGTAGGGTGTTATGTTTAAATATGAAAATCTTGCACATCCGGATGATAACTAGAATCACGGTACACTCGTGATATGCACTAACACGTTCGGATGGTCCATATTCACAATTAGTAACTAGAACCACGATATTCAAGATATGCACTGCGCTAGCAAGGTTCGAAGGTCATGGTTGCATATTCACAAGTAGTAACTAGAACCACGATATTCATGATATCCACGCACTAGCAAGGCTAGAAGGTCATGGTTGCCTATTCACAAGTAGTAACTAGAACCACGGTACTCATGATATGCACATTCGGATGGTTAGGGTTGCCTGTCCACAAGTAGAATCACGGTACTCATGATATGCACTAGCACCCTTAGATGGTTAGGGTTATCTACTTACAAGTGGTAACATGTGGTATGAAAATAGCCACCAAAACCTCATATTATAGGAGACGACGAGGTTTTTTGTTAACTAGAATCATGGTACTCATGATATGCAATGACATGCTCAAATAGTTGGGGTTGTCTACATATGTGGTAATTATATTGTACAAAGCTGCCACCGAAATCTCCTATCGTAGTTGAGGACAACAAATTCTCTGTTTAAATCTGAAAAGCTAGTAGTGGTCAGGATGTCTATTCACAAGTGGTAACCATGTGGTACGAAAATAGCCACCAAAACCTTCAACCGTAGGCAAGGACAAGGTTTTGCTATTTAAATATAAAAAGCTATTAGCTCGGATGATCGGGGTTGTATATTCACACATGGTAACTATGTGGTATGAAAATAGCCAGCGAAACCTTCAATCATAAATGAAGGTTTTACATTTGAAATCGAAAGTTCGCATGGTTTGGTTGTCAAGTAACTAGAATCATGATAGCTATACAATGCACAACCAAATAGAACAACTATCGATAATATATGACAAGGTTTAAATGATTAGGTGGCCTTGCAGCTAGAATCAAGATAGATATGCCCTACACAAAGAGCTTGAGCCGGTCAATTGGGTCAACTCATCGTGTTCCCCGACTTGAATATACCTATCACTATCAAGTATCGAGAAAAGCACATGTTCAAAGGCAAGGATTACAATGTAGCATGATCCTAATTTTGGTTTCAAGAGCTGTAGTTGTCTAATCATACCTCGGTGTTGACAACTTACAAGAATGACTATATCGGTATGGGCAAACCGAAAAGAGGAACTTACTTCTCCTTGATCGGACTAAACAATTGGTAGAAATCAAGGAAACCTTATAACCTTGCGTTCTCTACCGACAGTTAGGACTCTTGCTTGTGAGACGGATGCAATATAATATGTGTACAACATGTTCAATTAGGATCATATGCGGACAACACTAACATTAAATACAATTATTAGCATAAAGGGGTAGTTTGTACGGAAAGGCGACCTGGTTGTGAGTCTCTACTCACAGTTACAAAATGGTAGGAACTGTCTCGTCTCACCACGAGGCACCCAAATGGCCTACAACATCATATGTAAGGAGAACTAACCAGTAATCTACTTTTTCAATAAAAAAGGAGATCATGCAACTTACTTGGGTGAATGACATTTAATAGTCGGGAACCTAGATAACAAAGATTTGTGAAAATTTTATCACATCTCAACCATGAATCTTACGATGGTTCCGGCATCTTATCATTTATGAGTCTGAATATGTAACATAAATGTTGCATTGTTATGATAATAACAACACGTAATAACACACACCATTGGTTTTTCGGATGAAAGTTTCACACGCTTTCGGTTTCTAGATCCCACTCAACAATATTGTTTGCTCCAACCTTGACACCCTTTTGGTCACAAAAGTTGTCTACTGTCATAGGAAAGAGCAATGATTGTTTTAGAAGGAGAAACAACAAAGGAAGGCACAAATGCTATCAATCCACCAACCTTCTTGATAGGAATTTCTTTGGACCCATTCATAATCATCATTATTAAGCCGTAAGGGTTGGTGATCTAAGAGCTTGCCTTCATCTAGACCAAACCTCCTCACCAAAGGACCAATCCAACATGTCTGAAAAGAATAAAAAGCAGTTGAAGTTGTTGTAGTAGTAGCAATGGACTATGAAAAAAAAAAAAAGGTGATTCTTTTGAAATTCATGGAGAAGCTCAACTAGTAAAGTTCACTAGGCCTTATACCTTTACGACCAAGTTGAATGTAGCACTGAAATTCTGTCTTGGGGTAACTACCATACTCCATTACATTGTTAGGTTCATGGTTTTCAACCCGGAGAAGAGTAAGATTGCACGCACATTTAAAAATGTATGAACTTCATAAAACACTTGTCGCTAGTAAATCTGTAATTGCATCACCAAGAAGCAAAGCTTTCTTTAGGGATGGTTTTTGTCTCATCGTATGCAACAATACATTGCTGCAAACAAATTCGATTGGTCAAAAAATTTAACACATCCCAAAGGATTTCAAAGTAGTGATTGCACTTATCGAAAAAGGCATTAGGGTTCCACCACATACTACAACATCATATGTAGGCAAAGGATACTTAGGGATCACCTACATTGTCAAATACTCCTAATTAGCTAGCGGCCAGCAATGCAACATAAATCTAGAAAAACAACATATAAAACAAGCAAGGTAAAAAACATACCACGAAAGAAAGAGCACCCCAACATGAACTGTGGTAGACCATAGCGACACGCTACCATCATTCCAAGGCATGCTTGGTACTTCATAGCATCTAGGCAGCTCAAAGCATATCTTCCTAGATAGCCATCAACAAATTTCGGTATGTGCACAACATTTTCCATGAGAACATACTTTTGCTTCAAATGCGCCACAATATCCCCGAAAAGTGACCATTTGCTTGTTTTTCTCATCTTTAAGTGGATCATTATGGTTTCTACAATCAATAAACCCACTAATACCTTGACATGGTGGGCCTCCACAAATGACATCAACATCACCCTTTTGAAAGAATAGATTAGGTAGATATCGCCAAAAATAAGGAGTTAAACAAATAGGGACGAAAACCACACCCAACTAAATACTCACGGGAGCGTGTCATTGCATATCATGAGTACCATGATTTTGTGCCCTTCTTGTACAAATTTTTCTAATTTTCAATGGGCGTCACTGGTTTGGGAAACAAGGATTAGAGTGTAAATAGATGCACGACAACAAGCAGATGACATACCAAATACTAACCTAAGGTTATCGGTCGGTTCCTATGTATCCTCTTGAGGACCATATCCTTACCATTGAACCTCTGAAATTTAGCATTACAACAAAGTATACGAAATATCCTTTGCTTGAAAAGCTTAGTTATTTTTTCTATATTGGCATAGTAATTAAACTTATTTTCTTGGAAACAAGTACAAATGAATTGATAACGCTTAAGTACCTTAAAATAGACGTCGTTTTTCCTTCCACTTTGCCACCATTGCATATCCCAACAAGCTTCTCTACAACAAATTCGTCCTTTTCAAGAGGGATGCCTTCATCCTCTTGATCCTCTAAACCTTCTAAACTCGAGCCCATGTCTTGATGGACATATTTCTCACATAGGACTGCCCATTCCTTAAGAAGGGCAAGAAAGTGATCGACTTACTCATTTCACATCTAAATTCGATTTAAAGGAACATTGTGAGAGCAAAATTGGATAGAGCACGAAGGAATCCAAGAAGCGGGTTTACTATCCATACTTTTAGCCCGGATGATTGTACTTTAAACTTTGGTACACAAAGTTGTTAAGATCCACGACCCATCGCAAATAATCATAGCCAAAATAGAAGAATTATTTCCTGAGATCATGAGCGTATTATATCCAAATGGATAACGAGCTAGAAGATTATAGTTTCAAGTTTCAAGCCGGGAAGAGTTGCACCCAAGCAAAGACCGTGGACATTCCCCACATCCGGAATATAGGTCAAGAGGGTTTTGTTGTCCTCTACGGCATACTAGATGAGGTCTCCAAATCCACATCACCATTAGAAATACCCGGCGATTTCACACCCATTTTCTAGATGAAAAATAAATGTCAACGCTTAAACATAAACATTTAACAAGTCTCCAAATCCACATCACCATTAGAAATACCCGAAGCGATTTCATCGCGACCTCCTGCACCTACTTTTGGCTTCTTCATAAGCTCATTTTAAAAAATTGGATGACTTGTAGCCAAAATCAAAAGTTGAGAGGGATAGGCTGAAGGTGGACATTTTAATTATCCTTTAGTATTTTTTTAGCAATTATTATCCTTCAATATTATTGGAAGATGATTGTCCTCTCCTAAAAAGAATGTAATTCACACTTCCCAAGTAGTCAAATAAGTTTAAATTTAACTAAAATTATACAAGAAAAACACTAGTAGTTATGGTGTCAAATAAGTACATTGCATTGATTTTGAAATATGTT